>CM057170.1:19790420-20275561 GCA_029962745.1 Echinometra lucunter
CCCCCCCCCCCCCCCCCCCCCCCACTAAACAAGCTCAATATTCGGCCCGAAGCCCCGAACATTATGTGTAACGCGTATAGTATACACCATTTCTGTGTGTGTAGTGCATGTGCTTTTCAATGGGTGTGAACGAGGTGGTTTCCTATCATTGTAATGATTTCGAACCTTAAGTATACATCAATTTTTATTTACTGCTTAAATTAATCTTTCCCACTTGCTTTGCTTTGGAATTTTTTCTTTCACTATGAAATCACATGACCAGAACTCGTGTTTATCTAAAACACTACTGTGATTACGTATGGCATTGTAATTGCGGCTTTCAAAATGACGCGAGGGTTCACGGACCACCCCCACCCCCCCCCCCCCCCCGCCATGCACGCTTGACAGGAATATCACGCTAGGCTTATGTTATCTCTCAAAGAAATCATAAACTGCATTCCCCCCCCCCCCACTCCCCTTCCTCGTTGTGTCCTAAAATACAACTCTTTGTTGACACATTTACATGTCAAAATGCTGCTAAAAAGCTAATGTATTCTACTTGGATTTTATTTTTTCCTTCAGAGCAATGATGCCAAGGAATGTATGTCTGATTGGGACGAGCTGCCTCTCTCTAAGATACTTGGTAAGCTTCGGGTTACTCTCGATTTAGTCTTGTGCTCCAGGAGTTTCATGTAAGAAGTCAGTTTCTCTGGAGCTTGGTCGTGTAGGATATCAATTGCGTTGAAGACTGACAGGTCTGCCACTGACACCTATCATGGTTTGAAGAAATAAAGGAGAAAGGAACTTTAGGAGGTACATTACTTGAGAGCTTTTGGCTCGAGACTTTATTCGTTTTCTTTCTTTTTTCAATATAGATGAAAATCATTTAAGCAAACTTTTGTCGTCAAAAAGCTCATTCTCTCTCACTCTCTCTTTCTCTCTTTCTCTCTCCGTCATACCTAAGTCCTCACAAATTCCAATTCAAATTCAAAAATTTATCGATTTCAATCAAATATTAAGGATCATTCTTAATTTACATAGCATGACAAAAACATAATAGCAAAATGAAACATTAATAAACAATAAATAATAACAAATTATATTATGCAGGGCCCGTTGGAAGATTAGCTGATAGCTAAAGTGGTTACCCTGGGTAAATAAGGGCTATTATTATTCTCATTATTTTATTATATGATGATGATGATTGATGATGATGATGATGATGATGATGATGACGATGATGATGATTATTATTATTATATATCATTATTATTATTATTATTATTATTATTATTATTATTATCATTATTATTATATTATTATCATTATCATCATCATTAGTAGTAGTAGTAGTATTAAACAAACAACAACAAAAACAAAAAAAACAAAACAGAAGATTAGCATGCATGTCATATAAAGAATAGCTAAAGAAAAGAAAAACAAAACAAAACAAAACAAAACAACGCCACAGGCCACTTCAGAATATAATACAAGACCATGCAAATGATGGAAATCCCCCCCCCCCCCCCCCCCCCCCCCCTTATCCCGCATGATTTTCAGAGCCTCAATACTACATACGGAACCCGGTGATAATGAATTTCAGTTACCACTGCAAACAATGCAGAAGCGAACTTTGAAACGATAATGTTGGATGATGTATCTCTTCGCTTTAATGGTATGAAATCTATATTTCCCTGTGTATCAACAATTTCATGATTAGTTAGGCTTTGAGCAAACTGCAGTTCCAAAGGTCACTTGTCCCTAAATGGGCAATTTCAAGGCATTTTGATATTATGTGTCCTATAAGTTACCAATTATATCAGAGTTCTTCACATAAATTGACATTAAGATTGTTGTTTCCCTTCACAGTTCCGTTGATGAAGCTATTAGGGCTATCAACTGCATGCATTGGTAATAAGATAATTATACTAGAATGAGATGCTGTCGGCACTCGGCAATATATATCCGGAAAAAAATACATTTTCTTGCCTATACATGCAGGTGCATGTTATCTTCTCATAATAGGCATATTATAGTGTATGCTCTGGAGTTGAATTAGACCATTTCACAACGCAAGAGGGCAGCAGACTGTTCGACACAGTTCGACATACTGCGGTGGGCACTCCAACTTTTATAGTACACAAGTCAATAGCGCGTTATGTACATTCGTTCGATTTTTGTCTATTTTGACCAGTATATGCAGATTTCTTTTAATATTTGCAATGATAAATTATCAGGGAAGTTCAGGCTCGCAGCTGTGCGGTGCTCAAATGGCACAAGATGAGAGAAAGTTTAAAAATTGGAAGCTATTGATGCGAAATTCACTCGCTTTTGACTCATGAAGCCTTTTTGTGTGAGAAGCCGTACTCCCTTACACAGGTTTCCGTAAGGATGTGAAGGAATTTTACCAGTGGGTAAAAACATCAACAGAAAGGACTTTGAAGTCAAGAAAACATTATCACTATGTACTTTGGCGTAAAATTTATTGAGTGAAAACATGATTTTGTAAACAGGGTAAGATTTAGGGCTCCTGTTTACTACGGCTTTTATGCCGCAATCGAACTTTTACCGACAAAATTAAGTTGAAAACCATCGAAAGTACAAAAATACATCATACCTTCATCCGTCAGATATGACCATTGTCTTACCTCATCTACCCATGTATCCATGCTTTATTTTATTGATCCAGAATAACGTAAATGGAACAATATCGGGGCATATCTCATATCTTACATTCATTTTGTACACAGAGCCAATCGCGGTCAGCGCGCTTGCCCACCGCAGCAATGGCGTCGCCGACAGAGGGCCAAATACTAAACCGGAGGTGAAATTGGTCTATACCGTAATATGTGCATCCATATGCACTTGAGAATTCTATATCTGTGGATTGCACATTAATTTTTATGGTATATTTGACGACAATGAGCATGTAGGCCTACTATGCGTTATATAAGATGGGAAACTGCTTGTGGGATCGGAGCTCACCAAAAATAAACATTACAACGTCCATTGATAGAGTGCAACGAACTCCCTATTATCGATAATTCGTAAGTCATCGATACATTTGCCTATGAGATTTTGTACACAAATAAGCGTGCAATATTATACAAATAATGCACAGATGTGAGTGTGTTAGTTGCGATGCAGCGCATTCGAGGGTTACAATGTGCGACTAGCACGAGGCGCTTGCGCGGAGTGCTTTTGCATAATTTGTAATACCCGAGGTGCCTTGCATCGCCACTAACATCACGAATTTAAATCTGTGCATTATTTCTTTTATAAAACGGGTCGGCAGTATATGACTTTGTAGTGGAAAATTTGTTTAAAATCGCTCCATATTCCTCATCGCACAGACAAGGAGGCAACATCTGCTTTCTCTTATGACATCACAAGCGCAAGCCAGTGTGGTGCGCCCCCTGAGTAAGCGCATCAAAATCGTTGTGATAGACTTCCAGAAAGAACGCGTATTTCATGGCGCTTGTCTCAGTTCTTACCCGCTAGAGCTAAAGTGATGCATCCAAATGTACAGTGCTGCACACACACACACACACAAAAAAAAAAAAAAAAAAATGCACGGCTGGAAGGTTGCGTAGAATTAAAGCGTGAACACGTGACATGCATACGCACTCGCTATTGGCTACATCCTTGAACCCGTTTATAAAAGGCGTTATATCCCTCGGTCGTGGCCATATAACAAATTACGCAATGGCAAGAAGAGCGAATCTGACCGATCAGAAACCTTCTTTTAAGTAATCCATCTTATATAACAATATACTCACTTTATCTCCTACAAAGAATCCTGAACTGACTTTCTTGTAGTCTCTTCTCAAGGAATGGTAGAAGTCGTGTGTGGTCCATGGTAATCCCAATATTCCTTCTTCAACTCAGCCTGTTTTCAGGATTAGAAAGAAATAATCAGGTCTTGTAGATGGGCAAATCGGGTCTTGGTTTGTTGATGATATGAACGTTACACATTAAAGTTGAAATTATTTTAAAACACAATTAAAATGTTACAAAGAACGCATACCAAACACGTTGATTTCCTTCGTCCTATACCGGCCCCCCACTGCTCTCATACCGTTTCTGCCAGCCCTGTATCTACCCATACTCATTATACAAAAACTTACGAGAAGAAAGATAAAATTGAATGTCGAGTAATAGTAATAAATACTTTTGTGAGCCAACATCACATGCAATTGCTCATAACACAAAAAGCTTGTCGAAAGTGTATCCAACATAGCAACATCCAATGCATCCAGATTGCCAGTCAAAGACAGCTGAATGAAATTTATATTTTCGAAATATTTCAGGAAAAAAAAACCTGTTTGAAGGAAGAATGACTAAAAAGGATAATTGCAAATGTCAAAATGGCCTACATTTTTCTGTTCATCTAGTTCTCGATAGATCCATGGCATGGCTTAGTCAAGGATCTCCTCTGCAGTCTCTACGGCCTCATCGATCAGGAGTTCATCTTCTACTCCGTTACCATAGAAACCTGGTGGATTGAAACATTCAACTATTCTGTTCAGTTCAATTCAGTTTATTCCATCTTAAGAAACATACGAATACATAAGTTCGATACAATGCGTACTGGACAATGGTAAAAATGACATCTACAAACCCTATACAATGTAGCACACCAGAGCGAAAAGAAAACGTGAAAAAAAATATTCGTAGCATCAAACTGATGTTAATGCCATCATTTCACCATTTCTCCAATCTGTTTCATCCTCATTCCTACTTCAATCTTCTTTATAATGTATATTTACAACAATTAATCTTTTTCTTGGAGTCTCCAACACAAGCTCTGTTTCTGGATGTTTCATCCTTTATACTCTCCATTGCTGATTGCACTGTTTGTCAAATAAAATGTTATTTTGTTGGAAGGAAATGAATTTCATCTTCGATATATATATATTTTTTACCTAAGGTAGTATTTAAAATCAGAATGATTATCTAATGGATACTTCAAAACTTATCACAGACTTTTGATTAATGACTGCTGACTTTGAATCAAAGACAGATTAGTTCCAAAGTAGGGTTGAACATTTGCTTTCATCATATCCTATTCACAATGCCACTTCTCAATTAGTAGCATTAATTGTCACAAGTACATCCAGTTTCCATATCAAAAGAAATAACTGTGACTATTCAAACCATAATGTCCACTTTGTTCAAATTTCTGACATGTTTACTTGTCTGATTGAATTCATGAACGAGTGTTAGCAAACTATTTGAATACTTCAGGAAATGATTACATCGTTCATGATCAGAATGCGTTTTAAATAATCATGCTTTATTGAAGCAAACACAAGGAGTCTTTGCTGAAATACCTAATTCTATTCTTCACTACTAATGCACTCCAAAAGCCTTTATGCACGGTCTTGTTTCATGCATGCTCATCCATTTTCACAGGGGAGGAAGGGGGAGGGGGTAATATTATTGTTAACATGAGATAATGGAACTGCGAATATGAAAGTACTGGACACCATATATGAGATATGGAAGATAAAAATAACGACCAAATACTATAGGAAATGGTTTCATAAGAAAAGTGGGCCACGACATCAGCAAAACGAGAAGAAAAGTGAAACGAAACGGAAAAGTCTGCAGCACATTCATTTTCTGATATGAGTGGGAGTTGTTATTGAATTGTAATGCACTGAAAATCGCCCAAAAGTGATTAGAATAGATAACTAAGCTCAAATCCCTAAACATCGCAAAGCAAACAATCAAATGGATTTATCGTGATTACAATGAAGGGCGTTTATACATAGGGGCAATATGTGATGACGATAAATTATAAGATATAGTTACCAAATTTCTTCGCCAATATCTTGAATTGCTCTGCTTTGAATGATAACCCGTCCATCCGTTTCTAGAATGGGTAGCTGTAACAGGGGCAGTTCTAAACACAAACAAACAAACAATCAAACAAACAAAATGTATGAAATTCAATCAAACAGAACAAACTAGATTATCGTTGGCGTTTGTATTTTCATTTCATCCGATTGTTTAAGATGTCCGATATGCCTTTGGTAACACTGTTATCTGGGAGTTTGTCAAAAGTTCATTGGAAAGATTTTCAATCACACTCATCATTTTATTTTTCGGCCGAGCTTGCACACTGTTCCAAAATAATTGAAAAAGGGGGACTCTTAGCAATGCCAGAAAAACTATTTCATTACACTTTATCATCATTGTTTCTTCATACAGTTAGAAGAAATCTCTATCATTGATGCTGAGTACACACTAAAGAGAGACAGCGCTGAAATCTTTGAAATAGTAATATCTGTTGATGATAATATTAGATTACTTAAGAAATAATGATGAATAAAGTTAGTTACTTACTTCCGTTGCCTCTTAACTCCCAATACTGATCATGGTTAATACTATTATTCTCATACTCTATACCTGCCATCAGAAATAGAAGTCGATTGACTTCTGGTCTCTCGCTTTGAAATGAAAGTAAGTGTATTTATAGACGGCATCCTCAGTTCTACTTTTCTCTAAGAGGGCTTTCCCGAAGTTGATATTGTTCACCTGCTGTACAACGGCAATAATGCTTGTCATTATCTGGCCAGCAATATGATATACAAAACCACTTATGATATAAGGTCCCAAAGTCTCGTTATTATGAACAGCCGTACGTTCATATTTTACAAGGTGTACTTAACATTTGTCGAACTGGGATTATCATGAAGGCGTACTGTATATATTTGGTTATAGACTTGTACATGTAGAGAATCAGTTTTTACCAGACTGAGTGTCATCCAGTCAAGCTCCCCCCCCCCCCCCCCCCCCCCCCCCCCCCCCCCCCCCGCCCGATGGGGTCGATCCCGATACTGTGATCCTTGGTTTAGTGAGGTTAGTTTGAATATTAATTCTTATGTTACTCGACCCCATAAAGAATCAAGTATTCCTATCATGCCTATGGCATTGCAACATCTTATTTAGACGCTGTCATGAGAGTAAAATTATAGAAGGCTTCTTTTATTGGTTTAATTTCATTTCGATCATATTGCTTTACATACAAGAAATTCAGGACGTGGGAATTCCTGAATTTGTAAATACAACAGTGTTCTTTTAAAAGTGTATTTTAATGTTGATTGATGAAATACTTGTCACTAACCGCAATAAGATCTTTTTAAGGAGAAACTGGTGACAATATTTTTGGGTCAAATTTAGAAAATATTGAGAAAAGTTACTGTACTCCCGTTGCTTCTTAACTCCTAATACTGATCATGATTAATACTATATTCTCATACACCTGCAATCTGAAACAGAAATCGATTGACTTCAGGGGAGCGTTTCAGGAAGAGTTTTGTCGGTGAAAATCACCGACAAATGTTACAAGCTACTGAAAATCCTCGCATCTGATTGGCTGACAGCAAATTAGTCGGTGAAAATCACCGACAAAACTCTTCATGAAATGCTCCCCTGGTCTCGCTTTGAAATCAAGCAAAAAGACATCCTTCTTTAAAAGCGTTCCTTTCCTCCTTGTTCTCGCGTTTTCTCTGTCGTAAGTGATATAACGTATAAGGCAGTTATGCTAATCGGCTTGTCACTTTTGTAGGTCTGCAATATGAGACCTCTTATTCTGGGGTTTTAACGTCCCATATTGCTGATAAGACAAGAGCTCATACTGTAAAAGATGCATGCTGTCTATATACAGTTATTATGAAAGGGGTGGCCATATTACGTTCCAGGGGGACTGTTAATGACAATAATTTTGTTACCCAGGGAAGCCCCATCAGCTTTATTGCTATTCTTCCTGAGAGTGGCCTGCAAATTATTATTACCCCAGCAATTGCAGGTCCCCATTCACACCTGAGACGAGTGAGACAATAAAACATCTTGCCAAGGATGTAAGCAGCAAGTCCGCCCAATAGACCCCTCAATATAATCATAATCCATGTACGTGATCATTTGAGATGAGTCACCGTTTTGTTATCGTTATGTTACAGAAGCAACTTATCTTGTTAAGTCCTAAATACACATAATGCAATATACATGTATATAGTTCAAGGAGATATTAAGACTAGATATCATGCTGTAGCAAAATTACAATGATACAAGGTCATCAAATGTAGGCTTTTCATGACATATGTCCCTCTTATACCGGTATCTAATCTAGTTCCACCCTTTTTTCCTGCCCCCCCCCCTCTCTCTCTCTCTCTTTCTCTCTATCTCTTTCTTCCCTTCTACCTCTCTTTCTCTCTCTACCCCTCTCTTTCTTTCTTTCTTTCTCCCGCTCTTTCTGTCTGATGTCGCCCTGCGTCCTTTTCTCCCGCTCCCCATCTCCTCGTGTTTCCCTTCATTTTATTTATTTTCTTTTCATTTGAAATGACGTAGTTATTGAACCTGGAAGCAGTGGAAGGCGACTAATGATGATTATATAGTACATCATAGAATAGTGATTCCGGGAATGAATACTGTTTACAATGTGACTCCTACAAGCAAAGTTGATAAGAACACATTCACACACAAAAATATATTATACTGAATTTGTATTTACTTTCAACAAACATCTTTCCTGTCTTCTCTTAGTAACATTTTTTGAACATCGATTATCAGTTTGAATTATTCGCAATTGTAATACAAACACTGCAATGCTCGATCGATAGCCGTTCTCATAAAAGCTGCAGGTAGGAGTGTGAATGGGTATACCAAACTACCAACCATACTCAGATACTTTAAAGTACAGCTATCAGCTTTTTGCAGCCCATAAATAGACCTTGAAACAAAAAGCAAACAAAAACTAGAAAAACCTCCAGATTAAAGTAAAGCCTGAAAGTAACCTCTCAGCAAAGTATTTCTTGAAGTAAAATTAACCTTCTATAGGGATTGTTATTTTCCCTCTTTCTAAAAGAGATATTTTGCTTATAGACTGATGTAAAGAGCTGTTTATTGATGATCATGAATATACAGAATATAACTGTATTTTACATGTTATACTTAAACACATTTTATACATACGGTGTGATACATGTAGATAAAACAATTTCATATTCAATCTTTTAACTTACAACCGGAACCAATTATAGAGATTAAATTAATATTTCACAATCATTTCCAAATCTAGGTGGCTGGCCAAGTCGAGGCCTTTAATTTTGTCTTGTTTATTTTTATGCTCTTGTATACAGAGGAAATTTTTTGCAAAATGCACTTTCGATTTAGAAGAACGTAAGACGATCTCACATGGCATGGTTTTGCTACAAATACCATGACTACAGGCGTAATACACGCATCATATTTCTCGAATTTTGTGGACAAAATCCGAAAACAAGAGGGTCTGGTATCAATTTAATAAACTCTTTCTCTCTCTTTCTCTCTCTCTCTCTCTCTGCCTTCTCTCTCTCCCTCCCTTCTCTCTCTCTCTCTTTATTTCTCTCTCTCTCTATTTCTCTCTCTCCTTTTCTCTCTCTCTCTCTCTCTCTCTCTTTCTTTCTGTCCCTCTCTCCCCTCGTCAAATGTATCATCTTTACAGATATGCCTGTATGGATACTTTATCTTACATTGTTTTCATTATATGATTTTCATAAACAACTGTAGCGGATATTTATTAAAAGATTTTTAAGTCAGTACGAAACAATGCAACTTCTTTTTCCGGAAAATGATGTCTAGTAGTACCTAAATGTATGTCACATATATTATATGAAGATATCTACGAAGGGTTAGCATTGCCTTTGTACAGATTCCAGTCAAACTGATGATGCATGAGATCTTAGGTTTGAAAAGAGCTCAGTCGCCTTGGGCAATTTCATCATCTTACTAAATACCAACAGTGAAGTACAATTACATTATCGAGGTATCGAGGTAATTCCATGAAATAAAAGACTCTATGATACCCCAAATTGGTCATGAAATTGAAAAAATAGAAAAGAAAAAAGAGAGAAAGACGAAATTACCAAAACAAAAACAAAAACAAAAACACGAATACAACAAAAATGTATACACAAAAGAGAATAATTGTTAGTTCTCTCTCTCTCTCTCTCTCTCTCTCTCTCTCTCTCTCTTGTAAGCTGAGTACTGACCTTCCTTTTCATTATTTAGTAAACGCATCCCTTCAAATGAAAGTGATAAGGTGAAGACGAAAGGAAGACCATAATAAAGAAGCTAGTAAATCAGTCGTCTCTATGGGCCTCATGCCCTTCAGATTTCATTTTTTCAGAATCTCAAATTATAGTTTATAACAATAGTGAAAAGAAAATTCAAACCTTGAACGTTACACGCTGAAATCAAACCATTTCTTATTTATCAGAACTCATGAGGAAACCAAATGCAACTCAATAAGTTTCGTGATGTTACGCCAGAAAAAAAAATAACAGAAGATATTCAAATCAAAATCAATAATACTTCTTCAATCCAATTCAGATTTCAGTCTTAAAGTAATCACCGGAAGGGAAAAAAAAAACAGAAAATGTATCCTTCTATTGTCCTAATAATAAACTTGGTTGTTTGCAGATGAAAAGAAGAAAAGCTTCGATAGGGAAAGTTTATACACTGTAATGGCTTGACTGCCTGAGAGCGACATAAAAATGTACTGTACTGTCTGAGAGCGACATAACAAAACTATTGTACTGTCTGAGAACGAGGAATTTCTGTTCCCTTGGCCTATACTGATAACCAAGGCTGAATACTACTAGGTGTACAAAAAATGACACTTTTGAATTTTAATAACTCAAAAGTTATTGTACAAGACTGAGGTTTTCACACTGAAAAGTTGAACGATGTCAAATCGATTTAGACTTCCTCTTGTGAATTTCCCTTCATTAATATCCTTAAAATAATGCTCCGAATATCTAATTAGATTTTCACTTTTTGAAAAGTACAAGCCACAGAAACTCTGTGTGTGTGTGTGTGTGTGTGTGTGTGTGTGTGTGCGTGTGCACTTGTATAGCTTTGCAAGCGAGGACAGTGAACAAAGAAAATTCCTGAGAACAATAGTCCTCGGTTGGTAAACAATAGTCCTCAGTTGTCAAACAAAGGATTTGGGTTTATTCCGTCAGCCTTGAGAGGACAGGGGACAATAGAAGTCCAATAGTTGTGCTCGGTAGTATAGTGATGTACAGCTGTGTGCGTGCGTACGTGTGTGTGTGTGTGTGTCAGTAGTTCAGAACATAACAACACAACCATTGTGCATCACACGTCATTTATGCCAATAACCTTTTGCTCTTCAGTGTCATTAATGATCATGACTCTGGGTTGAATGAGGTGCAGTGGAATTTTAGTCGCAAGATATAATTGCAAATGTCACACATAGAGTTTGTGGTTTCGATTTTTCAAAAAGTGACAATCTAATTAAATATTCAGAGCATTATTTTACAAATATCAAAATTCACAAAAACCTAGTCCAAATAAATTTGATATCCTTCATATTTACAGTGTAAAAAATGAGGCTGATGCAAGTCAAGTTATTAATCATTAAGCAATGTCATTTTATTTTTGCACCTACATAGACAGAGATGATATATCACCAATGCATTCACTGTATTACAAACAAAAGTACCACTCATGATAGGATAATGTACCTATTTCT
Organism: Echinometra lucunter; assembly: GCA_029962745.1. NCBI lineage: Eukaryota > Metazoa > Echinodermata > Echinoidea > Camarodonta > Echinometridae > Echinometra > Echinometra lucunter. The sequence goes on from CM057170.1 coordinate 19,801,942, forward strand.
ATGGCGACAAACAACAAAAATAAAACACTTTTACATTAATTCAATGACAGAGATTTCTTTTCGGTGGGGTGGTCTTCTTAGGCTATACACTCACGAATGAACATAATTAACAGCATTTGCATGCCTTTGGCTCAGCAATTGTTTTACCTCAGGCTCTTAACTAATCGAAATTCAGGAAACACTCATCTTTCGTCTAATCTCCAGCAAACATAATTACAGTAATACACTATGGCACAGGGAATGTTAGGCACATAGGGGCATGTTTTGGGCAAAGGAACAGTCAGCCTAATCTGGGGGCTTTACATTGGTGATCCTACGAACGAAACCATGAACGGTTCTAAAACACTTCACAAAACTCAAGCAATTTACATGGATGATTTTGGTCTTGTTGCGAGGTATTTGGAGATCTTCTCATTGGCTTCAACCTTTGCCTTGAGAGCTAGGAGGGTGGGGTAAGCTACAATCACTTCAGGCATGTTATCATTCAAGATATCCAAAATGTTGAACACTACAAGATCAGCCAACGTCAGCTGAAAAAAAAAAGAAAAGAAAGAAAATGGTGCAAAAACGTTGAATAAAATCACATTTTCTCATGGACCCTTCAGAAATAATTGATCATCTGTCCTCAAAAGTGCAAGGTTAAGGATTTTCCATTAAGAAAATAAAAAAACAAACTTTGCTTTATTTGACCATGTTTATCATAAATTATTTCCCATCATCCCTCTTCATTAGTATCATTAGTACTGAAACATGATTATTTGTTCACCGCTGGTAGCCAGTGGCGACACCAAGGGGGGGGGCATGGGGGGCATTAGTCCCCCATGCCCCCCATGCCCCCCCCCCAGAAATTTTGAGGACTGAATAGAAAAATTATACAGTAATTTGTAAATAAGTAGATGTTGTCATAAGCATCATATTCAAGCTGTGGAGTGCTCTAAAATACCATTTTCCGCTCTTCAAAACTTCGATTGAAAACCAAAAAAGTGGTTATTTTTGGCTCGCTCGCTCGTCATATTTTTAAAATTTCTTTTCTAAAATGTGATTAAAAATAAGAAAAGTAGCCATTTTTAGCTCGCTTGCTTCGCTCGCTTGTCATATTTCAGAATATTTATTCGAAAATGCGATTAAAAACCAAAAAAGCGCCTTAACGCCACTATATGAGGATACTCGTGCAGGGGGAGGGGAGGACTTTTTTTTTTAAATTTAAATATTTGCCTCCTAGAACACTTACAAATGTATTGGCAATCTCAGCCGTCATTAAGGCTAAAGACTGCAGATAGTTTTCAGGGTCTCTCAATGCAGTGCTTTAGAACACTGAATTATATCTGTGGGCCTCATTGGTATGCAAGAGAGCACAGCGAGTCGGTCATGTCACTATAGAAGTGGATTACTACATCTTTGTCTTGTGAGAGCTACTGAGGTGGTGGCGAAAATCGATTTGCCCCTACATATTTACAAATTAGGGAAGCATCTATCCGCCCTCCCCAGCTTGTGGCGTTTTTGATAGACAGTGTTTAATATCAAGAAACACCAATTCTATTAAAATGAAACTTGGGAATGCTGCGCCCAGTCGAAAAACATTAATTTATAGAATGTTGTTTTGGAGGATGTTATAGCACTAAAGAACTTAATATCCATCATGACAATGAAAACTGTTATATGCAATAACCTTTTTAAAGTCTATAAGTCTATAAATCTACGTGGGAGCGTAGCGACCGAGCGAAAGAAGCCGTGAGCAAAGAATAACTAGCTTACTATACATCATTTTACATCCAAAAAAATTCTCATTGTCTTGCGAGGGAGCTCCACTGAGGGGGCAAAATAGATTTTTGCAACTTTGCAGCAAGAATATTCAGATTATTTTGTGCTGAAACTTGCATTTGTTGTTGAATTAGGATTTTATAAACATGTATCAATCAGGTATGATTATTTACATTTGGGAACGACCTTTTACTTCACCATCCGAGAGACGTGACTCGGACTCGAGCCAGGGTCAACTGAATCAGTTTATAACTTCCACTATTAGCTGGATTACAAGCACACACCCATTTCTCAACATTCTACTCTAAATTATGATATCGTGGGTTAAAAGAGGGGGGCAAAGATGTCCCCACCCCCTTGAAAGGGAGAAAATCTGCCCCTTTCTTTCGCCACCACTGGTAGACAGGAGATATATTGCTCCTATTATCTGCATATGCATATCATACAATGTGGGGAAATTTTTACCTGCCTTTTTCAGGAGAAATAACTGAAGAGAAGATGACAAAACAGTACTGAACATGTGTGCCTACTAAATACTGTTGTAGAAAAAATAATGTAATACAGTATATTATGAAACAATGTGTAATGTGTATACACAGGCCTCTGTTTAAGCACCTCTTTTTTTTTTTTTTTTTTTTTTTTTTTTTCTTTTTCTGTTGGTGTTGCTGTTTACTTATATTCTGAAAATTATTTTTATCTAACACTCCTGCCTCTTTTTGCTGGTCATGCCTCTTTATACGACCAAAGTCCAAAGATCAATTGACACTAGAGGGTGTATAAACATTGTAGATACTAGTGAAAGTCTGCACATGCACGCTGCATTTACAATATATGAATGAAGGGTCAAAATCCCAGGTCATTAATAATGCCGCATAATCAATCTTATTATGAACAGTAGAAGAATGGGAAACAAAGGGAGCAAAGGGCATACACTCTTAAAACAAATCGGTTAAAAATTACTAGATGAAAGGGTCGGCTGGGTGCAACTAGAATGTAAGTCTTTTTTTTTTTTTTTTTTTAACTATACTTCAGTCATTTTTTACTACTCTCCAGACTTATTTTGACTAGAACTTGGTCATTTCTGACTAGAATGTAAGTTATAATATTAACTTATAATGACTAGTTGTATTAATTGCACTCAGCTGACCCATAATTTGTTTTCAGAGTGTAATTATTGTAATGTGAATTATTTATATCTATTTTCTGGATTTTGGGGGTATTCACTTCAGCAGCCCTCCCTGATGAAGTGAAAAACCCTCCCTTCATTCTGAATTGCTTGTTTCAACAACACAGATGCTACTCGAAACGTGATATCAAAATGTAGACAAAAATAGCAAAGATGGTATCATCTTTCATATCGGACGGACAAATAGACGTATTTCTACAATTTCACTCACTGTCTAGAAGATTGTGTTGATAGTGTTATCTATACTTGAACTGTTGAAATTATGTAAAAAGGCAAGCAGATCTCCTTTTCTAGCACTTGAAGTGAGTGATGCATACATTTCCAGTCTCTTTACCGTCAATAGCTGGTGCTATTCCATATTGAATGGAAGGGATTTCCACAAATTACTTCTCTCTCTCTCTCTCTCTCTCCCTTTTTCTTTGTCTTGTTCCTTTTTTTTTTTTAATAAAGCGCGTTGTCATCCGGATATATCATGCAGTGATGAAAGTGTCATAACTACAAGATTAACGACATCTCGGAGTTGTCGGTCATCTTGTCTGCTAAGTGTTTCACAAAGCCGTCTTTGCCAAGACCAGCGACAACTTCCCTGACAAATGACTTGTCGCTCCTCCGAACATGTCATATCTTTTTAGCACGCCATCACAGGTCACCTTTTGGTCGGCTATGGGCAGCTCGAGGCAGTGAAAAATAAGGAATGTTTATTTATCAAATACAAATATTTCTTCAGTTCCAAACTCTCATTCCATAACCAGTTATTACTGATGTTGATATAAGAGTGTATGTGAAATAACCTATATATATCTTAGCGACGTTTTAACCCTCCAGCAAGTAATAGAGATTAATATTGATTATCCTCCTATCAGTTTCCCTTAGAAAACGGAGCAGTCTGTGTTTACAGGCCCATAAGTATGATGGGGGGACAAAACGAATGAACTTCTTCCATATTTCCTTTTTTTGCAACACGACATGTATAGTATTTATTGAAATCATATAAAATTTATTTGTTAAAGGAGAATGCAACCCAGGCATTAGTGTGTTTTCAGTGAATAGAGATGAACAAGACAGATAAACAGTGAAAGTTTGAGCAAAATTAGACAATCTGTTCAAGAGTTATGGATTTTGAAAGTTTAAGCAAATCCCTGTTATAGGGATCCTTGAGTTGGCAACTTTGCCAGCATCTATGATGTCATCGTGGACAACTCTCCATTCATTTTCTGCACAGAATTTAACCCATTCGTGACAGAGGGTCCACATTATGTGGTTTGGTTTAATAGCTTTTGATGCAGAGCCATAAAAATCATACCAAATACATGAGCAGAAAGAGCAAAAATTTCTACACATACTGGGTCCATTTTTGTTGCATCAATATTTGTTGTTTGATGTTGAAAAATTTTCAAAGGAAAATAAGCATTAAAATCCTTAAATCGGCAATGCGATGGAAAGTTTAAAATCACAGTTTTCCCTGCAAATTGACAAGTTTTTTACTTGTAATCATACTTTCTATCAATTTATATTTATTTCAGATACATGACATTTAATAAGAAAATGTAGCATTAAAAGAAAAAAATTTTGGTGTTGCCAATTTAAAGAATAAAAGCTGATCAAATCAGACTTTAAAATAATTCCTGTCATGAATGGGTTAACATTTTCTTCATTTTTAAGAAAAATAGAAATTCTTTTTATTTACTGTTTGAGTATGACATGGCTACATCAATTCTGCAAGCATTTTGGGAAGAATTATGTTGATTCCTGACTCGACATTGCATGTAAATCAATTTTTTTGAAAAATCATACACAAAATGAATGGAGAGTTGTCCACGATGACATCACAGATACTGGCAAAGTTGCCAACTCAAGGATCCCTATAGTAGGGATTTGCTTAAACTTTCAAAATTCATAACTCTTGAACAGATTGTTCAATTTTGCCCAAACTTTCACTGTTTATGATTATCTGTCTTGTTCATATATTCCCTAAAAGCACACTGATGCCTGCGTTGCATTCTCCTTTAATGAATTAATGCCAAAATTTCGATCGCAGAATATACCAATTCAGTATTTTTCAAAAATTAAAACAAAATATGGGTCTGCTTCATCGACGTAAAAAAAGTGGATAAAGCAACAGCGCCCTTGTTGGAAGCCGGCCACAGATACCGGAAACACTTAAGGCCATACGCCTGTAAATAGATCCAGCCATTTTCAGAGATTCCTCCAACCCGTACCAAAGATGACATCAGAGTTGAAAAAATATTCATATAAAATCAGAGATACATAATTGAACACTGTGTTTCATATGTGCATCATATGTGCATAGAGAGGGATAATTACTGGTTTAGATCAGTCCCATGAGAGCAGTTGGTCCCAGGTGGATTTCAAGGGGACTTTATTAGTGTGACAAAAAGCCTTACAACTACAGGAGCTTCGACCAAGTTTTTGTTAGTCTGAGATTCAGCCCCTCTACCGAGAAAAAATGCTGAAAAACACCCCTTCATATTTTCAGCAATTAAAGAATAATGTATGAACTCTTACAGACAAAAGTTTCAATGGTGTCATTATAAACACTTTTTTTTCATGAATTTATCAAATTCCATTTTTAACACAGGGGCCTATGGGGAAATATTTACAGGCATGCAACCTAAAAAGTACTCCCAAGCAAAGACATTGGATTACAAGACAAATTACTCTCGCCTACTTCCGTAGTACATTTTGGCCAGGGTAAATGCTGTGTTAAAAAATGGACTCGGAAAACTGCGTCTGCCATAGGTATAACGTGTGAAAAGATGTCTAATCTATTCTTGATATTTCATATCTAAAACTTTGCTTTTAATGTCTGATTTTTGCACGAACAGAAGAATGGATAGTTAAAAGAACATTTCATAAAACTTTATTTTCAATAAATGGCACTGTAAATCTTCAGGATCATGCCTGCTTTTTGACAGAGTCACCTGCCATAGGGATAACACTTAAAAACAGGGATTTTAAGATTGATTATAGTTCCCCTATTACTGGTTTGAATTTATTTCAAATGTGATTTATATGTAATTTGAGATTTTGGAAAAGATTATTAAAGGCTCCAAAAAATTCAAACAAAGACTCCCAATAAATTTCGAGTATTATGCATACTTTTGTCCTAAGAGCTGCCATAGGCTAACACGCAAAACCAGATGTTTTTAAAATGATTTTAATTCCCTAACGTTTATTTGAATTTACGGAAGAAGTAATTTACATAAAATTTCAAACTTTGAAAATATATAATTAAGGCTCCATAAGTCAAACAGAAGCCCCCCCCCCATAAATCCCCAGGAATATGCATATTTTTTGCTTTGAAAAATCTTGCCTGCCACCAGGTTTACAAGTGAAAACAAGCAATTTTTTAATTATTATAGTTCCCCTATTACTACTTTGAATTTATTTCAAATGTAATTTATATTAATTTGAGACTTTGGAAAAGATTACTAAAAGCTCAAAAAAATTCAAAGGCTCCTCATAAATTTCGGGTACTATGCATGCTTTTGACCCTCTAGCTGCCATAGGTTAATACACAGAACCAGGGAAATTTCAAATTAAGTTAATTCCCCTAGGATTCATCTAAATATATAGAAAAAGTGATTCATATAAAATTTCAAACTCTGAAAATATATAATTGAACCTCGATGAGTCCAATAGACCCCCCATATATCCCCGGGAATATGCATGCTTTTGAACAATTTGTTAAAATTTGTAATACTACACGTGAAACCGTATGTTGTTATTGATGACGCACGATATGTGGCTATTCCAAGCCCCCTAAGCTCCGCCATTACCTTTCGTCCATTAGAAGCCGAAATAAGCCCTTCTAAATAATTCATGAGCTGTCATGAATTATGCATTTTGTGAGATGCTCCCCTTCACACAGCGTACCCACATGACAAATAGTACGCGATGCGAAACAATGCAGACATCAGCGCGAGAGGAAAGGTCAAATCGTGTAATATATGTATTTATTGTAATTTTATTCACACATTGCGCGCTGCCCGCGCAAGGGATGTAGCAAATCAACTTCGACCATTCTGATGCGCCAGTCAACGCACTTAAACTGGTTATCGATCACAAAAAAGATAATAGTACGGGGGGGGGGGCGGAGCCTCCGATCTTTCATTCTTCTTTCTTGTTTACGTGACTGGGTACCCAACATCTGTATTAAACTATTATATTTTGTAGTCGATGATTTCTTCTTTTTTTTTGAACTGGTGGCCTCTACAATAGTTGGTTGGATCCTTCTTAAAAAAAACAACAAACATTTTCTCCATGAAAGTCTGAACCCTCAAATGAATTACCTATCTGTCATAATTTCTTATTGACTATACTTCAGTCTTTGTGTACACATTTAATTTTAAATTTGCTTTCATTCATTATCAAATCCAAACATCCATTTATTTCTTTATTTTTTGTCTGAACCCTCAAATGAATAACCTATCTGTTATAATTTCTTTCTAACTGTACTTCAGTCTTTGCGTCCACAGATATGATTTTGTTCACTCGCTTTTGCAATACTGCTTTCACCGGCTAATCTGGGAGGTGGGAAGAGATTATGAAGGCACTCTGATTGTGGAGAGAAGGGGAAAGAGAGCTCCAAGAAGAGGGAATAGAGGGGGAAAAAGATCTGATGATGATAATAATCAAGTAGAAGAGAAAGGGGAATAATATAGAACTAAAGAAATAATGATCACACATATTTCCCCATTTGCTGTACATTTTACTAATTCCATTTCTGCTCTCATACCCTTCAGTCTCAACTAGCTCATTCACAGATTTTACTATCAAAAATACTTCTTTTCAAGATATCCACTCTTTTTTACTCGGCACAGTTGTTCACTTTCTTTCTCTTGTAGCTTTGCTAGAGCAATTTAAATTTGACACATCACTTCTATCTTTTCACCTTCTCAAGCCTTCACACTTTCGACTTACCCTCATGGCCGTATGCAAATAGGGGGCAGTCCCCCCCCCAAAAAAAAATTCAACCCCCTTTTTTTTCTTACTTTTCCTTTTTTTTTGGGGGGGGGGGAATGCCCTAAATTACACCCAGATCATTCTATTTCGATTCTAAAAATGCAAAAAGCTCCCACTCGGTCACTTTGTTCCCTCGCTTTCACATTTCCTAAAAACTGAACAAATTCCTGCCCCCCCCCCCCCCCCCCGGAAAAATTCCTGCATAACAACCCCTTACACTGCACATGCAGGTACAGTGTATCCCCCCCCCCCCCATAAGCATACTTTCTTAAGGGATAATATTTTGAGTACACAATATTTCTTAAAATGCTGTAAAAAAACGGTTCATCTTCCAGTGTTCCAGTGTTCAATGCATGTAGGGGGTCTAAAATAAAGATAGGCCATTCAATCATTTGCGGATAGTAAACTTTTAATTAGAATAATAATTTAATGATTCAACACATTTTAACTTCAAACATACAAAACTGAAGTTACCTCGATGTAACATTTACAGGCATCTTGCCAATCTTCATAGATGTCTAGGGGTTAATGAATTCCTACATTCTTTGATTTAGATTCCTATAAAGCAAATATAAAGTGAAAGCCTTTCTTCTCAATTCTAAATTTGAGATGGCAGTTGGCATTGTGTCCATTTAATTATGTACACATATAACTCATGCAAGATGAGTTGACTTTAATCATTTTAAAAAATAAGAAATCCCCAAATATTTACTCTGTAGATATCATTTAATGTGATATTCAATGGGACATTTAGTGATAAATTATATCTTAAAATCATCTCTTTGAAAAAATCTTTGCTACTATCTGAAGAAAGCATTATCGGGGAGTAGATGTCATCTGCAGTCACCGTCAAGGCTGTAGTCTTGGTGACAGGAAGGATGAGCCAAAGTCATAGTCCAGAACTCTGTGGAGAAAAAAAAACACAAACATAATAAATATATATCAGATGCATTTAATAAGGATTAGTCACACAATATTTAGACACCTGCAAGAAGGACTAAAATGCACAAGGTAGGAGTGTGCAAGTGAAGAAATCCAACTACACATATTTTGTCCTACAGACATTTTTGAATTTCATGTTTCTGATAGCCCAACTGGAGCATACATGATGCAGACAAGATATAAAATGAAAAATACTTCTGAAGTAAACTAATGCTCATACGGTAATTTAGTAATACTTGGTAATGAAAGGGACTTCGAGTCAAAAACAACATTGGACAGGTCAGATTACGCACTGCATGATGTAATGTTACTGAAATCGAGTAAATGTAGGCCTAAATACATTTATTTTATAGACCACTCCATGAAACCAATTAAAGTACTTTGGTAAACTAGAAAATCTCATCTATGACAGTAAATCACATCTAAGACTGCTTTCACCTAATGTAGTCAATGATAGTTAAGGAGATTGTTTACTTATAGCAGCAAACTTACTCTCCAATGTTCAAGTCATACATCTCTTCTTTGTTCCCCTCAGGATTTGTCAATTCCAGTCTGCATCAATCATCTGCTATGGCATCATGCTACATTAAAAGGAAATTTTAAAAAATATGACTGAATGGGGTCTCTACATAAGCTAAATAACCTACATGCACTGCATAATTATATTTAAATGAGATAACCTTCATTTATCATATGAATGCTTTGAAATTGGGGAGCACTGATACAAATCTACATTATACACGATAGTGAAAGGCACATGGGAGCTTAAATCTAGATAAAAATTTGCATTCATAACTAAAATTAACAACTGAAATTTTTCAGTTTCAATTCAGAACCCATACAATGAAAAATTAGTGTGCCGACCTGTTTACACACTATCTACATTTGGCAGTAAATGTTGTCTATTGATGTGCATTAGGTGTCTCTCTCCTGTACAAGGATTTCTGTGAAGTCTCCCCTAGGTCAAGTTTTGTCAACACAGACAAATTTTGTTATGGAGGAACATGGGAGAGGGAAAATATTTACATGTGCAATGAAACATACTTTACAATATATAGTTAGAGGTATGAATTTGTGTTACGAGTCTCCTGGAAAAGTTAGTTGTTAGTTGTTACCTGTCACTTTACAGGATTTTCTGCTTCATCCTGGACTTGTAGTGACATGTAGACATTCATCAGTAGAATTCTTCCAGCATTCTAATATCTAACTGTGTGAACAAAAAAATAAATAAAATAAGATAAAAATAAAATACATTTAAATATCAATATCACTGTACCAAGTTGTAATGCATTTCTGACTGAGATACTAAATTGAAATATACATGTAGTATTTATAGTTCTATCAAATTTTACTTATCCTTTCATGGTGCATCCAAGATTTTAGATTTCCTTCATGCAGAAATAGGAAAGCTTACCACTGAGTTACAAACATTTACATAATATGCCTGTAATCCACCCCATAAAATGTTTTAGTTCTGCCCCCAAAATAGAAAAGGACTATTGTAAACTGCCATTAACCAGACTACAAAGAAACCATACATGTATTGTCTGAATAGCCCCCCCCCCCCATGAAATAATAAAAATGATTACAAAAACTAAGAATAAAACTGAATAAATCAAATACATGGAATAGCATCCACACAGTAGCATCTTCTGTCTACATGTATGTTCAGAAGGGGGTAGGGTGAGAGGGCTAAGTGACAGTTTGTCCAGATCTAGATCTACTTAAGATTTTAAGAGACTTCCAGAGGTTTAACTGTTTTAGCTCAACTTTTCAACTGAAGAATGTGGTCATTCTTAGGTAGATTCGACAGTTAGACATAGACTAATGGTCATTTAATAATTTTTTAAACTTCAAATGTTTGGAGTTAACAAGAGCAACAAAATGGGAAAAGCATCAACCGGAATCGTTAGCCTAAATAATTACCGTCTACCCTCTACCGGAATGCCCTCAAATTCATTACTGTAATCATCATAATGTGAATAAGAAAGAAAAGTGTTCTGGAAAATTTTTGTTACCTGTCACTTCAGAGGATTCTCTGCTTCACCTGGGGCCTATACATGTATTACATGTAGTGATGTTCATCAGTCGAATTCTTCCAGCCTTCCAGTTCCAATATTTCCATCTGTGGGAACAAAAAAAAAAAAAAAAAAAACATTATTACAACCAAGCAGATTACAACATTTACCACGTAATATTTGATAGTTACTTCAAACTCATTCAGCAACATTTTCTATCTTCAGAAGAGGTGGGGTGAGACTGAGAGGTTGAACAAGATTTCAAGATTTCAAGATAATTTATTGTCATGTATAAAAAATACACAAAATTTGTTTACGGACATGGTAATGTGCATAAATGAAAATAAATAACAGAGTCAACTTGATCCAACTTCCAAGTAGACCTATAGTATAGGCTATTACAAGTGTGTCCAGATCTACTTTAGATTTGTTAACAGAATTTCTGATAACTGTTAACGTTAGATCTTGTAAACTGCTGAATGTGGATAGTAAGACCTAGACTAAAGTAACGGTCACTCAATAATTGTTTCAACTTCAAATGTTAAAGACTTACAAGAGTAAAAGCACTGGCAAATTCAACCGGGTATCAATCGACGTATACAGTGTGTTCATTGTGTGCTCTCCAGTCTGCAATGCAGTATGTAGTGTCACTGTTCAGCGAGTCCAAATATTGATTTAGATCTAACGTTAGATCTAGTAACGTTAGTCTACAGTCTGCACACACTAGCGGTCTAGTAATAATCTAATAAATTCTGCCGGAGTGTTCACTCACAAAAATCCTGTTGTCTAATCTAGATCTAGGTCTGAATTTTTATTTTTCATGACGCCAAACTTCTGATTTGAACAATCTTAGATATCAAAACCGTTCAAGAACTGTCAACGTGAACACCAGAATTATCATAGATGGCCCCCGGCATTAGCCCGGGGGAGCTACCTCGAGTACATGGTGCGAGAACGGTACCCGCGGTCAATCTAGCTCATGACGATGAAAACCAAACTGTAAGTTCGAGAGTACAATGTTTCTAGCTCTTTCGGAAACAGCTGTTAGCAATTATTTCCAATTGTAAAGAAATTATTGTAGATTAAGAAGAATAGCCAACTATTTTGAAACAAATTGTTAAATTTCTTATATTTAATCATAATTGCAGTGGTACTCACGTTTTCTCTGTGAAGTAGAAACCTCTAACTTTGTGCGAGTAAACACGTCATGCATGAATTTGCATAATTGTGACGTAATAAGGTCAATGAATAACCATATTTCGAGAACGATATTATCGAAGCAAATACATATTCATGAGGCTATAATCCAATCAAAGGTGCTTATTTCGGTTCATGAATATTTAGAAGGGCTTATTTTCGGCTTCTAATGGACGAAAGCTGGGCGGGGCTTAACCCCATAGGCGTAATGCTTTCCGCGTGTGCTGCTTTCTGTCTAGCTATATATTTAAAACGTCTTTGGGCTATTCCACGTACTACAATACGTACTGTGCTTTACTTCGGTACTGAAAGTTCTTCGTAAATATATATTCTTTGGAAGTTTGGTCCCAAGTGCCACACTTTCTCCATTGACGAGCGTGTTATATCTACCATTTTCAAATGTCTCAAAACACATTATTATGGCATTGTAAGTTTCATTTGATGGAAGAAAAAGGAAATTTTATTACCATAGAAAAGCTGTTAATTGGTGAGTAAATATATTAAGTCTGAGAAAAAGTTTTACTCGTGTGATTTATTCACTGGTTTTCTTACGTGTTGCTTTGCTATTCCAAGCCCCATATACTGTTAATTGTGTTGTGTTTTTCAATTCAAGTCAGTAGTGGCCTAGCTTTCACATGTAGCTCTATCCTGTCCTTGATTGACCCACTCATGGGAGTGATAGCTTGACTTGCCTTTGTGTACGATTCAATGCACAAACAAAAATTGTATTTCTGAATGAATAGACTAGATATGAAATAATTTCAGCTCAATGAATTTTTTAATGAACCACACATGATAGGTGCAAAATGTTTCTCAAATAAAAATTACACGAGTAAAACTTTTTCTCAAGACTTAATATATTTACTCACCAATAAACAACTCTTCTATATGTCCTTTTCCTTCTATCAAATGAAACTCACGATGCCACAATAATTCGGCAAAGTGGAAGGGGGGGTTGGGGAGGGGGAAGGCAGCGAGAGTGAAGTGAATCTGACATTCTGACCACCTCTGTAACGCCACTAACGGGGACGAAACCAGATTTTAAAAATCTAGATTAGGGCTTACTATACTAAATTAAGCTCACATTTTGGCATTGTTCAGTTATACTGGTTAATTGAGGGCCAACAGCAATCATGTATATTACCTCCGTTCCACATGAAAAACATTACCATAGGCACCGGAAGCGGAAGAGGGGGGGCAAAATCGATTCCCACCCCCCCCCCCCCCCCCCCCCTCCCGGGAAGAATTTCCTGGGAAGAATTTTTTTTTTTTTTATCATATGCAAGCACGTGAAATGGGCATATTGACATGATTAGTTCTCTAAAATGCAAACTTTCAGCATTCAAAAATCAAAATTTTTCTTACTCGGTCGCTATGCTCCCTTGTATTGTAATTAGAAGCTACATTTCTCAGTATTCAGAAATTATGTCTATCATTTATTAAAAAGGGCAGATGCTTGCTTTATTGGGGGATTATTTTGCTCCCCCCCCCCCTTCCCTCCTCAGTATTATATTAGCATAAGGGCGCCCATATTTTTTAATATTTTGGGCAATGCCGCAATATGAAAATTTCTGTACTTTTTCACCACCAAAATTGAAAAAAAAAATTGCGGATGAAGTTGTGAAACTGTATATTTAATTTTCGGGCAAAGGGTGTCGGCCCCATAGCTAAAATTCACCAGTATGCCATTCATAACCCTCCCATTGCCATGCCCGGTCTCCTGAATCCCTCACGCCATACGGTTAAAAAATAATCATGTTCCAGTACTAATGATGAGAGAAGATGGGAAACTTTCTTTGTATGACAGTATTTTCTTAATTTAAAAAAATTCGAAACTTGTCCTTTTATATATATGAATAAATCATTGATATAAGGGGGAGAAGGGTGCTTGTTCGGGGGGGGGGGGGGAACATTACTACATTCATTGTGATAATTTTGGCCTAATCCTCTCCCCCCCCCCCCCCAATGTTGCAAAGATGGGGTATAGAAAAGAAAACAAAATAACAAGCAATCATATCAAAGTGTTAGTCATTCAAAGTGACCAGGGTTTGTATTTATGCAGTTTATCTTAAAAACTGGAATCTTTGAGAACATCATATTTAATTTATAATTACGTTTTTGGCACCAACATATATGTAACATATTCATTTTAGTCTATCTGTTCACGATTACACCGGGATTTACACTAGTTTCTCATACACGCGTATATCGGCAAGCGCGATGAATGGGAGTACCTTAAGCTACTTCCGGGTTTGCGCGGCAGCTTCAACGTCGTGCGTGCGGCAATATACAACATGCTTTATCCAGTCTATATATATATCGATGGTCTGCTTCAATAATTTGTCAATTACGGTGTCCTCTCAATAACAAAAATCTAAATTCGCAAAGCGCAACAGCAGCTTTTCGTTTATTAATTTTAGAAATTCTCAGATGTTACAATTAATATAGTTTTCACTTGAATGCAACGTTTGTATTATGTTTTTCAAATCCCATTGATGTTTTCTATACTTTTCCAACAATTAGAGCAAAGTTGAGTCTAAATTGTGTTGGAACGATTGATAATAAATCCAGTGGATTGTAATCAAGGCTATCTTTTTCAGCCAATAGTATCGTTATCTTCGATTTGTGAGATGTCAGACTTTCGTGAAACACTTTGTCAGGTCCATGACATCTCCGTAGATCATCGACAAGAGATATGACTGTCATGGAGTCGGTTTCATGAAACACGCCCCTGGGGCAGAATGGTAATGGAGGGTTTGAGGATTTTTCTTTACTAGCCACTTGATATTTGGTTTGAGGGCTGGTCATTTAGTAGTCTGAGGGCCGGTCGTTCAGCAGTCTGAGGGCTGGTCTTCACGTGGTGTGAGGACCGGTCGTTTATTAGTATGAGGGCTGGCCGTTTAGTAGTCTGAGGATGGGTTGCTTTTAGTCTAAGGCCGGTCGTTTAGTAGTCTGAGGGCCAGTCGTTAAGTAGTCTGAGGGCCGGTCGTTTAGTAGTCTGAGGGCCGGTCGTTTAGTAGTCTGAGGACTGGTGCTTTAGTAGTCCGAAGACTGGCCGTTTAGTAGTCTGAGGACGGGTTGCTTAGTAATCTAAGGGCTGGTCGTTTAGCAGTCTGAGGGCCAGTCGTTAAGTAGTCTGAGGGCCGGTCGTTTAGTAGTCTGAGGGCCGGTGTTTATTAGTCTGAGGGCTGGTCGTCAAGTAATCTGAGGGCTGGTGCCTTAGTAGTCTGAGGACTGGTGCTTTAGTAGTCTGAGGACTGGTTGTTTAGTAGTCTGAGGCTGTTGATGGGTTAAGTGGGCCTGTTACATGGAAATTCCTCAACCGAATTGTAGCCCCAGTCCGTCCTGCTACTTAAACCCTTGATCCCAAGCACTAAAAACACTATCATCACTCCACTGAATCACCTGCGTAAATCCACTCTGAGGAGTGGGGGGATGATCGACTTTTTTGCCGATTTTTTTTTCTGTCGAACTCACACTTAAGTATAAACACACGCCCTCACCCATCTTCACAGACCCAACTTAAACACATTTTAATTTTTATCTTGCGAGCGAGCGAAGTAAGCGAGCCAAAAATTACCACTTTTTTGATTTTCAATCGCATTTTCAAATAGAAATTCTAACATATGATGAGCGAGCAAAGCGAGCAAGCCAATAATAACCACTTTTCTTGTTTTCAATAGCATTTTCAAATGAAAATTTGAAAATATGACGAGCGAGCGAAGCGAGTGAGCCAAAAATAACTGCTTTTCTGGTGTTCAATCGCATTTTCAAATTTAAATTCTAAAATATGATGGTTGTTTACGACAGATTCATAAAAATTATATTTAAAGATTAATTCAAATATCATTTCTTCCTTAAAAAGTGGGGAGACATTTGTACATGGCATCCTCCCCTCTCAAAAAAGTGGGGGGGGGGGGGGAATATATCCCCCCATCCCCCCCCCCCCCCCCGGGATTTACACCATGCACCAAATAAAGTGCTTGGAAATGCCTATGAAATGCGTAGATCATAAAAACTATACCCTCAATTCAAGTATTCAATGCTAAGAAAGAAGAAAACTGATCAGCGTAAATTTGAACGAAATTGGACATGAAATAAGAAAGTTATGCCTATATGAAACTGTCTGCTTTTTACACTACCACAGCTACTGGTGATTTAACTTGTGGGCAACTCCGTAAATGTTTTTGATACGAAAATTCACATATTCTTCATTCTTCTTGAAGTTGAGGAATAAAAACAGTCCTACATATATCTTGAGTTTGGCTTAACAATACGTGCAGATCTTAAGCGAGACCGAGATGAAAAAGGTTAATATGCATGTACAAAACATACTGAGAGTTACCCACAAAATGATGTCATCAATAGATATAAGGTAGTGTCAAAATGGTCATATAGTTTCTTCTAAATTTTTGCTGATCTGTTTTATTCTGTCTTAACTTTCTCCCCCCTCCCCTCCCTCCCTACCTCCTTCCCTTCTCTCTCTCTCTCTCTCTCTCTAAATTCCCTGGGGTTAAGCATGAGACTTACGTTTGATCCAACAAAGTATCCTGTTGAATTGCTCTTGAGTTTCTTTTCGAGGTAGGAGAGTCTTCTTGGTCCTTTTTCTTCTAAATATTCCTTTCTCAGGGTAGCCTAAAGAAATATTCAATTCATTTATTAATCCATGATATATAAATATACATACATGAACATGTGAAATAATGAGACATTTATGAAGAAAGCAAAACTTTGCATGTGCTTCATGAATAAATTAAAAGTTTACAAATTTAAAAGAGAGGCCATTTCCTAGAACGCTTGCTTCACAAATCAAATCGGATAAAGTGAGAAATACTACAAATAAATCATGAAAGTTTAACCTTATAAACCTGTCCATTGAGTGGCAAGTACTTATAATGGCCACTATCCTCAATCATTCACAAACTAAAAACCGTGCTCAAGCATACCCGTTTTTCAGGGTCCTTCTCCCGATACATCCATGGTGCAGCGTCCTGCAAGAGTTCATCAGCCGTTTCTGTGACTTCATCCATTGTTGTAGATTCTGCGTTGTTGCTGCCATACAAACCGAATTCTCTCGCCACATACCTCTGGATAGCTTTACTTTGAATCATCAGCCGATCACCAATCTCTAGAATGGGTACTTGACCAAGGGGCAACTCTAGAATAGAATGAACAGAAAGTGTCAACAAATTGAGAAATTGCAATGGATTTGATATCCTAAGGGTGTTGCTAACTTGCACATAACACTATCAATGAGACAACATAATGGAAATAAAACGTTTAGATTTTTTAATGACATGACTAAATGGCTTTTGTGACATTTAAGTGCCATTGCAAGCAGAGGGTTACAGGGTTAACCCTATGCTCACAGTCACCACCACCACTACCATCACATCATTATGATCATCAAGACCACTATCATATCCCATCATCATCATCACCCCACCAAATCATCATAAACATCGCCAACACCACCACCGCACCGTCATCACCACCCCACCACCATCTTCATCACCAACCTACCACCACCACCTCCACTCCATCACCGTGCACCATCTTCATCATCATCATCATCAACACCATCATCCTCCTCCTCATCATCATCACCATCATCACCATCACCATCATCATCATCACCATCATTATCACCATCATCATCATCATCATCATCATCATCATCAACACCATCATCCTCCTCCTCATCATCATCACCATCATCACCATCATCACCATCATCATCATCATCATTATCACCATCATCATCATCATCATCATCTTCACCATTATTATCATCAGCAGCATCATTTCTAAATCATGGTGGCCCTGAAGTATGCTCGACAACAGGTCATATGCGACGTGAATTTCGCATCCCGGGTCCTGAACTTTGCATCCCAAGTCGTGAAATTCACGACCCGCGTTGCAAAATTCAGGACCCGTGGCGCGAACTTTGCATCCCAGTCCTGAATTTCGCACCAGGGGTCGTGAATTTCACAACTTGGGATGCACAGTTTGCGCCACGGGTCGTGAATTTCAGGACCTGGGATGTGGAATTCACGTCACACATGACCTGTTGTCGAGCGTACTTCAGGGCCACCATACTAAATGACATGACATCTGTAGTACTTGATTGTGCCAATTATATTTTTTCGTGTGCAATTCATGTGGTTTTCAACAAAGACAGTGTAAATCTACCATTACTTTTATGATTCCAGACATACACATAAATCAATCAGCTTTCCCCCATTGATTCCAGACAGTTTTTACAGTGTAATGACTTGAAGAGAATGAAGAGCTGGAGTCACATCTCGCTCAGGTAGTGTCTAGACCGTACTCCGTGTTTCCAGGATTCGAAGGGTCATGAGGGCAAACAGATGACAAACATGATGTTCGATGCCACTAGCAAAAATTTATGTCAAACATGTGCTTAACTGGGCTGCGTTTCACGAAACCGTCATAAGTCTAAGTTCACGGACATCCCATTGAAACGCGTGTTAATTCTACAACACGCGTTTCAATGGGATGTCCAAGAAGTTAGACTTATGACCAGATGACGGTTTCGTGAAACGCAGCCCTGGATTTCTTTTGCAGATACACTGTACGTAGACAAAAGATTCCTGCCTGGCTGCAACTCAACTTACGGCCCATTTTCAAAGGGAAATATGCTTTTGCAATAAATACTTTTCGCTTTCACAATTGTAATACAGTGCATGAGCAGTTCCATGAGTTCACAGTGCTTATCTGAACACTGGAGACAAGCGGAAAGAAATGGTGCAAAATTTTCTGATATATGAATCAAAATTACCATGATCACTGGAGTGGACGTGTTTGGGCACTAATCTGACATACAACACAAATAACTGTAGATCTACCTGAACCAATTGCATTTTTATTTTCGTTTGTCGGAAGTAATCGGAATAGTGTCAAATTGCGAATATTAGGATTGTAAAATCTGTCCTTCTTTCACAAAAACTGCTTTCTTAAATAAAGCCAAATTTCTGGACCCAATTAGGTTTTTGTAATCATATTTCATCATCTGCTTGATTTTTGTATTGAAATAAAAAGTGAAATATTCCTGATATTTCATTTGTGATAGAAATCACTACTCAGGTTTCCTATGAAGTTGGCGGCAACCAACGTCGGACATTAAAGGCAACAGCGCACCTGTAGATTCTTTTCTGCACCCTTATAGAAAGGGCAAGGGTTTTAAGAGCTAGAGTCCCAACTGGCAAAAATTTATTTCAAATTCAAGCAGCTGTCCCTTTCTAGGGTTGCACAATAGAATCTACAGGTGTGCTGTTGTCTTTGATGTCTAGGTTCGATGCCACCAACATCATGGGAAAGCTTGAGTAATGGTTTTTGTCACAAATAGAATATCACACTTTTTATTTGAATTTACAAAGAGAAAATTGAACAGATGATAAAATATGAATACAAACATGACAAAAGCCTGTGTCCAGAAATTTGAGTATGTCACATGATAGCAGTTTTAATCTGTGAAAAAGAGTAAAATTTTACAATCCTAACATGCCTAAAATCCACAATTTGGCACTTTTCTGTTTACTTCCTGCAAACGAAAATAAAAAGTGAATTTGTTGAAGTACAGTTATTTATGATGTAGATCTATGTGAGTCAGATTAGCGCCCACACATGCCCAGTCGAGTAATTTTGATTCATATTTCAGGAAATTTTGCACCATTTCCTTTCGCTTGCCTCCTGTTAATCCAAAGCAGTAGGGGCCTACAGAGCTTTCTCGAGGTCTAAATTGATCATCTTCAATCCTCAAATTGGCAATACAAATTATTTTTTTCCATGTTTACATAGCTTGAAAAAAAATAAATATGGATATAACATAAACCACAATGAAATATAATTGTAAAATTGAATCAGAAATTGCCAATTTGAACACAGAAATAGTGATTATATATTATTCACTGCGTTGCCAATTTAAAAAGTTTAATGATTAGTTACACTTACAATACATGACTTAAACTGCTACGCCACACCATACAGCGATGGGAATGGGCTCAAATTTGTCAGTGCATTTTTCTCTTTCTGCTCATGTATGATACTGCCCAACATTCTGGACCAACAGATACTGCAAAAGTCTCCTATAGACCTAGATCTAGGCATGAGGTGACACTGTACCTCTATGGGTTAACATGGTTAATGTAAGCACTGTGTAGATCTAGGTCTAGAAGAATCTACTGCTCATTATATCAGACGAGTGGTAGCGAAAAGTAATTATCATTACAAAAGCATATCTCCCTTTGGAAATGGCCCGTTTGCAGTCAGGCAGAAAACTTTTGTCTAGATCTAGTCTAGATCTACTTATCTGCAAAGAAGATTGAGTTAAGCACATGCCTGACATATTTTTCCTGGCGGCATCGAACGTCACTTCAGAGGGAATAGATGTGACTCCAGCTCTTAAAACTCCTTGGAAAGGGGCAGCTGCTTGAATTAATTTGTTGCCAGTATTGCGACTCCAGCTCTTGAAGCTTCTTGGTAAACTAATAGCCAAGCTATAGCATGTTTCACGGTGAATCGTCGGCTTAGCTCAAACTCGATCAGGTCTATAAGTAACTTACTGCCCGTGTTTTTTAATGGTTTAAATTCCTCCATTCCCAGCCGAATATCCTCGAAGTCTATTCCCGAAAGAACGAACATGAGTCGAGTCATTTCAGTGTTGTAACGACAATCAAAGTATGTAAGCTTATACGAAGGCATGTTTGAAATTCAACAAAGAATGGATTGAAGATGGAAGATATTTTTCTTTTAATGTAGAGAGTTGGAATCCGTCAGTCTATGTGTGATAGGAAACTCGATGGCAATTACTGTACTACTAGCGATATAGCAACTGTGCCAACGTGCACGAAGGCATAATCTATGTTGCATGAAGAGTTTTGTCGGTGAAAATCACCGACAAATGTTATAAGCTACTGAAAATACTCGCATCTGATTGGCTGAAAGCAAATTAGTCGGTGAAAACCACCGACTAATTGTTTCATGAAACGCCCCCCAGGTTGAACGGGGGAGGTAGTAGCTCAAATAAAGACTATTTCCCAGGATGAAGGTCAGGTGAAGATTCTGAAGCAATGATCTGTTTCCAGAACAGAATATATTGCTCTAAAATTTATATTCATATTCTTTCAGAGGCATATTAGTGGAGTCTGTTAGCGACAAAAATACCCCAGATGTGGACACGGCGGACAAAAGCATGATTTTTTCTTCAGACCTTTGTAAATGTATAAGGATTGAAAATAGGGTATGCTCCAAAAAATCTGACTTCAGGAATGGTGAAAAAAATGGGTCTAAATGCCAGAATTTATGAATGCCACCTTAATAATAAACAGTCTGAATTCTTAGACTAACACAGCAAGGAGATTGGTCAAGAGTTTTTTGTGCCTAGCTTGTCTGGCCTGGGCTAGCTGCAGAAGTGCAATGAACACCCCTTTTCTGACTTTTGATTCATCTTTGGATCAATTTCCTCTCAACTAGCCATTTCCTTCAAATCTATGTAAGTAAATAATTTCATTAGTAATCTCAACTAAGTTATTCAGTCTTTTTTATTGTCATAATCTGGCTTGCTGTAACAACTGGAACATCTTCAGTCCCATATGCGTGAAATGGTGTTAGATCTACAGTCGTTGGAAATGATAACATTTTGGATAAATATTAGTGATTCTGTCTGGCCAACCACCACCCTACCACAATAAACATAACATAACTAATTTTTCACCTACATAATTGTTCCTACTATGATGCCGTTTGTACATTTATGATTTTAAAAAAATCGGAAATGTGAGAACAAAAGTAGATCTAGGTAAATCTCAGCTAGTCTGCATCACTAGACCCTAATACCAAGTGGGCCAGACTTGGCTTAGATTGGATAATTTGCATTTGTGCTGAAAATCTGATGCAAGAAAATATCACAAAGGTACATTCATCTCGTTTTGTGAAGTCAGAAGTTAAATTTTATTGGCATAGCTGAAAAATACTGATGTATGAATGAAACATCACCATCCACAACCTAATCAAATTTGTAATCCCAACTGTGTTATAATTGATTAATTCTAGAACTGAAGTTAGACTGAAAGGAGGCCTAAGTCCAATGAAAGGAACCTACTCATGCTAGACCTTCAAAATATAAATAATGAAAATATTAAAATCATGGTCAAGAAGTGTGTTGATATTCTAAAATTTTACTCATATAAACACATCAATAATCATATCTAAACTTTTTTGCTTTTGGATGGGGGTGGGGTGGGGGGGGGGGTAATGATAGTATACGCTTTTTTTTTAATGTTTAAAATTGAAAATGCAATTTATCAAAGTTATGCTCAGAAGGGCAGGCAAATATTTTTTTCTGTGGGACACGATCAAAGCACATGTAGCATCCTAAAGGTGCCTTTTGACAGAATTTCAGCTTTACCACATCCACATTCTATTGTACTCGGTCTATTTTTATTCTGATTGTAGGTGAGACCATATCTTCTCCTATCGGTACATTTTACTTTCAGGACTCCATGTTTGATTTCATCAACACGCTGGAAGACATTATAAAAGATTATTCTTTCTTTACACATTACCATGGTATATATTTTCTTCCCCTTTCCTCTAAAATAGGGTTATTTTATCAGGTGCTATATTTTATAAGCACAGGCAAGGGGTTTCGATTTTCAGTTTAATTCTTTTATGTGTAGGGCCTAGATCTAAATGAATTTTGTAATGTAATTACTAAATAGCAAAAGATATGAACAAACACTTTGAATCTCCATTTCAGACCCCTCCCCCCCCCCACAATAGTAAATGTAGATGGTTGTACCCTTTGCATGTGGTAATTCCAAGAAGCCCAAGGTTTACCATTTTTCTTTTACTCTCTCTCCCCTTTCCTTGTACATTTTAAATGTATTGTTTTTATATTTATTGTTCTTTTTATCTACTATCTTATTCTATTATTCATACAAGAATGAATGAATGAATTAATTAATGAAAAATATGTAAATAAATGCATAAATAATATTAAAAAAAAAGAGCAGAAAGAAGGACATGGAGAAGAAGAAGAAATTGTTATCTGTTTAGTGAGCACACTTTAAAGGACAATGAAAACCTTGGGACAAGTTAGCTTGTGTGAAAAAAAAATCAAACAATAAGTAACATTTTTTTTTTTTTAAAGAATTGCAAAATTAAACTTTCCCAATATTCCAAGTAATATTTCGAACTTTAACTAAACAAGCCTGAAGTTAATTTTTCTCGTGTGTAGACTTACATAGTTGAGGTGTATGGTCTAGGGTGATGCAAATTGATTTTTTTTCCAGCAAATTTGACATCAAAATGAAATGTCACATTCTACTTTGTTGTATTGCAGACACATGGATTCACAGGGCAGCTGTGTTGGTGTAGTCAGTGCTGAAAATAGCACTACCATTTTTGCCGAAAAATGTACTCCGAACCATGGAAGGCCCAGACCAGTGGACTGCTTTAGGTACTAAATAGGTAGGTCAGTCAGTTTTTTTTTTTTCTGCCCAGCAATAGGCCTATCATACACAATACTAACACACGCTTCAAACATTGAAAAGAGCACACATTCTTCTTGCATGTACTAGTATCTGTAGGCCTATTCTGATTGCTTTATGAAGATATTTTGTGACGACTACACAATTTCTTATGGAAATTGGCAGGGGGGGGGAGTTAGGTGGGGGGTAATTTTCTGGTATGTGGGGTTATGCCAACACATTTTTCCCCCCTTGGTTTTTATTAGCATGTGTTGTCTGTCAAAGTTAAGTTTTGAAAAATACAAAAAGGTTACAAACTATTAATCTTTAAAGATAACAAGTTATGTACATAATAGGATCAAAATGGAAATGAAACAATGTAATGAAATTTGTTTAAAGTCTAATCAAAACAATAAAAAGACTTTTCATTTCAATCAATTTATGCTGAAATGCTGTTACAGTTACCATTTCACTCATGCCATGCATTGTCTGAGTGTTGAATGACAACATGAACCTGTTTTATGTGATTTATGTTCACAGAAAGGCTGAAGCTGTCCAGTGCCTTTAGGATATATTCCTTGAACCTGCGTTTGTCCTGAAACCCTTGTACCGACCTACAGTTGGCAACAATACTTTGAAGGCATAATTCAGACCTCTGGAATTCGCTAATACCACTTCTTCAGGTACATTTTGTTTGTTTTTTTAAAGTGTGGGCCTAGTAAATGGTAGTCAACATGTACATTATGGCCCATAGTTCTAAAGCATGCCTTTCAACTGTGCAAAATTTTGTCCTATTTTCTTAGGTTTATTGTTGGTAGGTACTGAAAAAAATATACAAAATAGTTTTTTTTTTTTTTTTTCCTTTTCTTCTTTTTGAGGATTCACTTTTCCCCACAATCTTATTATTCTGGGTTTTTCCACTCCTTTTTTTTTTTTTTTGTTGTTGTTGTAATGGTGACCCTTAAAATTTGATATTACTTAAATTTCACCTTCTTTTGCCATTTGAGCAGAGGTCTTCAATCTAGAAACTAAACGACATAAAAATTGTAATGGAAACTCTAATTGGAGAAATGACTGTGTCGTCTATTACATTGTCAATCATATATTTGGTACATGTTGTCAAAAGGAAAACAGAAGACAAGGCTATACTTGTCACAGTTTAATATAATATTAGGGAAGTAATCATTTGGTATTCTCAATCATGCAGGTTTGAGTCAGAACCAGGTGTTGTTAAGAACCAAGAAATCCAGCAAGAAAAAAGAAGAGAGGTTCTCCCTTCTGATGAACTCTCCCAACAACCCAGTATTTCTGCAGATGCCCCCACTCAAGCCTGCAGCTGGACTTTCCCTGGACTGCAGAAGGGACTTGTGGAAAGAGATCCACCCATTCCTGGATGAGGACAAGGCAGACCTCTTACCTCACCATTTGTGGCTGGCAGAGGAAATGGAACAGTAGGAAACTGTGTTAGTGTTTGATGGAAGGAAAAATTACAATGGTTTCCATTCTACAAAGTGTACAAAAAAAGGTTACTTTTTTGCTGATTTTTTTTTTTTCACTGTTAGAGGAGGATGCCATCTCCACTTGGCTAAGGCGTTGTATTGTGATTACAGCTAGTGTGATAGACAACCGCTTGATGTGTACAGAGATGAACACCGACGAAAGACACCATTACATTCTGTTTTATAATCCAGTGTTGATAAAGTTTGACCAGCAGGCATGACTGTACACAGTGGGGGACATTTGCCCCCTCCCCTATTTTTTTTTTGTTGAAAATTGTTATTTTTTTTAAATGAAAATTTTCCACAAAATCCACCTAACGTGTGCACCAAATCCTTCAATTTCACTTTGAAATATGCAAAACCATCCTCATGACCAGCTACATGTAGTTTGCTTTGCTTCCTCACTTTCGAGTTTCTTCCAAAATTTTTACACGCTTGACGTTAGCAGAAAAGGACACAGAGAAGAGAA
Organism: Echinometra lucunter; assembly: GCA_029962745.1. Classification (NCBI taxonomy): domain Eukaryota; kingdom Metazoa; phylum Echinodermata; class Echinoidea; order Camarodonta; family Echinometridae; genus Echinometra; species Echinometra lucunter. Next base: position 19,827,492 of record CM057170.1, read on the forward strand.
ACTGCTACATTCTCTTTTATTTCCAGATATGAAGTCTTGAGGAAGTTAATCTACTTAAAGTATAAAATGCTTGTACATGTAATGCACTCAATTTGTGAAATGTGTGGAAAAAATAGTTGAAGAACCAATATTTACCATATACAAGTACTGTTTCTGTGTGATTATTGCTACTTACAATTTACACATTGTATAAATTATAACCGGGTTGTATGCACATTAATTTATTTTCTTTTACTTTTGAATTGAAACAGAAATAAATGAGCAAGATCACAAATTAGATACTAGGATCTGAAAGTAAAAGCCTGATGTCGAGGAGGTGAAGGAGTAAGGGCTAGAAGAGGTAATATCACAAAGACCAAAGTCAGCAATTGCATCTGATGTTGACAGTTCACAATAAAATTACCGCAACCTCCTCCTCCCATCAGAATTTACAATGCTTTTATTTGTGTTTGTTTTAAAGCAGAATTGACCAAGGTTTCACTGAAAGATAATTTTAAGTAAGCGTAACAACCCAGTTTTAATTTTAGAATTTTATGTACACATGTATGTCTGATTGAGGTAGACCTGTTTTTTGTGTGTGCATATCATATGGGGTGCAGGTTAGGGCGTGCATGTTTTGTGCAAGGGTGTGTGTGTGTGTGTATGTGTGTGTGTGTATGAGGGAGGGGGGCACTTGATTATAATGCAATTCGAGGATAGGTGTGAGGGTGTGTGTGTGTGGGTGGGTTTGTTCATGAAATGTGATGGGGTGAACCCCTCAAATACTCTTTTTGTGCACTGGCAAATGAAAACTTGAAATTGAGTGTGTTTTTCATAGGTGATGTTTAAGTATAATATTATCTGCTGTGTGTGGGGGGGGGGGGGGGAGGAGGGGGAGAAGGGGTGACAGTACGTGTGTGTGTGTGGTTGCTTTTCTGAAAATTCTCAGTAAAAATGTAATTTTTTTCAGTTTCCCCACACCCTCTCACCCCACCCCAGTATGGCCATGATTATATGACAAGAATATTTGTGTAGAAAAGTAAGAATCATTATTTTTCCTTGCATAAACAGTTGAATACTTTCGCCTTTACTCCAATGGAAATGTTAATTATCATTATTGGAGAAAGGGCAGTCAGTGAGTGCATGCACCAGTTTTGCTACTGAAACATAATATTCATCTTTGAAAGGGGAAGATGTAGAAGTCTCTTTAAAAGTTTATTTATTTTTCCACAACATAATGCAAATAACACAGATCAACAAACATACATATATTTATTCTGGAATAACAAAATATAAACAAATTTGCATATGAGAAATAATACATTTTACATATATCTGTAAGTATCAAATTAAGAAGAATAAAGCAGTGGAGGAGTCTATTTGAAGAAGCAGAAAGAAAGAGAAAGGGAGAGATGTAAGATGAAGGATGATAATGGTGAAGATGAGAGATGGAGAATGTAGAATTTTACATTACGATTACTTTTGCAAAGCTTTTGATATAGTGTCATTATCATTAGCAAGTAGGATTTAGAAAGCGAGGGGGGGGGGATCACAGAAATCTCCGTGACCAGGAAAGAATTTTAAAACAAAAAAAAGGAGTTGTCATTTTTTCTGGTACAATTATCTAAACAACATAAATAAGAAAACAATAAAATCCTACATCTATTGTGCACATATACATGTATATTTTTTTACATAATTCTCTGTGGAGCAAAGGAGGGGAAAAGCGGGAAATCAGAGGAAGCACAAGAACTATTTTTGCAAGGGGGCACTCAGCGGTGGATTCAAGGGAGGGGCTAGCTGCCCCTCCCCCTCCTTTTTTTTTTTTTTTTTTTATCGGGGGCTTTACTTTGGGGGATAATTTCCTAATGGTGATGACTTTTTTTTCTTTCTTTTTTTGCTTGTCTTTTTTTAAAGAAGTGCCCCCACAAAAATCCTGGATCCCCCTTGTCCCTTGTGTTCTTCCTCCCCCACCCCTCCCCCTCCTCCCTCCCCCCTAACCCCACCCCACCCCACCACCACCCCTCATCCCCATTCTGCATCTGCATTCAGATATTTTTGTGCATCAGGGTTTCAGCACAAACAAACTATCTGTTTAATTAGGGTCTGAATTAAGAGACTAAACAAGGGAAGCAATGCACTGCCATTTTCTTCCATAGAGTTTTGCATGGCACTAGTCTATAAATTCAGACCCCTTAAAATTTGTGAATTACTGACATTTAGACCCTTTTTTTCACCATTCCTAAAGTCAGATTTTTTGGAGCATACCCTATTTCTAATCCTTATATGTATACAAAGGTCTGGAGAAAAAATCATGCTTTTGTCCACCGTGTCCACATATTTTCACTAACAGACTCCACTATATCGGGTGCAATGGTCCAAAGCCGTAATCCCTTTCCATGTAAACAATGTATACATCAACAAAAAAATGTGCTACAGTAGGCCTATACACGTATATCATTAATGTACAAACACAGTTGACAGTAAACCATTATAAAAAAAAAAAAAAAAAAATTAATGTGGTTACACAGCATGTGCTACCGTTTTTTGTTTTTGTTTTTTGTTTTTGTTTTTTCATTTCAAGGGATGCTTCAATAGCCCGAGGGAGGGAGGAAGGGAAGAAGAATTGTATTGTATTGTTGCACGTCACCCCCTTCCCCGCCTCCCCCAGAGAGAGGGGGAAAGGGGGGGGGGTCATTATTTGCCTCTTCGATATTTACACATTACAAGCTATGGCTGCGTTGGCAACCCGGGGTTGGCAATCACACGTTGATCAGGGACATAGCCCTACTACCCCATTTTAAAACCTAGCATTAAGTGAATTACCCTCGATATGGGTACTTAAACTTTATACTCCCCCAGATCGCCTCTATAGTGTCGACAAAAGTCAGAACAGCTAGGACATTATATTCCTGCGCCGCGATTTTGCGACCTTCCCATGCACCCCCTGATAAATTATACTCCTGTATCAATTTTCTTATCGACAGACATCGTATCAGGAAGACGACCTTTTTACCATTGTCATGATTGTACTTTGTACCATTACCCTGGAAATACTATATAGCTAGTACCCAAAGGACAAATACCTCTCAAATTACCCAGAAAACAATTTTTACTCCTGTATACAATTACCCCATTGGAGAATATCCCAGACAACAAATAGGCCTACCCCTGGACGATCCCCCAAACAAGATAAATCTAAATTCAAATACAAATTGATTGATATAAAATCCTGAAATTTAAGGATTATCATCAAAATCAAAGCAAAACAAAACAAACTTAACGGAAACATATTGAATAACAAAATATGTCCTTGTCAAAATAACATGTTGCAAAATTTGTATAATACTCTTCTACTCCCATAGGCGTATACGCCTATAGGAACCGGCGGCTGGGGGGGGGGGGGGGGCTAAAGTTATACTATTCTTCCACTCATAGAATATCAGTAATATATACATGCAAGGAATCAAGTTGACCTAATCAAACAAGAGATGAATTTTCAGGAGATAACGGCCTATCACCAATTTAGCCTATTCCTGTCATACTCACTAGGAGATGTCGATAAAATGTACGTTACTCAAAGCATGAGAATGGAGTAACAACTCGTTATCGCTCATAAAAATCTTTCGTGCAGCAAACACTCTTATTCCAGCAGCGAGATGCCCGAATATCAAAATATTTGGGCAGCGAGGTGTCTATCCTCGAATTCTACAAGAAGATGACATGTAGTCCCCTATTTGAATTATGGAAAAAGCGTGTACATAGCTTGGGGCAACTCATCTTGAAATTATTTCCATAGATTATTAGGTCTACCCCCCAAAAGAGGAAATTACGGTATGAGAATCATCTGTCACAAAAACAGATTAGCCCACTCAGACAAATTGTTTTATTCTAATAAAATATCAAAAATACAGAACTTGAATATGTAAAACCTTCATTTCATTGGCGTAAATGGGGGGAGGATGGGGGATATATCCCCTACCCCCACACTTTTTTGAGAGGGGGATGGCGTGTACAAATTTCCCCCACTTTTTAAGGAAGAAATGATATTCGAATTAATCTTTAAATATAATTTTTATTAATCTTTCGAAAACCAGAAAAGCGGTTATTTTTGGCTTGCTCGCTTGCTCGCTCGCCATATTTTCAAATTTTCATTTGAAAATGTGATTAAAAACCAGAAAAGTGGTTATTTTGGCTCGTTCGCTTCGCTCGCTCATCATATTTTAGAATTTCTATTTGAAAATGCAATTGAAAACTAGAAAAGTGGTAATTTTGGGCTCGCTCGCAAGATAGAAATTTAAATGTGTGTAAGGGGGGTCTGTGCAGGTGGGTGAGGGCGTGTGTTTATACTTAATTGTGAGTTCAACAGAAAAAAAAAATCGGTAAAAAACTCGATCATCCCCCCCCCCCTCCTCAAAGTGGATTTACGCCGGTTCTTCATCTGTACTGAATAGATCAAAACGAGTTGTGAGTTTTGACAGCTACCCCACCATGTGCCCATGACAGTGGCGGCACCAAGGCGGGGGGGGGGCATGGGGGGCATTTGCCCCCCTACTCAGAAGCTTTGCCCCCCAGTTGCCCCCCCCCCAGAAATTTTGAGGACTGAAAAGAAAAATTATATAGTAATTTGTAAATAAATAGATGTTCTCATAAGCATCATCTTCAAGCTGTGAAGTGCTCTAAAATACCATTTTCCGCTCTTCAAAACTTTGAATGAAAACCCAAAAAGTGATTATTTTTGGCTCGCTCGTCATATTTCGGAATATTTATTCAAAAATTTGATTTAAAAAAACGGTTATTTTTTGTTTGCTCGCTTTGCTCGCTCGCAAAATTGATATTAAAACGTGCGTAAGAGGAAAAGAAAATGATCCAAAAATTCAATTATCCCTCCCCCCACTCCTCAAAGTGGATTTACACTGCCGACTAAAACTCGTGCTTCACGCTCGATTTTTCCATACACGCAAAAAAAAAAAAATGACTGCCCCTGCCCCCCCCCAACATTTTCTTTTGCCCTCCATTTGCCCCCCCCCCCCACCTTAAAAATCCTGGTGCCGCCACTGCCTCTAAACCCCTCCCCCCTCCCCATTGAAAAAAAGCCTAGCGACGCCCCTGACGATTTTCTTCATTTGGAATCTCAAAAGTTTTCAGCTCGCGCTTCGCGCTCGCATTATCCATAATTTCCTTTGTATTCTGAAGAAGGAGTTTTATAATTTCTCAATTAAAGATAACTATTTCAAGATATATAGGCGCATCTACCTCTGTGTGTGTGTGTGGGGGGGGGGGACCCACAACACATTTTCATTGACATTTATTAAGCCACTGAGTGCAGCCTTAAACCATACGTTTCTAATCGGAGAATGCTGGATCCGCCCCTGCGGCTATCCAGATGATTCATGCAAACCCCCATAAGTCTAACTTCATGGACATTCCATTGAACCTCGTGTTTACACGAATTTCAATGGAATGTCCAAGACTCGTATGTCCGTTTTTTGAAACAGATCGGAAAGCTCTGATTAATTCCTTTTATGCTCGTCGACCGAATGTTTTGAAAATGAAGCAGCTTTTTAATTCTAGAAACAAAAATGTATTAAAGAAATTATCACGATTCTGTCAAATCATAATGTCCAGATTTTGATGTCTTCACACTATTTTCCTTTTACATTGTATACATATTTTGAAAGATACTACTGCCACTGTTTGCCATTAAGTACCTATTTAACTATTATTTAGTAATAGTATTTGATCATTAGTTAGTTAATTGAAGTTGTTTGCCTTATGAAGTTCATGATTTGTAAAGTATATATATGCTTTCTGTGTTATCTTTATATCTTACTTGTTTGTTATTCTTCCATGCCCCCTGGCGGGGCCGTTCAAGAATAAAATTCATTGTCATTGTCATTGTCATTGTCATTGTCATTGTCATTGTCATTGTCATTGTCATTGTCATTGTCGTATCGCTATGATTAATGTACATTGCATCTTTGACCCGTTTGGCGTTCCATATAAACACGTCTCAACTTGTGCTGTACCAGTTCTCTTTTGTTACGTGTTACGCGTTATCGCTCCAGCGTCCATGCATCCAGCATATACACCACGTTACCCCATATCCATCGGCGGCTTTTGTTTGCGCTTGGATCTTATAGCTCATGCACGCTATCTAGCTAAGGACTTCTTCCAATTCGCCACTAGCATGCACTAACAACTTTACTTACGGCCTAGATCTACTACAACTAGAAATCGTGCCACAACACTGCATTCAAAGAGATCTGGCTCTGTTCTGCATCTATAAAAGTTGGGAATTTAGAGATAAAATGAGCAAGAGAAAAGCACCAGATGCCAACAACCCTAATCAAGAGTTTGTGGACTTTTTGGTTGGTAAGTTGGAATGAAACTAAAAGTAAAATGAAACAATAAACACTGAGAAGAGAATTTTCACATCTTTAACAGTTAACGTTATCTATAATCTAGACTAGGGAAACAAACTTTGCCAATCTTCATGATCTTGTTCAAGGCCATCTTTCATTTCTCATGTTTCTGGAGTAGCTTAATTAAAGGGGGTACCGGTACCTAATGGTAGTAATGCTGAAACAATGTTAGTTCATTTAAAAGAGCATGATTTCATTAGCAGAAAATCATCTGCCCAAAGTTTTTTAAAAGGCAGTGTATACAGCCACACGCGTGTGTCTTTACCTTTGACCTTACGGCCACACGCGTGTGGTTGTATCCACAGTATCGACATGAGGATACAGCCACACTCAACTGAATTCCGCTACAGCTAGGTCTATCGCTAGTGTGTATGTATGCACTACAAAAGCGATGTGTAAATTCATGCGACAGTGCCACGACAGTGTTGTCAAACCCCAAAACTTGGATCGTCACTAAGGTTTTATCTCTTGAAATTCACTGAAAAACAAACAATATTGTACTATATTGTCACCTTCTTGCTGACCAGGTGAGAATGAAGTGAAAATATTGTTTGTATAATAAGTGAAATCGAGAGATAAAACCTTCGTGACGATCCAAGTTTTGCAAGTCGAAACACATACAATCGCATGAATACACATTTGAAAAACAAACAATATTGTACTATATTGTCACCTTCTTGCTGACCAGGTGAGAATGAAGTGAAAATATTGTTTGTATAATAAGTGAAATCGAGAGATAAAACCTTCGTGACGATCCAAGTTTTGCAAGTCGAAACACATACAATCGCATGAATACACATTGCTTGTGCAGTGCATGCAGTGCACACTAGCGATAGCTGTCGCAGCACAGACTTCAAGTGGGAATTCAAACAAGTGTGACTGTATCCTCATATCGATGCTGTGGATACAACCACACGTGTGTGGCCATAAGGTAAAGACACACGCGTGTGGCTGTATACACTGCCTTTTTAAAAAGTCGTGTTGCCAAGGAAACCCCCAAATCAAATGTAAGTAGACCGAAGTGTTCTGTCTCTAGTAACAGTCGTCGTTAGCCTCGTATTCTGGTAGGGTCGGCACTCCTCCTTTATAGAGACAGAAGCGCCCTGGTGCGTTGTGCATGCAATCTCATTGTGCTGGGCAGCACAATGAAAAACTCCCTCAAATCATTGATTTTCCCCTTTTTTCATGGATATAAAACATATCATACATATCGTAATACGCTATAGAGTATACAGCTTACTACTTTCTTGATTTATTTCTTCTCACTCTTCATTCTCAGGTGAATTCAGGGTCCTAACATTAGGTCCACTCGGTTGAAAATCTTGCAACAGCCAGCTCTATATCTGTTCACCTCCGTGCTTTTCGCAGTAGATCAGCGAATTCGCAACTCCTCCATTTCAACTGGCCGTATTCAAACAATCGACCACGTACGTTTGGGCATATACGTGCGAACGATGTTTTTGTTGTTGTTTTGTATTAGTCGATCGTTCAAATATACTGTTGAAATGCGATAGTCGCAGAATTGCAAATTCACTGATCTACTGCGAAAAGCGCTGAGGAGAACAGAGATAGAGCTGACTGTTGCAAGATTTTCAGCCGAGAGGACCTTATGTTAGGACCTTGGATTCATCTGAAAATGAAGAGAGAAGAAATAAATCAAGAAAGTAGTAAGCTGTATACTCTATAGCGTATTATGATATGTATGATATGTTTCATATCCATGAAAAAAGGGGAAAATCAATGATTTGAGGTAGTTTTTCATTGTGCTGCCCAGCACAATGAGATTGCATGCACAACGCACCAGGGCGCTTCTGTCTCTATAAAGGAGGAGTGCCTACCCTACCAGAATACGAGGCTAACGACGACTGTTAGAGACAGAACACTTCGGTATAAAATGTAAGATTTCAGGATATTTTTTTACCCCTCAGCTGTGACCCAGTTTCAACTGGGTACCCATTTTGATGTCAAAATGACGTCAAAGTGGGTACCATGTCGCACAATTCTAGCAAAATGTGCGCATGGTATAATAGTCTAGATCTATGTCGTCATCACATTATTGGCAAAATAACGACAGATATGTATTCTAAAACGGACTTACACAAAAGGTAAACAGTTGTGAATGCCGGTATTTGTTAAGTTTTTTATTTTTAATAAATTCCGTTATTTCATCATCATTTCTCTTGGACTTGGGTTGTCTCCTGTTCAATTACTGTGGCGTATTGCGCTAAGTTCCACACATACTTTTTGATTTTATATGCAAGAAAGCCATTGCACGAAGGTGGTAGGTTTAAAAAAAGGTGGTCGATGAGTAGTAGAGCTACATGTACATGTACCATACTAGTAGATTTTAAAATTTTAGAATTTACACATGGTGGCCCCACCATGTGTTAAAGCCCTGGTGAGAACCATGCCTGAGAACATGGAAGAAACAAGTGAATGAAATGACTTTTCACACTATGAACATGTCGGACAAAGAAAGTGGACAAAATGAACAACCTCTCATTTTACCCTTCACAATGGTTCTGGTAGTCAAAAGAACATCCCTTCATGGCTATTATGTTTAATCAGTAGTTCCAGTGAATATGCATGTTATACCTCTTCCACATATTTTAGATAATCTCAGTGAAAGGATGTTCTTTTGACTACCAGAACCTTTACGAAGGGTAGAATGAGGGGTTGTTTGTTTTATCCGCTTTCTTTGTACGTCATGTTCATAGTGTCAGTTGCTGAATTTGTAGAAAAAATTAGCACTTAGGATTCAGGAGTAACATTTTTTTTTTTCCTTCTCCCATTTCATTTCAGAGCTTGCAAACTATGAGAAGAATGTAAATAGGGCAATGCATAAACACAATGCATACCGCAAAGCTGCCAGCGTCCTATCCAAGCATCCAACGAAGATCAAGAGCGGAGAAGAAGCCAGAAAATTGGTATTGCTTTTATGATTTTATCAGATTACTTTAATGTGCTTTACATACATGTAGTAGTTCTGGGTTGTCATATTTTTATTGGGTTTTTCCTCTTAACTTCCTGATAGCAGTTCATCTTTTTTTAATCAAGTGTCTCATTTCCTTTGTTATTGTTCAGTTGGACATGAACAATAAAACAAGGGCATTGATTCATTGTTAAAATTGGCAGGAATGTACTTGTAACTTTTATTTAAATTTTGATGCTCGCATGTGTTCATTTCAGACAACTGCACTACATGTATTTCATTGCTCAGAGACGTATTCGAGGCATATTTCGGGAGGAGCATTATTTTCAGCGGTTTTTAACTGGCGATTTCTGCCCTACATTTCACTTTAGAAATTGTGGAATGATATAATCATAATCCCCATATCATTACCTTTGCAATGATATATAATAAGACCATACTCATAATCAATGAATTTCAACTTTAAGAAGATACTTATGTGATGATCTAAGACTATGAGCTGGTCATTCTAAAATTGAAGTGGATCATGATATAGGGAGCAGATGTAATACATGTGTACATTGGCCAGTTATCATGATTTAATTCATCTCTTTAATTTACTTTAATTTACTTTTATTTGAGTTTGGTATATGGATTAATCTACATGTAACTACATGTAGCTACCTCATTATACACTGAGGTCATTGAGTGGAGGTGTATAATTTTGCATGAAAATATGAAATCTCCTCGGAGACAAACTATTAGGTACATTTAAATAATGAGTTTTAATGTCTTGGCTAATAGATAAATGTTTCTTGAATAGACCATACATGTATGTGGTATTCTGAAAACATTCTTATCTTTCCTACCAAGATCATAAGATAATGCTAAAATCATTGTAAGTTGGTATTCTGGAAACCATTTAGGGGGATCTTATCTCTGTAAGGACCGCCTTTTTATGCCTCCGCCCACCGTAGGTGGTTGCCGAAGGCATTATGTTTTCGGGTCGTCCGTCCGTCCGTCCGTCCCGTTTTTGTTCTCGTGATAACTTAAGAACCGTTTGACAGATCAACTTCAAACTTGGCTCGTGTATGCATACGGGAGGGACAATGATCTGAATAGATTTTGGGGTCTCAAGGTCAAAGGTCAAGGTCATAGAGGTAATAATACACATAAAAATGGCTCGTTCTCACGATAACTTAAGAACCATTTGACAGATTGCCTTCAATCTTGGCTCATGTATGTACATGGAAGGGACAATGATCTGAGTAGATTTTGGGGTCACAAGGTCAAAGGTCAAAAGTCATAGAGGTCATTATGTACATAGAAATGGTTTGTTTCCACTATAACTCAACAACCATTTGACCGATCAACCTCAAACTTGGCACAGGTATGCATATGGGAGGGACAATGATCTGATTAGATTTTGGGGTCTCAAGGTCAAAGGTCAAGGTCAAAGATGTCATTGTATAAATGAAAATAAATCAACATGAAGTGCCATTTATTTCTGATTTGGTAATGGCGGAGGCATAAAGTTCGACCACGCGTGGTCGAAGATTCATCTAGTTCTTATCTGTAACATGCCCTTTTTTTTGAGGCATTACCAATCAAATCAGAATTTATATACATGTAGGTAGTTTATCTTTAGTGCAGATGTTAGCATTATATGCCATTAGTACCATTTATACGCACACTAGGCCCATAGCACAGGCTGCAAAGTTATAAGAAAAGATAAAAAGATAAGAACATTTTCAGAATACCACCCCATGTTCCTTGATTCCTTTATCTTATCAGGAAGGCATTGGTGAAAAGATTGCCAAGAAGATTGATGAGGTTATAGCTACTGGCAAACTTGAGAAACTGGAGAAGATTCGTAAAGATGATAAGAGTGAAGCCATTAACATGTTGACCAGAGTATCAGGAATTGGGTAAGACATTGTCAAATTTTGACTCATTAGAGAGTGCCTGCAAATATCTTCTTTCCATGTATGGGTCAAATCCGAAACATTCATTTAAAAAAAAAACAACAACAATTTACATTCCAAATTATACATTGATGCATAATTTCCAATGATTTTAGAATGCATACGTATGCAAAAATCATGATGATGGCTGGCCGCCCCAGCCTTCAGGGGCAGAAAATGAAATGTCTCCACATACAAAAAGAGTGAAATTGTTTTACTTTTATTGTGTTCGAAATCTGGTGTTTTGAAAGACAAAATAGATGTAACCTGAGTGTTCTGTTTTAAATATTTTTTTAAAAGCCCCCATTTTATCAAAATGGACCCTTAAACTATGGGTTCTTAAAAAAATCAGTGCTGAATCATTCGATTGTAACAAAAAGTGATGTTATATCGCCTGAATTGCACTTTTCTCATAAGATTTTTGACCTAGGATATAGAAAAAAATGCCCTTATGTGACCATTTTTATTCAAAGACAGAATCTGAGATGTCTCCACATCTAAATCTTGTGATAGTGTCTTAATCTCCCTGTGTGCCAAATTTAGTACTTTTATTCCAAGACAGAAGTAAACTGGGGGCTATTTTCAGCTATATAAATTATATTTATATTCAGCCGTGAAGCATCAGAATAGGATTTACTGATAATATATTACCTAAAATTCACTTGTCACATTTCATTTTGGGCTGTGTTCATATGAAACAATGCCCTCATTGCGACAATTTTTTAAAACAGCCCGCACGGCCCCCTAGGACAGAATCTGAGATGTCTCCATATCTAAATCTTGTTATAATGTATTAGTCTACCTGTGTACCATATCTGTTGGGTTTTTTTAATGTAAACTTGGGGTTATTTCTGATTTTTTTAAATAGCCCCTTTTATCAAATTGAGCCCCTAAATTATGTTTTCAGAAATATCTATGCCCTGAAACATTTGAATATGGATTAATGATGTCATATTACCTAAAATTAACTTTTCAGGGTAGATTTTTGACTGTGTGTAAAGAAAAGGTGCCCCTATCTGACCATTTTTTTAAAGATGGCCCCCATGGGCAGAATTTGAGATGTCCCCTCCTCTGAATTTGTTTATATAACATACATCTACATTTGTGCCAAATTTGGTTCCATTAACCCTAAATGCACAATTTTATGCCGCCCCACTATTGCCAGATTTCAGCCAAGGAAGGAATGAAAACTTCTGAAACTTGGCATGTAGACAGAACATCTTTTAACAAACATTTTTTTCTTTTCCAATTCAGTCTCATGGTTTTACTGTGCTTTTGATTTTAGGCCTGTTGCTGCAAGAAAACTAGTCATGGATGATGGCATTATGTCAATTGATGGTAAGTTTACATTATTTTTTCATTCTCATCCAAAATTAATTTGATGGCCAGGGATTTTTTTAAAGAAATGCTAATGAGTCTAATTTCATCTCTTACCAGGGTTCCCCCCTCTCCTTTAAAGACGCTCAGCCGTGGGCTTTCATGGGGAATTTGACACCATGGGTGCTTACCCAGTAACAGGTGTTGTCCATCACTATGAGTTTTATGACCAACAGACCTTATGTAATGCTCTGTATATTCCACCCTTTTCCACATATGGCAAAGTCATCATCTCACTTTCCCTGGCCAAGAATGCCCGAAGCAGGCCAAAGAATGTTTATGGTGGGACAGCTTGTTTTGCTGTGCTCCAGAAATGTAGCTCTATTACAGGTATTACCAGTGCTTCTCACAAAGTCTGGTGTCAGCAAATTATGATTCACTCCCCATGAAAACCCATGACAGAGCTTCTTTAAATCCCTTTTCCTCTCTCTCCCTCTCTCTGTCTGTTTCCCTCTTCCACTTCTTTCTCTTTTTGACTTTTTTTTCTCCTTCACTCTTCTTTCTCTTTTATTTTCTTTTCTTCCCTCCCTTTTTCTTATCTTTTTTCCTTTTCCCCTTTCTGTTCCATATTATTTTTTCCTACTTTCCTTTTTTGCCTTTTTCTTTTCTTTTTTTTTCTCTCTCTCTCTCTCTCTTTCCCCTTTTTCTTTCTCTATCTCTGTACTATGCATTACATATTGCTTTTATTGCATCAGTAATGCACTAGCACATTGCATTTCTATAGTGGATGCATTCCAAATAAATTGTATCATTTCTAATAAAGTCCTGTGCAGAGATGCCAACCCTCCCTGTTGAAAATTCACCCTAACTCCCACCCTTACGACCACCATCCATATCCTCCATAGTAGCAATTTCACCATTTTTAGAAACCCCTAGAAAATCTCTTTCCCAGTTGCCAATGGAACTGGCATTCTTGTAACTATAGGTTGTGACCATGCCGAAAGTTTCTTTATACCAATCTTAAAAATCAGATACTTCTATACTAAACTTTAGAATAAGTAGAAACTAGGTTAGGAAACTGGGCAGAAACTGGTCAGTGTTTATGTTGTTATAATTTCCTTGTAATGCAGATTGAAAATGGCGGCTGGTTGGCACATGCGCATGGGTGATGCTCGTTATTCCGAAACATGCAAATTGTGTATACCTAGATTTTCGTTAGTCAAAAAATGAAAAAGGGTTTGTTAATCTGAATATTTGTGGCGTTATTCCAAAGGTTCTTAAGCCCCAAAATGAAATAAGGTTCATTATTCCAAAAATAACTAATGAACTAACAAAACTTATTTCATTTTCGGATTAACGAACCGTATGAATAACGAAGGACTAGCGAACCTTCAGAATAACAAACCTTATTTCATTTTCAAAATAACAAACCTTTGTAATAATGAACCTTAGGAATTACAAACCTTTGGAATAACGAACCTTCAGAATAACGAATCTTTGGAATAACGAGCTGTAACCCATGCACATATAGGTGTGAGAGATGCCAGATAATCAAAACTGTGCAATGTGGTGCACAAACAGATTAGTATATTAGTTTCCTTTGATGATAAATATTGGGGCATGCCACTTGAATGCCTCAACATTTGGCATCAAAATCAGTTCCTTGAGACTAACCTGCCCATGCACCACAGCACTTAGTTCTTGATTATCTGGCATCTCTCACACCTGCATGCGCATGTGCCAAATAGCTGCCATTTTCAATCTGCATTACAAGGGAAATCATGACGACGTAAACATTAGTAAGTTTTTACCCTGTTTCCTAACCTAGTTTTTAGTCTAAATTTTAGTCTAGGGGTATCCTATTTTTCAATATTACTATGTAGAAATTTTTGAGTTGGTAACAACCTATAGTTGCAAGGTTGCCAGTACCATTGGCCCCTGGGAAAGTGATTTTCCAGGGTTGTCACAAAAATGGTGAAATGACTACTATGTTAGCGAGATAGGAAAAAATCCCTGGCTCTGTGGAGAGTAGCGTTAGCATTTTTTTTAATTTTTTTTTTTACTCTCCACAGAGCCTTTCCAGGCTATGTCAAACAGAGAAGAATTATTTCAGCACAACTGGTTGTTGCATGGATATCGACACAGAAAACATTAACATTGCTGAAAGTAAACAAAAGGAAAACGAAGAAATAGTCGCAGAAATTCAAAAGCAAATGCATTGTTGAGCCATGTATTCAGAAATCTGAGAAAGGATGTTATCATAGATTTTGTAGATATTACTCCCTGCAGTGAAAGGGAATATAGTAGCAAAGACATTATAATGAGAGCAAAGAAACTAAGGCACACAGCAGTCAATCAATAAAACTGCCATGGGAGAAGCAATCTGTAGTATCAGTCAGTATTGAGGAATTTCTCCTCTTGGGCTCTTTGTTTGGATTGTTTAACTGTTGATGTACTGGGCAGATTTCTTCTATATATTTTTGTTCCTAAAATGTAAAAAAGTGCATATTTCATTTTTTTTCCCCTGTAAAATGTGTGTTATGTCAAAAAGACCTGTAAAATGCTCCATAATAAGGCTCAGATTTCACCAGAAAGCCTCTAGAACCCCTGAGTGTCGCGGAAACTTAGAACATACGTATAATTATATGAGACGTAAACAGACTAATCTCTTCAGTCAAGTAGTGTTATAATAAAAGAAATTCAAGTATTTATTACTGGTTTAAACTCTTGTTACATAATTTCAAAATCATATATATATTCACTTTGTTTTGAGGTCACAGAAATGAATTACAGTATTGCTTTATTTCTGATGAAATGGTGACAACCCACTTCACCAAAGGCCCGCGAGACCAAAAATAGACAATTGTAATCTATAATTTCACACCGCTCTGATCAATTCCATTTAAAGGGCAGTAGAAAGTTTTTCATTGAAGGTGTGGGGCATCCGAAAACGGGGACTAAACATGCTAAAGGAGACATAATTATTTAATATACTGATGGCGCATTATCTGTGATGAAAAGGAAAATACGATACAAGAAAAGTCGGCCTCGCGGGCCTTCGGTCTCGCGGTCCTTCGGTCAAGTTTGCGGACCCCAATGAAATATACCAGGTGATAATGTAGTTTAATTAATTGATTAATTAATCAATAAGTGTTAGATTAAACTTCCCTAATTATTTGCTCTCTCGAGTTCTCAAAGATGTCCCTCTACAGTCCTCGCGTGGGACAGTGACTTGTGACATCAAAGTTCAAACATACGTCAGTCGCCTTTCTCTCGCAGACAACGTCCACGACCAGGGCGCTTACTGGAGTTACTATCTCGAACGGGGGGGGGGGGGGGGGGGGGGGGGGGGGTACATCACCATACAGGGGTGTACAAGGGGTGCACACAGGAAAGGGGGGGCTGTATAGAAACAAAACCATCCTATTCATGAAACATATTCTAGTAATACCTACAAAAGATTATGAATTTCAGTACTACTTTAACTACAATAATTTCATGGTTCATGAAAAAGAACCTTTTTATTAGTATTTTCCATTCATATCACGCATAAATTTTGACTAATAAATTGAATATCCTCTACTTCTCAATCAGTACGTCATAGGCAAAATAAAGTAACTGGCAAACTAGCCATCATATTCTTTCACATTAAATATGCATTTTTCTGGTATCTTAGTTATCAAACAAGTAATTTATTCAGCTTGGCATAACTTCTACACACCCTTCTTGTCAATATGATTTAAAATACTCGAATTATCAATTATTCAACTTTCGGATTAGATGTCTTTCTTTTGTGACGTTTAAAAATGAACATAATTCTATATGATATTCATTTGAAATTATTCATTTTTGTAAAAAGTACGATGATGAATTAAACACTTACGCTATCTCGAATCTTTAGACGTTTGAATATTCAATGCAGGGTAACTAAAGCAACCTCGGAGAGATAGAGGAATGGAGACTGGAAGAAATTTCTGGTTTTGCAATCCTGGAAGAAAACTGCGCCCTTAAAATCAGCAAACTTGGTTCCACTTTCTTGCCTTTCCTCATTCCCTCACAAAAAGGTTGCAAAGATAACACCTGCCGTTATGAGTTGACTGCGTAACCCATAAATACGTCTGTCATGTAGCAAAATTAATGGTGCAGTGCGGGTAAACCTTAGGCAGGGCCATTTCTCTGCTATATGCAAATTAGCAATACTCGCTGCCAAAACCAGTGAACCAATGCAATGCTTTAAAACTAAGTCATGCGATAGAAAACAAAAACATCACTCGTCGGTCAGAGGTTGATTGCAAATTACGCAAACTCACAGACTGGATGGGGATAAATATTCATTATTTTATTTACGAGTGCAAGAAAACACTAAGAAACTTTTAGAAGTTAAAAATACTTGGCACTATTTTGTGACACTGAGCTTCCAGGGCCCTTAATGGGGCCCAGGACCCTGGCTGCAAAGGATGTGCACTTTTGCACTCTTGATGTGTGCTACAAGCACATTTTGCTCAATTGTAAAACATCCCTAATTCTAATTCCCAAAAGTTGGCATCTCTTCCTTTGGGCAAAGATTTGATTTACAATTTCTCTCACTGAACTTTTCATTTAGTTTGTCTGTTTTGTTACAAGTTGTACCGCTATAAGTATTGCTTTATTGACTCTTGAGAGCCATTTAAATCATAATGTCAGGTTTTCTATTTGCTTTTTTATTATTGCTTATATCAATAAAGGTTATCTAAATATGGGCATGACAGGTATTAATTTCATTACTCATATTCATTTCTTGTTCATTTCACAGATCTAAGAAAGAACACAGATAAACTAAATCATCATCAAAAGATTGGGCTGAGGTAAGTTAATTGAATGTCATTCTTGTCAATTTATGCATCAGAAGTCAAAAGATTGATTCCAGTCTTCATTTTTCTAGTTGCAATAATGTTATGACATTGTTAGAACTTTTTAAAAGTATCTGGTTTAACATTAGACAATTATTACTTATTTTACTGTTTGATTCTATTAAAGCTCCTGTAAAGTAGTAAAAAGAAAATTGGCATGAAACCCATTGAATATAGTCTCACAATACCTGTCTTGCAAAAAAAAATACATGTGATATTCCAATCATGATTTCCATTCATGATTTCTGGCAAGTTTCAGCATAAATATCCATAAGGAACACAATATAACCGTTACTCTGCTGTACAATAGGACCCCTGCACCCTTACTACTCCCCACACAATGACCACAGCTCTTCATTATTCATTATGCTTGTCTCATAAACAGAACTCTCAATCTTAGACATGTGCGGTACTGTGTGATGCATGTCAACATTCTAGGAACTTTTGATCGCTAGTGACCTGCGATCTAAAATGTATTTTGCCTCTCATTTGCTTCATAGTATACAACCCTTGATTTAATATCGTAAACATTCAAGTATTGTATCACAAAGTTACTTCGTTGTATCTTTTCTGATCATGCAATTAATCCGTAGATTGAACTGTTGACTTTGTTAAACTCATCCTCTCTTTCTCCCCCCCCCCTCTCTCTCTCTCTATTCCTTTCTTTTTTTTTGTCCTTCTCTCTCTCTCTCTCTCTCTGTCTCTCTCTTTCTCTAATTTTCATTCTCTCTTCCGACCAGTCTGTATCACTATCCCCTTCTTGCATATTTGTGGAAGAGTAATTGCTATTCATACTATAATTCACGTCGATGTCATTTTAATGTTTTTAGATAATAAGTACCTTTACAGTTGTTTTTAATTTGTATATCATGCAAAATTCAGCAATTAATTTTCCTGCAAAGTATGATGTTTTTTAATAAAACCATTTTCAAATCAAATCAAATGAAAATATTCAACTTGAGGAGGATAAAACTTCCATCTTAGTTTTGCTTCCATCTTGCTACTGAGCCACTCACAAACAAAGAAATCTAATGTACAATTTTTGGAGGCCTATATGACCTTTAGTAGATCCCTGCACATATCGTTTTGTCACCTTTCTCTGCCATATTCATGTTTTCTCTATTTTTGTAATTGCACATTATTGTTGTAATTTCATTGTAAATGTGGAATCTGAATATATGTCAAATCAAATCAGATCAAATCAGATTAATTATTATTAATTATTATTAATATATCATTAAAATCAAATCAAGATGGTTTCATCAAGAATGAAATTCTGTTTTACAAGAGGACATTGCAGGGGTTGATTTCTATGAGTGTTCTGTGTAATTTTGCAGGCATTTTGAAGACTTTGAGAGGAGGATCCCAAGGGATGAGGTATCAAGACTTGAAACCATCATCAAAAGACAGATAGCAGCAGAAGATAAGGACTACCTTGCTACTGTATGTGGGAGTTATAGGAGAGGAGCTGCATCAAGTGGTGATATGGACATCCTGCTAACCCATCCATCATACACAGCTAAGGATAAGAAAAAGGTATTTTGTGGAAGGATGTACTATTGGCCAACCCTTGACCCACTCTCCACATTCCCTACCTTATAAAGATCACACATTGAAATAACACTCTTCACACTGCAGTATGGAAACCTTGTTTCATTCATTACATGGGCAAAAAGGTAGCCGTTGACAATAAGTACCATTGTCAAATGAAGAAATATGTTTTTGACCAAACCATACAACATGGAATTATTTGATCAGAATTAATGTTGATTGCTGTAACTTGCTTCTTAGGGCACTCTGTTTAAATTCTCAAATCATATCATTCTGAGGGCATTCAAGTATTCACGGTATATAATTTGGTTACAGACTGTGCTTTGAAAATGAATTATCTTTTAGTTTCCCTTTTGGAAAGATGAAAATTGCTTGAGAAATTAAAAGATGAAATAAAAATTATTTCAAAGTAAATAGCTCCTTCTTAATAAATAACTTGCATTAGTTTATGACTAAATTACTATTCTGTACTATATATATATATATATATATATATATATATATATATATATATATGTGAGACAATTGAGAGAATAATAGCGTAGCATGAATCAAAGTTCCCCAGAGCTGTCCTACCATTTTGGAAATTTTTGCAAAGGTTGAAAAATGTCTCCGCCGGGAATCGAACCCGGGCCTTTGGCTATGAACGCCAATGCCTTAACCACTAGACCACGGAGACGGGCCAGTGGTTTCGGCGACTCCAAATTCGCTTAACCGACAGATTGACAAATCTTCAACCCTCACTTATTAATTCCTTTGTTGGTGGCAGATGAGTTTCGAACAATGACCTGCCGCACACCTCAGCTGGATCCGAGCGAATGCTTTTGGGATACATGTATATGTTGGACTAATTAACATTTTGTGATCAGGTAACATATACAACAGCTTTGGCAACTCTCATGGAAATAAATATATGTGAGACAATTGAGAGAATAATAGCGTAATAGCGAATGTATACTGAAATATATATATATTTCAGTATACATTGCCAGATCTTGCCTTTGAAAAACTAGTTATGAAGATTTTGGGATAATCCCCTGCTGGACAACTACCCATGTCACAATTTACCCTCCAAGGATAACTATGCCCACCCCTCCCCTACAGTTGTCCCCCAGGACAACTACCCATGTGACAATTACTCTCCAAGGATAACTATCCCCCCCTCCCCCTGACAATTATCCCCCTAGACAACTACTACTGTGACCATTACCCTTGAGGGACAGCCACCCCCCCCCCCCCCCCCCGACAGGGAAAAAAATAATTTTTTCATTTCGGGGGCTCCATTTAGAGTTTTATACAATTTTTTGGGGGCTACCTTTTCAACTTTCGGGGGCTACTGTTTTCGGGGGCTAGTTTGAAGTTAAACATCACAGATTTGTTGATTTATCACAAGAACAAACAAGTTTCATGTATATAATCTATCACCCTTTGGCCTTTGACCTTGAGTCCCCAAAATCTAATCAGGTCATTGTCCTTCCCATATGCATTCATGAGCCAAGTTTGAAGTTGATATGTCAAAAGGTTACTAATTTATCGCAAGAACAAACCATTTCTATGTACAAAATGACCTTTGTGACCTTTGACCTTTGACCTTAAGTTCCCCAAATTTATTCAGACATTGTCCCTCCCATATACATAAATGATGCAATTTTGAAGTTGATCTGTCAAATGGTTATTGAGTTATTGCAACAATACATTTCTATCTACATGACCTCTATGAACTTTGACCTTTGACCTTGAGACCCCAAAATTTGATCGACCATTATCCCTCCCATATGCATACATGAGCCAAGCTTGAAGTTGATCCATCGTATGGTTACTGAGTAATTGCAAGAATGATCCATTTCTATGTACATGTAGGTGTGCTCATAAATATTCATATCTGGTGTGAATATTTATGAGCATCATCTACCTAGCTGATTGTGCAATCACTAACCAATTAAGATGTATATCATTTTTTATCTAAAGTTGTAACTATAGCACCACACGTATGTGGAGGTGCTTATAAATATTCACCATATCTGAAGGTGATAGATATTCATATCTGAAGCTCATAAATATTCATATCTAACTTGAATATTCATGAGTGTCTCCCTACACGTGATTTGAAAATACTAACCACAACAGATATATATTAAGTTTTGTATAAAGCTGTATGTATGTGAGGAACCCGAAACCATTTCCCATATTCTCCTGAACTGCAAGAAATATAATTTTCCTAGAGAGGCCTTTTGTAAAGAAATCAATGTTTGTATGAATGATCTGACGCTTAAACGAATGCTCCAACGTAAAAAACAAAATCATTTGAGCCTTTTAGAGTTCCTGAAGTGTGTCGATACGTATGAAAGGATATAGTTATGATGTATTCTCCTACATGTCGTAGTTTATCTGTATGAAAGAATTGTTAGTTTAAAGACTGTAAATGTATCTTATTTCTTAGTCTATGTATTGCACTGCACTTTTCCCGCCTTGAATTGGGGTTTATCGAAGTTTTATAAAATGAATATCAATTAAAAAAAAAAAAAAAAAAAAAAGAGAGAAAGAATAATAATTCGTGTGAAATTACTCGCATCTGTCGCTATACGTACCGACAGAGCGCCCCCGCGCGGCTTCTGAGTTGCCTAGGTTTGCTGAACCGAGAAGTCTGCTCGAAGTACCGAGCCGGACTGGCAAGATTTTGCCTTTATGAGCGAGGAGGTGTTATCTGTTACAGGCGTATGACAGGTGTATCAAAGCTTGCGCGCGCTGCAAATTTTTCTCTGAAATTAGGCCTTATATTTTCAAGGATACCCCTTTTTGCTTTCCTTATATATAAGGCTTTGTCTTGTCTGTTAATAGAAAAACAAATTATTTCAATAAGTCAAAAAGGGCTTATTTTTAACAACGCAACGGAGATGGCGTAAATATTCATTTTTGAATGACAGCGCCGTAAAAATCAACAACAACAACAACAACAACAACAAGCTGTAGCACACCCATTAAATAATTGAGCCAAAAAAGCTTTCACCGAGAGCTTGGCTGTATCATTGCCCCCAAAGCTAATGCGACGGGCAGTCGTTAATCGCATTGGTGGGAAAGATTCATGCATCCGATGGAAGAACGCATGATCAATCGCATGTGCCATGTGCTTCATCAGGGCTTTCCAACAGTGCTGAAACTTTCCTGCAAAATGCGATTGGTTGAGGAACGGACTTGCTTGATTCCCACCATTAACTTTCGGTGCCGATTTTCTCATTTTCCGTAGCCCCCAAAATCATTTTTTCGGCCTTTTTTTGGGAGCTCTTTCGGGCGTTTCCAGGGTGAATTCGCCGGCTCCCCCGTGTATTTTTTTCCCTGCCGACAATTATCCCCCTAGACAACTATTACTGTGCCAATAACCTTCCAAAGATAACTACACCCCCCCCCCCTCGGACAATTATCCCCCTAGACAACTACTAATGTGACAATTACCCTCCAAGGATAACTACCCCCCCCCCCCCCGGACAATTATCCCCCTAGACAACTACTACTCTGACAATTACCTTCCAAGGATAACCACCTCCCCCCCCCCCCCCGACAATTATCCCCATAGACAGCTACTACCATGACAATTACCTTCCAAGAGTAACTGAAGTTAAACAATTATCCCCTGTGACAACTACCCCTGTGAAATTACCCTACAAGCATTACTGAAGTTCCCCAGAAAAGTTCTCCACTGATAAAATCACTGCCATGGGGTAATATTCCAGGGGATGTAGTGGTGTGGGGGGGGGGGGGGTAATATTACTCTGAGGGGTTAATTGTCCAGATACAAATTATAATGTATCTTGTCATATCTGTTGACAGCCTGAGCTCTTGGTGAATGTGGTGAAGAAATTGATAGATTCCAAACTAGTCACAGATACAATCTCACAAGGCGACACCAAATTTATGGTAAGAATGCCTTTTTTTTTTTTCATTGTTATAACAGTATCAGGAATTACTGTAATGTAGCAACTAATTATTTAATATTTCGGAGTTAAGAGAAAAGTTAATCTATCTTTTTTCTTGATTCCATTCTTTTCTTTTTTTCGTGAGGCTCATGGTCTTTACGATATTATGATCAGAGGTGAGAGTGGTAGAATGTATTATGACCATAATTATCCCCCTTGTCAATGTAGTGGTGGTAATTATTTAGCATAGAAGAAGCAATAATGTTAATAATAATGATCATGCTTTGATGAATTTACCAATAATGATTGTATACATAAATTGATTGAACTGAATTTAATATGTTTATTGTCCATAAAGGAAATTCTTTTTACATCTGATAAATTCAAAATACAAATGCAAATACAATTTCAAGTGAAAAAAAAAACCCCAGCAAAGACACAAAATTATTCATAGATTAATTGATAAATTAATTGCAACTATAGGTGTTATTAGCAGTGAATAATCATGATTACCGTTAATCATGATTATCAACAAAAGTTGTCATGAAAATTAACACTCTAACTCTGATGATGGCACATGTACTGACGATGGTGATAAAGAAAAATGATGGAGAAGATGGTGACGTTAATGATAAAAATAATATTAATGATGTTGGTGATGATAATGAAAATGATAGTGGTGAATATGATGATGACGATGATGTTGATGATGTTGATAATGATGTTAATGTTGGTGGTGATGATAGAAGTAATGAGTGATGATGATAGTAATAGTATGATAATGGTGAGGACAGTGGTGGTAGTGATGATGTTGATAATGATGTTAATGTTGGTGGCGATGATGGAAGTAATGAGTGATGATGATAGTAATAGTAGTGATAATGGTGAGGACAGTGGTGGTAGTGATGATGTTGATGTTGATAATGATGTTAATGTTGGTGGTGATGATGGAAGTAATGAGTGATGATGATAGTAATAGTATGATAATGGTGAGGACAGTGGTGGTAGTGATGATGTTGATAATGATGTTAATGTTGGTGGCGATGATGGAAGTAATGAGTGATGATGATAGTAATAGTAGTGATAATGGTGAGGACAGTGGTGGTAGTGATGATGTTGATGTTGATAATGATGTAAATGTTGGTGGTGATGATGGAAGTAATGAGTGATGATGATAGTAATAGTAGTGATAATGGTGAGGACAGTGGTGGTAGTGATGATGATGATGATGTTGATAATGATGTTAATGTTGGTGGTGATGATAGAATGAGTGATGATAATGATGATGATTATGATGTAAGTGGTACCATCATGGAACAAGGAGAGGTCCTCAAGACATTGGAGGAATATATTGGAGAGTTATTTTCAGACAACAGAGGAGAAAGACCAATAGCTACGAAGGGAGGAGGAAACACTATCGTTTAGGAGGAAGTAGACAAAGTAATGAGGAGCATGGTGACTTGTAAGGCAGATGGTGTAGTAGCAGAGATACTACAAGCTTTAGAAGCATTTGGCATTACAAAGATCATGCAACTTGCAAAAGAAATTTATGTAGAAAGTCACTTTTTAACTGAGATATGTAAATGTATTTTTATAACTCTACCAAAGAAGCCAGGCACTACCAAATGTGGAATGCATTGTACTATCGATTTAATGAGCCACCCGACAAAGCTCATACTCTGAACTCTCCTAAACAGACTTCGGGAACGAACTGCTGGGGAAGTAGCTGATGAGCAGTGTGGTTTCCAGAAGGACAAAGGCACCAGAAATGCTATCTTTGTCCGGAGAGTGATGGTAGAGCGATTAATTGAAATGCAGAAAGATCTTGATGTGTGCTTCAAGGCTTTCCAAGTCAAGCATGAACCATTGGTTGATATACTGTTAGCTGTTGACATTGATGGCCAGGAAGTAGAACTGATCAAAAACTTGTATTGGGACCAACAGGCAGCTGTCAGACATGGAGAAGTTAGTCATTATGTGTCAATGAAGAGGGGAGTAAGACAAGGCTGCATCCTGTCGCCAGACCTGTTTTCATTGTACATGTACATGGAACTGATTGTGTAAAATATCAAAGAGATTGAGGGTTTTCTGTTGGTGGGGTAAATAAATAACCTTTGATATGCAGATGATCATCGCAGATTCTGAGAAGAAACTACAGAAACTCATGGATGTTGTAGTGGAGAAAAGTGGTGTGAAGAGCCTAGACATCAACAAAGGGAAATCATTTGTAATGGTACTTTCAAAGAGAACAGATTACCCGAACTGCAATATTGGTATTCGGGATGATATACTAAGGCGAGTTCAAAGAGCTTCAGTATCTGGGCAGTTGGATCACTTCAGACAGAAAATAAAGTAATAAAGCACTGGATTGGAATGGCATGAAAAGCTTACAGGAAAAGGGAAAAGGTCCTAGCATCATAGAGCATTAAGTTGCCACCAAGACTACATCTCCTGAAGTGCTATATATGGTCCATGCTGCTCAATGGAGCTGAAAGCAGGACCATGCAGGATTGTCTTCGAGCTGAAAGCAGGACCATGCAGGATTGTCTTCAAGCTTCTGAGATTTAGTTCCTAAAAAGAATGATCAGGATATCTTGGACAGATGGAATAATAAATGAACCAAGTATTGGGCCACTCTGACACTTGTAGATAGCTTATTAAGACTATTATTATATGACAGATTTGTACTGGGCCGCTCTGACACTTGTAGATAGCTTATTAAGACTATTATTATATGACAGATTTGTACTGGGCCGCTCTGACACTTGTAGATAGCTTATTAAGACTATTATTATATGACAGATCTGTACTGGGCCGCTCTGACACTTGTAGATAGCTTATTAAGACTATTATTATATGACAGATCTGTACTGGGCCGCTCTGACACTTGTAGATAGCTTATTAAGACTATTATTATATGACAGATCTGTACTGGGCCGCTCTGACACTTGTAGATAGCTTATTAAGACTATTATTATATGACAGATCTGTACTGGGCCGCTCTGACACTTGTAGATAGCTTATTAAGACTATTGTTATATGACAGATCTGTACTGGGCCGCTCTGACACTTGTAGATAGCTTATTAAGACTATTATTATATGACAGATTTGTACTGGGCCGCTCTGACGCTTGTAGACAGCTTATTAAGACCATTATTACAAGACAGATCTGTTTTCTTGAACATGTTTTGAGAAAAGAGCAGCTTGAAGACCTAGCCCTTACAGGAAAGATAGAGGGCCGACGATCACATGGACGGCAATGCCTTTTATACTTAGGATGGCTGCAGAGAGCCTCCGGTAATAGCCCCTCTTGATCTCATCAAGAGCTGCAAGAATAGAGAGAGGATAGAGAATTGGGGGTGTGCAGGTGGACCACATACACCGGAGTTTCCCCCTACTCTTATACGAATAGTGCAGTGGGATCTTTAAATGTGCAAAGATGGTGACTCTCCTTTACACGGTACCTCCATTTAACGTCCTATCCGAGAGACAGAGTGTTTTCCACTGTAGCATAGTCTGCATCTATGAAACAGGGGAGGGGCACGATATAACACAAAATGTAGGCTTCAGTCATCCACCTAAGTTGGACTCGAACCCATGACCTTTGGTTCGATAGGCAGACGCTTTACTGACTGAGCCAACTCGCTCCCTAAACATTTGATGATGAGGATGATGATGTTGGTGATGATGATGATGATGATGATGATGTTAATTATAATGATGAGAAGAAGGAAGAAGAGGAGGAGAAGAGGAGGATAATGAAAATGATGAGAATTGCCATACATCTATCCTTTTTCCTGATCCTTAGGGTGTCATCCGCCTTCCAGAGAAAGATGCTAAGAAGGATGAGGAGAGGTACTTCCGTCGTCTTGATATTCGTCTGATCCCTCATGATCAGTATCATTGCGGTACTCTTTACTTCACTGGTAGTGATATGTTCAACAAGCATATGAGAGCTAAAGCTTTAGAAGAAGGCTTCACTATCAATGAGTACTCTATAAGACCTATGGGAAGTACAGGTAGGTGTCAACCTAGTGTCCATTATTTCCTTTCAAGGTTTTATTGATTAAAGATGTGGAAATGCTGTAAGTATCAGTGTGGGAGAGTGCTTGCAGGTTGTAGGACACGTCATCTGGCAGTGATTGCTCTTAAGTCTGTTTAGTGAATTTCTTCTTTCATTCCTGGACTAGACACCATGCTGAACCCTTAATTGTACACATACATATATATATAACCTACATCTCATTTGCACACTTGACCCTTAGCTTAACCTTTCAAATTTGATGAAATAGAGTCCAGAATGTAAGATGGATCACCTGCTGCTTCTCTCATTTTTACTGGATTATCTAAAGGAATGATATTCTGAGATTTATTTTATCTCAGATAAAATCTGAGATTTAACCAAAAAAAGATAACTATTTTGGAGGTAGTGAGGACTTAGCTGCAACATGACTGATTGCTGAGAAATTTTGCACAGACTTCAAGAATCACATAAAGAACACAGATCCATCGTAACTTTTTTTTAAAAATCTTTTTTCGTAAACTTGGTATGATAAGATATGCAAGACTTGAAAGAAAAATGTCAGAAAGTCAGACGTGGCATGAAACGCAGGGGTTTGAATCGCTCAGAAGCATAGCCCATGCATATAGCAGTAATGAAAAAAGGGGGGAAAAAAAGAGGAAATCTTGGGTAAAATGAGACTAGGCACCCACAAAATGGCCAAAAATTCACCTGATAAGAATTTTCAGTTGAATCAGAGGAGCTCCCAGCTCTGAAAGAATTGAACCCTAGCATACTTGGAAACATCCAGGGGTGGTATTCTGAACACCGTTTTAACTGTGTTGTAAGTTCTGTTGTAACTTCTGTTGTAAGTCACCGACTTACAAACACCGCTTAAACAGTTATAAATCGGTATTCTGAGAACTGATTTAACGGCGTTGTAAGTCATCAAAGCCACACCCACCACAGAAATAATATCCAGTAGGGAAAGTTGTTAGATTGAGTCTAAAACGGTTCAGCCAATAAGATCGCTCCCAGGGATAGAAACTTATTGTTGCGTTTTAACAAGTGCATTAATTTGCACTTAATTTATTGCTTTAATAAACTGATGAGATGATGTGACAGATTTTGTTGTACATATCGTCTCTGATATCATCGCAGGTATTGCCAAATTCCTCCTCCCCGAGACGACAATTCTTGCAAAATGTTGTTTAGGGAATATCAGCAAGGTTTATTCGGTCTCTGTATCTCCTCTCATTGCAACCAAAAAGATACTGAGCTAGAAAGATTGCCGCCATGACATACCACATACAAAGTTAAAACACCTTCCACACTGTTTTATATCAAGAGCATAAATTGTCCAGTGGAAATTGTTAAAACAAAAGATAAAACGGTCTTCAGAATACCATGTGATGGTTGTAATTTTGCGCAAAAAGTTATGCGTTTGAGGACAATGATTTGCGCGGTCAAACAAAGAGAGAAAACAAAAGCTAAAACAAAAGTTACAACAGAGTTAAAACGGCGTTCAGAATACCGATTTGCTACAACAGACTTAAAACACAGTTAAAACAGCCTCGGAATACCAGCCCAGAATCAGAGAGCTTTTAATACAGCTCACTGGCCAGCCCTTTTCTTGGCTCATATATGCTCCTGAAAGAAGACAAATGGTGTACCCCTGAAAACTTAGCAAACACATAACTCATCAGAATTGAATGTGTTTGACCCTCCCCCCCCCCCTTAAAGAAAAAAAGGATAATTCTAAAGAAAAAAAATTGGAGTTAAAAGTTTTCATTCCATTGAAGCACTTTGATAAGTGAGGTGATTAATGTGCAAGGTGACATAAGGAGAATTAGAAGTAAATAGAAAATCTTTAAAGTGATTATCAGATTGTCCTAAAACTTAACAAAGTAAATCAGACAAGTCCTGCTCATCTTAGTACAATGGCTTGCTCTAGTTTAAAGTTATGGGAGATCAAAATGAAATTATATGGGTATGTATTAGCAAGGGTCATAAAGAGCTGAAAACCAAAATAGCAAATCCTGATATGACAAAAATGGGACTTCAAGAACTGCCCAAAATACCACTTATATATTTTTGGTAGCTTCAAATTATGTATATGAAAGCAAACTCTTCCAGGGAAATTAAACAAAATGAAAATTGGACAATTTTGACCAAGAACACCTTTCTTGAGCTCTTAATAAAAAAAATCACATTGTACGACTTTCTGGTGTTGCTGTGGTGCTTGGGCATGAATAATATTTTTTTTGGTTTTTTTACCTCCACCCACCGAAAGTGGATGCCGGGGGCATTGTGTTTTCGGTTTGTCCGTCTGTCCGTCCATCTGTCCATCCGTCCGTCCCGTTTTCGTTCTCGCGATAACTTAAGAACCATTTGACGGATCAACTTCAAACTTGGCTCATGTATGCATATGGGAGGGATGATGATCTGAGTAGATTTGGGGGTCACAAGGTCAAAGGTCAAAGGTCTTAGAGGTCATTTGATATATATAAAAAATGTCTCGTTCTTGCAATAACTTAGAGCCATTTGACAGATTGGCTTTAGACTTGGCTCATGTATGCATATCGAAGGGGCAATGATTTTATTAGATTTTAGGGTCACGGGGTCAAAGGTCAAGGGTCAATAGAGGTCATCATATACATGAAAATGACTTGTTCTCGCAATAACTTAAGAACCATTTGACGCATCAAGTTCAAATGTGGCTGACACAAGGTCAATTAAATAGAACCATTTTTTCCCATTTTTGTACTCTAAATGTATCCTAATACATTTCCCATAATTAAAAGTGATATATTTCTGATCTGGCAAATGCCCCGGTCACAACCCACCGTGCGTGTATGGTTTTTTGGGAGGTTCTCCAGAAGTCCCAGCTGCTGCTGCCTCAAGATACCACCCATTCCACCGCAGAGACTCGGGTTCTGATGCTGCAAGAGCAGCTTCAAGTGGCAGCCCATGAGCACGACATTGGCACTCGTCCGTCGGCTCGTTTTCATATATACAGCAGAAATCAGTGCGCATAACGTGAGTTGTAAGTGTGGAGCACGTGCTTACTCGGTACAGTCCACATGAGTTCTGCATGCTCATTGGACAGTTGAACTGGGGAAGTGCCGAGTAAGCATGGGCCACGCACTTATCACGTGCACAGCACGCACATACTAAGTGCGCCGTCCTTAGAGGAAGTGACTGTGGGAAAAATTTAAAAGGCTCAGGGAGTCAGTGCGTTGTGCGCTCATTGGCTGTAGAGGGCACGCGCGTCACCCATACTTGGGGTGAATCCGTAGCCCGAACGCAGCAAAAGTTCCTTGTGCACTGAAAGTGCTACCGAGTGTCTGCATGCTCCCAAATCCGTACTGAGGCAGTACTCACCACGTACGAATCCCCAAATTTTGCCCAGGTTTTTGCAAGTAGACAGCACGCACTTGCAAGTACGGCGGGTTGGGACCAAGGCTAAAGGCGGAGGCATAAATTTCGACCGCGCATGGTCGAGGATTCATACTGGTTTCATACTGTAGAAATTTACCATACAAGTCGTCATTTACCCTCAGATTAAATTATTTTAAATCCTATTTTGTTGTTTTTCTTTAGGCATTGCTGGAGAGCCTTTGCCAGTGGGATCAGAAGAAGACATCTTTGACTATATTGGTATGAAGTACAAGGCTCCATCAGAAAGGAATATGTAGAACCTGTCCTCATCATCATCATCATCATCATCACCAACATTGTCTTTGTCATCATTCTCTTTTTACATACCAAATTGCATAGGTTTATTTTTCATCCGTATTATAAAAAAAAAAAAAAATGGAGGAAAATACAAGCTGACCATCACACAACTTTTGGCAAGGCTGCTAAACAATCCTTATCTCTATGTGTTCATCATTGAGTAAACCTTTTAGGTCATTAATGTCTCCCCATTAACAACACACAATTAAATGTTTGGTTTTCAAAATCTTATCACAGAAGAACCTTTACGTCTTTGTTGAATGTATCTAGAAGATTGATGTAATGTACATTTTTTCATACTTTGCTTGAAAAATAGAAATTAGGCCTGTCTATCTTAGTCGACAATACTAGTAATTGTGTTCAATTTTGAGGTAGTGTGACCTACCAAATCCCATGCAAAGAGTATAGATACAGTGATACTCTGGAAATACCTTTTTGTTTTTCTTAGTATTTCAGTAAATAAATTGAATGAAAGTTCTTATTGTTACATGTGCTGACATATTTTAGTTGTGAATGAATTTTTGATTATTGATGATTATTATTATTCTGTAATAGTATTTTACTAAACAAGTATTCATATTTAGATTATTATCAACAGTCCAAAATAACCTTTGGATAGTTTCTCTCAAAATATGATTCAAGTGCTCGTCCTTGTCCTGTTTAGTTACTGTTGATTTAGTTACTATAACAGTACACAGGCTTACAGCTGTAGTAACAAAGTTTACATGTATGTTACTATAACAGTACACAGGCTTACAGATGTAGTAACAAAGTTTACATGTATGTTACTATAACAGTACACAGGCTTACAGATGTAGTAACAAAGTTTACATGTATGTTACCAGAACAGTACACAGGCTTACAGATGTAGTAACAAAGTTTACATGTATGTTACTATAACAGTACACAGGCTTACAGATGTAGTAACAAAGTTTACATGTATGTTACTATAACAGTACACAGGCTTACAGCTGTAGTAACAAAGTTTACATGTATGTTACTATAACAGTACACAGGCTTACTGTTGTAGTAACAAAGTTTACATGTATGTTACTATAACAGTACACAGGCTTACTGTTGTAGTAACAAAGTTTACATGTATGTTACTATAACAGTACACAGGCTTACAGATGTAGTAACAAAGTTTACATGTATGTTACTATAACAGTACACAGGCTTACAGATGTAGTAACAAAGTTTACATGTATGTTACTATAACAGTACGCAGGCTTACAGCTGTAGTAACAAAGTTTACATGTATGTTACTATAACAGTACACAGGCTTACAGATGTAGTAACAAAGTTTACATGTATGTTACTATAACAGTACGCAGGCTTACAGCTGTAGTAACAAAGTTTACATGTATGTTACTATAACAGTACGCAGGCTTACAGCTGTAGTAACAAAGTTTACATGTATGTTACTATAACAGTACACAGGCTTACAGCTGTAGTAACAAAGTTTACATGTATGTTACTATAACAGTACACAGGCTTACAGCTGTAGTAACAAAGTTTACATGTATGTTACTATAACAGTACACAGGCTTACAGCTGTAGTAACAAAGTTTACATGTATGTTACTATAACAGTACACAGGCTTACAGCTGTAGTAACAAAGTTTACATGTATGTTACTATAACAGTACACAGTCTTACAGCTGTAGTAACAAAGTTTACATGTATGTTACTATAACAGTACACAGGCTTACAGCTGTAGTAGCAAAGTTTACATGTATGTTACTATAACAGTACACAGGCTTACAGCTGTAGTAACAAAGTTTACATGTATGTTACTATAACAGTACACAGGCTTACAGCTGTAGTAACAAAGTTTACATGTATGTTACTATAACAGTACACAGGCTTACAGCTGTAGTAACAAAGTTTACATGTATGTTACTATAACAGTACACAGGCTTACAGCTGTAGTAACAAAGTTTACATGTATGTTACTATAACAGTACACAGTCTTACAGCTGTAGTAA
Source organism: Echinometra lucunter (assembly GCA_029962745.1). Taxonomy (NCBI): domain Eukaryota; kingdom Metazoa; phylum Echinodermata; class Echinoidea; order Camarodonta; family Echinometridae; genus Echinometra; species Echinometra lucunter. The sequence continues at coordinate 19,860,165 of CM057170.1, forward strand.
CAAAGTTTACATGTATGTTACTATAACAGTACACAGGCTTACAGCTGTAGTAGCAAAGTTTACATGTATGTTACTATAACAGTACACAGGCTTACAGCTGTAGTAACAAAGTTTACATGTATGTTACTATAACAGTACACAGGCTTACAGCTGTAGTAACAAAGTTTACATGTATGTTACTATAACAGTAGACAGGCTTACAACTGTAGTAACAAAGTTTACATGTATGTTATAAATATTCTGTATGACTTTGTATGCTCCTGGGTTCAGTATAATAAGTTAAATTTAGTTCACAACTCAGTCATTTACAAGAGCTGAATTGCAAACTTTGGTTGTAGAAGATGCAATACTATATCTACACCTAATGCTACCCCTCAAGCTGTAAAATATAAACTCACTGGCAACCCTGTCTCAACCATATACATATATCTTTGAAAAAATAAAGCCTGCAGAGAATATTCCTGGAGCAGGTTTTAGATCACCAACAAAATATGCAAACAAACAAAATTTAGATTTCTTGAGTGATGTTATTCATCACTGAGGTTGCACATTGTATTATGATAGTCGGAGGAAACTTTTTATTCAAAAGTGGGTACATCCTTGGTGAACATAATGTGCATGCAACATTAGCAGTAAGAAATTTAGGGAATTTAAAATCTCTTGCCTTGATTCTCAAGTTTTTTAATACCGTTTAGATGTATGTTTCTTTAGCTGTACATAATCTGTAATGCTGTTAATAATTCTTATGCCTCGGCCCTCTGAAAGTGGTACCGGAGGCATTATATTTTCAGGTTGTCTGCCCATCCCACTTCTTCATTCTCGCTATATATCAAGAACTGTGTGAGGTATCAACTTCAAACTTGGTCCTTGTACATGTATATGGTTGTCTGCCCATCCCACTTCTTCATTCTCGCTATATCTCAAGAACTGTGTGAGGTATCAACTTCAAACTTGGTCCTTGTACATGTATATGGTTGTCTGCCCATCCCACTTCTTCATTCTCGCTATATCTCAAGAACTGTGTGAGGTATCAACTTCAAACTTGGTCCTTGTACATGTATATATCACCATAGGAGGACGATCTCATTAGATTTGGGGGTATGTAGGTCAGAGGTCAAATGTTTACAGAGGTCAATTCCTGCATTTTTTTTAAATTCCATTTATTCATTTCCATTGAAAATAAACATATATACATCCAATATAAATACGAATAGTTATAGATATATACAGAAAGAGAAGGATTAAGAAAAATCAAACACAAGCGTAGGAACATAAGATTATGTTTAACTCTGTGAATTAAAGAAATGGAAAAGGGAGCACCTGTAGGAAGTTTAGAGAGCTTGTAAATATGAGATGCCGGGCTTTAGCCTTGTTAACGAAGTATCTCAAAACCATTTAAGGTATGAACTTCAAACTCAGTACAAGTATATATCACCATATGCATTTGATAAGCTTTTGGGGTACGTATGAGGACGGTAAGAACATGCTTACCGAAACGTCGAGAGTGAGTAGGTCCTTTTCAGGACCATACTCATCTCCAATAAAGAATACTTGGTGTACCGTGAAGCCTTTTACATCCATACGTAGATTTGTTAATTTTGTTAATGCATGACAGTGAGGAGTCAAACTGATCATGTTTTGAGGGAAATTGGGTAAGAGGTCAATTAACATGCAATTAAAGGTTTATTAGCTCATCCAGCCCGAATTGGCCAGATGAGCTTATGCCATGGCGTGGTGTCCGTCGTCTGTTGTCTGGCGTCCGGCATCTGTCCACAATTTCAAAATGCTTCTACTTCATCATTTCTTGTCCGATTTCAATTCTGTTTGCTTTATATGATAGCACTCCTTCATTTGTCGACCGATTTTTAAATTTTTGGTTTCATCTAGTAGAGCTACGTGAGGTACATTGAACTTCTACATGGAATTTCGAAATTTTGTCTAAAAAATTATTAATGCTAATTCGTGCAAAATTTATTCGAAAATCACAAGAAATGCTTCTCCTTCATTTGTCGACTGATTTTGATTTTTTTGTTTCATCTGGTAGACTTACATGAAGTACACTGAACTTCTCCACAGAATTTTGAAATTTTGGCTAGAAAATTATTTATGCCAATTATTCATTATAGTGTCAACTTGGTGAAAATTAAAACTTGCGTGAATTTATTTGCCGGATGCCAGATGAGCACCACATCATTGATGTGCTCGTTATGGTTATCACAATAATTAAAAAAAACCAGTTGAGCCATAAAGTCAACTGAATATAGGCAGAGACATATAAGAAACACAGTCACATTCATCTTGTTTTTGTGTTTTTAATAATGTTGCCTTATTAAATTTCTCTTGTTAGCCTTCTGTTGTAAGTTAACATGTCCTTACATTGCATGAGCAGTTACTATTAACAAAGACTTCATTTTAAAGTGACTTTCGATACTTATTCAGTTTGTGTATTGAACAAAAAGTGAATACTCTGCTACATGTACTCAAAATAAAATACATGTAGATATTTTTTTTGTCTGCTTAAAGTTTTATTGAGGAAAAATTGTGAATATTGTAAATATACTACATGTCTTTTATCCATGATTTTTTAGTTTTATGTTATTTTTCATCAAGTAGCATTAGGCTTAAGGAAATCCTTACTAAAAAAGAAATTGGGGAGATGGAACATATGCATTAGCAGCTCCTTGTTTGTGGAATAAGTTACCCTTTTCTCTTAAAACAGCTTAAACCCTTCACACTTTTAAAATCAGACTTAAAACTCACCTAATGCATAGCTTTCCTCGTTCTTGAGGTCAACTTCTATTTCCATAACTTTACATATGTTGATTTCTTTTTAAGTATTTACGGGTGTAATTTGAATTATTTTGTGTGCACCTTGAGCCACCTCTAGAGATGGATATGTTACGCTATATTAATACTCTGTATTGTTATTACATGTAGTAGTAGTAGTAGTAGAAGAAGAATTATTATGAGCAGGAATGTTTTTCAGCTTACTTCTTACAGATCTCAGTATACTTTTAAGTATTGGTACTCACATGAAATGTAAATAAATTGCCAGATTGCCAGGGTTTTTGTTAATATTGTGAGCCTAAATGCAATACAATAAAACAGCTCTTGTACCAGATCTAAATATGTCAAATTAGATTTGCTTCGATTTGTGAACACTCACTTATTGCTTCCTGGCTTGTGGTAGCAGCATCATTCTTGAAGAAGTTACAACTAAGCTTTTTTTTCTTTCTTTTTCTTTTTCTTTCTTTGTTTTTTTCTTTTTGTCTCGCCCACCGGAGGTGAAGGCAAGACTAAGGGATCCAAATGGCGTCCGTCCGTCACAAATGTTAAAGTTTACCTGCAAGACTCTCTTATGACACATAACTTTGCAACTGCTGGTCCAATGGCAACCAAACTTGGATGGTAGATGCACTAGGGGTAACATCATGTTGTGGTGCTGTTGGAGGTCACATGGTGAGGTCAAAGGTCATTTGAGGTCAAATGTTAGAGTTTACCTGCAAGACTCTCTTATGACAAATAACTTTGCAACCGTTGCTCCCTTTTCAACTAAACTTGGGTCAAAGATGCACTTGGGGGACCTTCATGTTATAGCGGTATCGGAGATCACATGGTAAGGTCAAAAGTCATTTTATTTCAAACGTTAAAGTTTACCTGCAAGACTCTTTTATGACACATAACTTAGCACATGTTGCTGCAATAGCAACCAAATTTGGGTGATAGATGCACTAAGGGTACATTCATGCTATTGTGCCGTCAGGTCACTTAGTAAGGTTAAAGGTCATTTTAGGTTAAACATTAAAGTTTACCTGCAAGACTTTCTTGTGACATCAAGCTTGGTTAGGGATGTACTTGGGAAAACTTTCGTGCTATTTAGTCACGGGTGGGCGAGACACAATCATGCTATTGGCTTGTTCTTTCTTTCTTTCTTTCTTTCTTTCTTTCTTTCTTTCTTTCTTTCATCTTCCTCTCCTATCCCTCTCTTTTTTTATCCTTCTTCTTCTGTGGTACAGGTAAAATGTAGCAAATAAGCATGGAGCTTTAAAACAAAGAGAGAGGGAGAGAGAATGAAAGAGAGGGATAGAGAGGTATGGAGAGAGGATAGAAAACAAATTTATCCATTAAGGGTAGCAATTGCTTTCTCAAACATATTAATGTTAGCACAGGAAGAAAAAATGAAAAAGTGTAAAGGAATACTGATTCAGTAGTAGCAGAGGTCGTGCCAGAGTTATGTCACCAAAATGCAAAGAGCAAAACAAAGCGAAAAATAACAAATATTGATATATTTTCTTTAAATTTCAGCAAAGAGTTTCAAGAACTGGAGTCACATCTAGCTCATGAACTTCCTTTGTACCATGTTTGATTCTGCCAGGAGAAAATATGTCAGGCATGTACTTAACTGGATCATTCATGCAGATACATAGACAAAAGATTCCTGTTTGGCTACAACCTTATGCGCCATTTTCAAAGGGAAATACGCCTTTGTAATGATAACTGCTTTTTGCTTCCACTCATCTGATAATACAAGCAGTACGTACACAGTTCTTACCTTTACAGGAGGCAAGCGAAAGGAAATGGTGCAAAATTTACTGAAACATGAATAAAAATTACTTGACTGGACATGAGCGGGCACTAATCTGGCATATAACATCATGAATAACTGTACTTGAACAAATAATCTTTTTATTTTCGTTTGCAGAAAGTAATCGGAAATGTCAAATTGTGGGTTTTATGATTGTAAAATTTTACGATTTTTCACAAATTAAAAATGCTATCATACAATATAGGCAAATTTCTGGACACAGCTATGCTTTTGTATTCATATTTTATCTGTTCAATTTTTCTCTTTGTTAATTCAAATAAAAATTGAAAGATCCACAATATTTTATTTGTGATAAGAATTACTCTCAAAGCTTTCCCATGTTGGTGACATCAAACATTGGACATCAAAGGCAACAGCACACCTGTAGATTCTATTGTGCATCCTTAGAAAAGGGGTAGCTGCTTTTGTTGCTGGTTGGGACTCCAGCTCTTGAAACTCCTTGATTTCAAATTCAGCAAGGGGGGGGGGGGGGGTGCCTGCCCACCTCCCCCCCCCCCCCCCCCCCCCCCCCCCCCCCATAAGAAACTATCCAAGTACAAGAAGCACTAAAAGAAAACAAGTTGTGCACATCAACATGGTATTCATTATCAAATGTTTTTTTATTGGTTTGTAGTTCAAATAATCATAATCTGGGTGATAAAATAATTTTACAAATAAATCACTACCATCACCCACTCTTGACATTACACATAATATGAAAATAAGATTAATAAAACTCGATAATAATTCAACCCAAAAACAAAACCAAAAAAAACATATGGGGAACATTTTACATACAAAAACAATTACATATATAGGCTGAAATGAAAAGAGTGCAAAGGTTTAATAAGAAGCCAATTGTAACATTGTGATCTGAAAATCACAAATTCAGTTATTTTCATACTTTGTGTTAACATTATAATAGAGGAACAACACCTGCCATATTCCTTAATTACACAGTCAAAGGAAACTAGATAAAGCAAAAAAAAAAAAAGATAATACATTCATACACATAAAATATATAACTAATCTAATTATGCTCCCTAATAAATCAAAATAGAAATTTGTGGCAAGCTCCAACTATACTCTTCGTATAAACTGCCAATGGACCAATATTAGGACTAGAGAAAATCAAGGCAGTATTTTGATAAGGTCAATGTAAGACCAGTATCTGACCATGAATGAGAGAATTGAGACCAGTGCAGTGCCATTGATTAGACTGGAATAATTATTAAAGAAAAAACTAGGTTCATGGGGAAGGAACAAACTCAGAATATCACTTTCTCATATTACGTATTGGATGACTTTATATAAAGAGTGTACTGTACAAAGCTGTGTGGCTAATGATCATTCTTTCAATTCCTATTCAACGTATAATTTATGTGTCCATTTCAATTTCATTTTAATACTTACTGTAAGTTACATTTCAGATGTGGTTAAGTCAAACTTCTTTGTTATTTGCTGCAGCTCAGTTTCTCCATATTACCCTGCACTTTTTATATAAGTAGAGTACTATGCAACTTATGATCAGCCATATCCATGATATAATCCACACTCAAATATGACTACACTGGCTTTGACAATCAGAAAAAGAAAAGTTAATAAAAAAAAATTTAAAAAATTACCACTATCAGTCATATTTGAATTTTAAAACAAATTTTAGAAAAAAAAAAAAAGAAAACAAAATATAATACCTCAAAAAAGGGAACCATTGATACGACATCTACAAGAAAATTAAAAATAAGAACAGTAGGAACCAATAGCTCCAAATAATAACTCAAATTAACCTAAAGCTGTTATTGATAGTATGCAATATAAACAACATCTACAAATGGAGATGAGGATTATAGGTACTACATATAGGATGATGGCATAAAAAATGATGGCAAATTTGAACTCTTCTTTTTCATAAACTTCCTGAAGAATTTGTATTTCATTTAATATAAAATAACAACAAATCATATTTTATGCAGTTGTACATAAATCCTGAGGCATTATATGGTCAGGATCTAAAGCTTAGCAATTGAGAGTTGACTACATGTATAAACACATATTTCAATCACATGGTGAAATGGCTTAAGATACAAGACTGAAAAATTTGTGCAGGCATTTTATTCTGGTATTTCAATACCCAAACTTCTTAGATCGAGAATCACATCAGGTCCCACTTGCACAAAAATGTTGTATTTAAACATGATTTAAAAGACATGTACTATTACCTCGATTTTCAACTTATCAAAATTGCGTGTATGGGATTTGTGTTTAGTTATTTTGAGCTGTGGTATATATGCAGAATTAGAAGGCCAAGGTGAACTTTCTTCTTTTTCTTTATTTATTCTACCTGTCTCATTTCTTTCTAAATTCTTATTTATCAAATAATCATTTCATTCAACAATGTTGAAAATCCTTAGAAGCGAGTGACAGACAATGAAATACGTTATTTTTTTCTCTTGTATATGTAACTCCTATTGCATAAAATCTGCAATATTCTGAGTTTTACAGATTACACCCAATCTTAGATCTCTTTGGTACACACATACTGTACTACTGAAAAAAAAACCAAAAGATTTTGGGAAGAAAATTAAGCACTCGGTAAAATGTGGCGTAGGGTATGATTTGCAGAGTGGAGTATGCGTACAGTCTATGTGAAGAGCAGTTTTACGTGTAGGCATGTGTATGTATATATACAAATATGAATCATATAACTGCAGATAAAGAATTAACAATCCTGTTTTGTAAATATAAATGCAGGCTTAAATTAAAATGAATTTGTACATATGAAATATCAATACTTACATTTGCTCATATGACATACAGTGAATTTATTCTTAAAGGTCAAATTTCTGTTATAAAATTTACGCCAGCTCCCAAATCTTTTGCTGTTTGGAAAAATAGGATATCAGTACATAGTGAGTTTCCTAACTCAACAAAAGTAAGTCAAGACATTAAGGAGCTTTAGATTGGCGATGCCAGTCCTGTGACGTGGAATCTTGTCAAAAATGTTATGCGCATGCGCGAGACAGCTGTTTCCAGTCCATCCTGTGTCCTCTTATTTTTCACGATGGCTCTGGGGCCAGTTTACTGTCCCCTCCAATTTTGCGACGCGAAATCTTGTTTGACCTTTTTTTATGACGCAACGATGGTTCACATTTGACCGTGCGCGCTTTGTCTGATAAACTGCATCTTCCCGAAATCTAAAGCCATTCTGCAACACGACACGAGGAAAGAGGAGAACTTAAGTCAACCCAGGAAGATTCCATGTCACAGGACTAGCGTCGCCTATGTAAAGCTCGCTATTCATTAAGAGAGGGGGAATGTGGATTTCATGTTAATCAGTAAGTGTAAAAGCTACAAACGTAATACAAATTAACAAAACAAGTCTACAGACAGCTGTCTCAAGGGAAGTCAGTATGGCATGTAGAATTTGACAACATATCTTTCCTATAACTGTAAAAATGGAAATTTTCACACGATCAATTTTTCGCGCTCAACCAAGCTAAACACAATCATGCATTTTTGATTTTCGGACAGTTAGGATAACTGTATTCATGTGTATAATAAACAAAATATTTTGCATGGTTTTATTTTTGTGCAAATGTTGTGCCACCCGAAATGCGCGAAATTTTCAACACTGCGAAATATTCCACATTTACAGTAAATGGTCATGACTCATAGAACATACATGATATAATCCAATTACATGTACATTTTAAATTCTTAAAATGAAAATACCTCTGATCAAATAATTCATACATTTTGGGGGGATATATAAATTAAAGGCATTTCTTAGACTACATAATGTTCATAGAGGATTTCACATTTGATAATTTCTTGCAGCTTTATTACACTTACTAGGCATTCAGAGTTGACAATTTCATGAATTCATTTTCTGTGCATCACTGTCAAAAAGCTCTTTTGGGGGAATATAAAGCTCTTCAAGCTAATTCAATCAGGAAGAAGAGAAAATGAAATTTTCAACTGTGAATGAACATACACAAAAAGATTTTAGCTATAAAATTTGGGGCTGATAAACTGCAGTGATATGCTCCTTTTTACATGAATAATCCTGGAACAATCAACTTTTATAGTTCTCATGCTGTGCTTTCCATTTTGAAAATACCACAGCACAGGCAGGATGGTTCACATACATGCAGCCTTGTCCTTGCCTTGGGGGAAGAATCGATGTAGGTTATGGGCTCATTCATTTCCAATGCCCATAAATTCTCCAGTTTTCCACTGACTCTCACCATCTTTGATGATGTAACATGAAACACACAAGATAATTCAATTGTTTTGATTTCTCTCCACTATGTCTCAATTCTTGTCCATCATTGCAAGCATAGGAGCAAGCATAGGAAGTATTCTTTAAAGGTACTGACCAAGCCAGACGAAACCCTCTCCATAACCTTGCTTCTTGAGAACACTGCACATAAAGAGCTCCACTGGACGGCCTGGTAAATCCTTGATAGGGACTTTACCCTGTCAAAAAAAGGAGGATAAAACAATTCATTTTACTTCACTTTTCAAATGCCCAGCACTTGTTTTCAAGCCTTAAAACTTAAAACTTCTTTACTATTTTCAATCTATAGGAAGTCAATCTCACCCAAGAATTCAAGTTATGAACAATGTGTATGGTCTTTGTATAAGACAGTGCTTTCTTAGTGAAAAACAAACCAGTACCTTTGTTACGAGTTCATTAACAAGGAAGATATTTCATGCTATATTCCGTTATAAAACAAAGTGCAGTAAGTCCAAATTTAACCCAACTGAAAGTTATTCAAGGTAATTTTTATTCAACATGCTGGTGAAGAACTTGGTTGAATAAAATGAGGAAAGTTGAATGGATATACCTTTCCAGTTGTCTGTCCTGTGAGGCCCATCTGATATCTTAATTCTTCTTCACTTGCTGCTCCAGGTATGTCAATCTTGTTACCAAGTACAAGAATGGGTGCATTCGCTATCATCTCATCTGTCATTAAACTCTGTATTTTAAAACAAAATCACATACATGAAGCTGTCATTTCATCTCAACAACATAAATGAATGGCTCTTAACCAAGGGGGGTTTTGAACCCATTAGGGTTGTATTTGGTCATGCGTCATGAGGTCGCCTACTTTTGCGTTACATGGTGATTCTACCTCCAGTAGTGTACTACAGGGAAATCCCGATATAACGAGCTCGGCTATAACGAGGTAACGGCTATAACGAGGGTTTTGTCACGGTCCCAAATTTACTTACGTGTAAGTCTATGGCGGCATGAACCTGTTATAACGAGATCGGCTATAACGAGATATCGGCTATAACGAGCTAAATCCTGAACCCCTTAAACAAAGAAATACATTGATAATCATTCCCGTTATAACGAGCAAGCAAATTTCACTGCAGCTTTATCAACAAAACCCCCCGCTAAAATCATTCAGCAGAGATAACGGCACCGCTACTGGCACAAACAAGTCCCAGCTCGCTCAACTGGGCGGCCGATGCACGCAGATTACGAGTTTTTATTTGTAGTATAGTACAGTGCGTAACTTTTTTTTTCATATCGCAGAACAGGCAACCTCGATGGTGCGATGAACTTTCATGTTATCGGTAATTTTGGCGTCTGAAATTAGTAGTTTAAACACATTTTCTAATATTATCCAGAATATTATCAGCTAGATCAGAGAATGATATTATTATCAATGTCTCTGTAGCTGCAAAATGAGTTCATAAGTAGCGGCAGCAGACCTCTGTACATTCATGTATGTACACGTCATGCATGTAGTCCCATACATACACTTTTTTGTTTGTTCTGATATAACGAGGTAACGGCTATAACGAGGAAAACCCTTCGGTCCCGACGACCTCGTTATACCGAGTTTCCCCTGTACTAACTTTGAAAACTGATATCTCCTTAAGAATCAACAATATGATAGCAAAAGTATATATTTTCTGAAAGGAAATTACAAGAAGAATTTAAATGTGCACTAAAAAATGGCACAAGGTGTAAGACAAAAGAATTATGCAAACATGAATATGGAAATTGTAATAATTTTTATTATCTCATTGTTTTCAACATAACTTTTTCTGTCATACTCCTAGGTCAGTTTTAATGTTATATTCTTACAGGAGACACCCAGACCTTTTCAACAAGGTATAATTGTCTTGGGTTTATGATCATGTAATAAAAAAAAATCATTTAAATTCTTGCCAAAAATATCAACATTTTTATGAGCCACTGCATATTAAGTGTTCTATAGTGTATTCATGACAGCCATGCTCATTTTTCAATCATAAGATAGTAAAGCTCAATATAATAGCTTCAATTTGGAACCAGAAGTGAAGCCACAATGCCAGTTTTGACCAAAATATTGACATCTTCCCAAAACATCGAAAAATGTAAGTTCCGTGTTGACTTTGTACAGGCAATGCCAATTTTGACCTAAAATTCCAAGTATTTCAGTTTTTAACACTACCATCGCTTAGCTAACTCACTTTTCAATCATAAAACAGTAAAGGCGAGTATATAAACTTTAATTTGGTACAACATTTGAAGTCATATGACAAGTTTTGACAAAACATCGACATTTTTTTGTTAAAATGCACTGAAATCTGATTTTTGCCATTCATTTTGTACATGCAGCGACGCTTCCAGCACCACCCCTGGCCTTCCAAATATAAAAGGCTGTAATTCAAATAATATATTACCTGTAACTTTGAAACTTTGCAGACTTATAGCATATTAGTACTGCTTTAAGACGATACCAAACTTATTATGGTAGCCTCAATGATTCTGATAAAAATCAAGAAATACTTCAGTTTGAAAGTACAAAATGTAACAGCACCACCCTTTTTGGGAGGCAAGTTCATGACACATGACCATTTCTTGTTTCCAAGGGTTAACTAATGGATCACTATGGACAACCAATTTAGAAGAAAAAGAAATATATGTATCATTACTCGATGGCAGAAATGGCACATACCAAAAAGTGTAATTCAGGGTTACATACACAGAAGAGTACTGCCAAAAATTATCTTGGGTCCGAAAGGTTCAGAAAAAACTTTACTATTACCATACTTGGCATATAAAATAGATGTAAATGACTTATCACTTACTACACATGTCACTCAATACAGAGCTTAACACACAGGTGGCCAACTCCCATATTTAGAACTTATAACATAGAACTCAAGCATAAAAACCCTAAAATATGTATCTGGACCCCCAGTGAAAGCCTTGCAATACAACAACAAATATTGAAGAAAAAAAGAGCAATAACCATGTTTCTCACCACATTCGTGTGCAATTATTCTTGCAGGTGAATTGTAAAATTTGACCTCATTTGACCTACATATGTGACCTTTGACCCCAAATAACATTGAGATCCCTGTAACAGCGGTAGTGTTGTTTGCATCTCATTGACAGGGATGCCACTTAGAATTGATAAAAAAAAACTAGATGAATCTTCGACCACGTGTGGTCGAACTTTATGCCTCAGCCATTACCAAATCAGAAATAAATGGCACTTCATGTTGATTTATTTTCAATCATACAATGACATCTTTGACCTTGACCTTAGACCTTGTGACCCCCAAATCTAATGAGAGCATTGCCCTTTCCATATGCATACATGAGCCAAGTTTGTTGAACCATCAAATGGTTGCTGAGTTATCACAAGAATGAACCATTTCTACGTACACTATGACCTCTATGACCTTTGACCTTTGACCTTGAGACCCCAAAATCTAATCAGATCATTGCCCTTCCCATATGCATACCTGTGCCAAGTTTGAGGTTGATCGGTCAGATGGTTGTTGAGTTATGGTGAAAACGAACCATTTCTATGTACATAATGACCTCTATGACCTTTGACCTTTGACCTTGAGACCCCAAAATCCACTCAGATCATTGTCCCTTCCATATGCATACCTGTGCCAAGTTTGAGGTTGATCGGTCAAATGGTTGTTGAGTTATGGTGAAAACGAACCATTTCTATGTACATAATGACCTCTATGACCTTTGACCTTTGACCTTGAGACCCCAAAATCTAATCAGATCATTGTCCCTCCCATATGCATACCTGTGCCAAGTTTGGAGCCAATCTGTCAAATGGTTCTTAAGTTATCGCGAGAACGAGCCATTTTTATGTGTATTATTACCTCTATGACCTTGACCTTTGACCTTGAGACTCCAAAATCTAATCAGATCATTGTCCCTCCCATATGCATACATGAGCCAAGTTTGAAGTTGATCTCTCAAAAGGTTCTTAAGTTATCGCGAGAACGAAAACGGGACGGACGGACAGACGGACGTACGTACGGATGGACGGACGGACGGACGACCCGAAAACATAATGCCTCCGGCAACCACCTACGATGGGCGGAGGCATAAAAAGTAGGAAAATCATCTAAAATGGGCCCTTCTGTGCACAAAAAAGGTGTTTTCTATGGACAAAAATATATTGCTTAAGTAGGAATTCCTACTTTTGTCTGAAAAGTGGCATCCCTGCATCAACCCCGGCTTTATCTTGAATTTTCAACAGTCATTTCACAGTGAAAAAACATGCAGCTTGCAAAAATGAAACTAAGATTGCGTCGCTGTTTTTCCAAGTTATGATGTGATATTTCCCACATGAACTATGAAATATTTACATACGTCAATACCTAAAATTTTATGATGAATGATGTCTGTTTTGTCAAGATATTATAGTGTTTTGAAAGAAAACCTTCAAAAAACAGCTCTTCTATTTTTCTGACAGAAGTCTACACATGGATGGATGTTCATGAAACGTGGTTTCTTTATTCGGGAGTGTCTAATTGAGAGGGGGTTTCACTGATGCACCTTCTTTCTTTGGCGAGATATTACATGTTTTCCACACAATATCAGGCAATGGTTTCGAGCAGCAAATCAAAGCGCAGGGAACCTAAATTCGAGATCTGCACATACGCTTCATCAACGTCGCAATGAATGAAAAATGCGTATGCACATCACTCATAGCCTACCACTGGCTACCAGCACGCAGCTAGCTCACGCAGCATCAGCTCGGCGTACCTTCATGGATTTCAATGCGTGGGACAAAGGATGTGATATCTTTTTGCTACACAAGTGTTGGCGATTTCACATCCAAGTTTCTTTTCTGACGTGACCCTACACAAACACTTCAGCTCAAATAAATGCAATAGAATCGTAGGTATCTGTACAATTTACTGATTCACCAAAGTAATTTTCTTGCAAATCAAACAAAAAGGAGAAATTTTAGGACTTCTACAGCCAACATTTAATGTTTGAAAGCACGGAATTATCTCTAATATTTCACATTTTCCATTGATCAAATCATGGTATTGCATCATTGATGTGAAAGGTACATCTATATTCTTTCATTATTGAGAAATAATGATTCCAAAGAGTCTTGTTTAATATATTATATTTCAAGTTTTCAACTTATATTTGTAAACAATTTTACAAGATTGTGGGAAAATGCAAGGATTTGCAAGGTCAAGGGGTCAGTTCATTTGATCAGTCACTTGGTAATTACCATAGACATATGATAAATTTACTAGACGAAAAGCAGCATGTGCGGATATAATTACGCAATTGCATTAGGCCCCGCCTCTTTCGGATCATTTAAAGGGGCCAATAAGCACCCGTTTATTGCAATGATATCAATAACACTAATGCATTATTCATATCTATTGTGCGTATCAGTTTTATTGTGACACTTTGATTAAATGCGTATTTATTGTGCATTAACTGCGCTTGCGGTAAGCTGATGCGTATAATGTTTCATAATGCGTACAAACAGATGCTACTAGTTGGAAGCATCTAATACAAAATGAATAATTCATTTCTGATCATGAATACTGATGGTGCTTAGGTCAGCCTTCTAATGAATCTGGACAAAATGGAGGAGCTTTAGGGGCCTGGTAATTACACTGCTTTGCTAGGGCTGGTAAGCTGTCTAACATGTGGAAGCGTAGTGGTCTGGTGGTTCTGACTCTCGTCTTTCAATTAGAGGGTCGTGGGTTCGAATCCCAGCCATGGCGTTAATTTCCTTCAGCAAGAAATTCATCCACATCGTGCTGCACTCAACCCAGGTGAGGTGAATGGGTACCTGGCAGGAATTCATTCCTTGAAATGCTTGCGCACTGTAAAAGGCTGCCGGGCTAAAGCTGGGGTAATAATATCCAAGTCCTTTGGAAGCGCATAGAGACGTTATATCATAATGTGATATGCGCTATACAAGAACTGTATATTATTATTATTATTATTAACATCCAAGAGAGGTTACAAATGGGCTTCTGGTTCAAAAGTTACCAATCCCAGTAAAAACTTGGAGGTAAATTTCAACATTTGACCTTTGACTCCTCAAATAAATTTGAGGTCCCTAAAGAGCATCTACTATCCAAGTTTAGTTACAAACGGGAAAATGGTCGCAAAGTTATGGTAATTTCACAAGCGTCACGAACGGACGATGGACGGATGCCACTAGGGATCCCGGGCTAGTCTCACTCCACCTCAAAGGCTCGACAAAAAAATGGATGAGAGAAAGAGCATGAGAAAATGAGAAAGAGACAAGGAGAGAGATAGGGGAGAAAAGGGCAAACAGGATACTTACATCTAATTCTGCCTTTGCTTCTGCAAACCTTTCCCTCTCTGCAGCATCTACCAAGAAGACTATACCTTCAACTGCTGGAAGGTATTTCTTCCAGACTTTTCTAACTTGTAAATGACCACCAAGGTCAAAGGTTGTGAATGTGACTCCATCAATCCTCAGTTCTTCTGATGCTGTAAAAAAATGTCAAGGTATGGTTTTTAGAAACAGATTCACATGAAGTAAACAAGGTACTATGCTATAGACTTATAGATAGCTGAAAAAATATATAATAAATTTATAGGATAAATATTCATCTCAATCAGACCTCAATTAGACTAGACCTCAATTCGTATCAAAATTTTGCTTCTAAAAAATCTAATAAAAAGAACTAAAGACTAAATTCTATAATACTTCATTCTGAATAATTTGGAAAAAAGGAAAATATTTTTATAAATCAGTAACAAAATGCATACAAATGAAAGGAGTTGTTTGATACATGTACTTACTGGGATGTAACGTAGGTACATGTTGGGCCATTCTGTCATCTTTTAAGACTGCTAGTAACGTTGTCTTGCCTGCATTGTCTAATCCAAGAAATACTAACCTGCCTGTTTTGCCCCACAGCCCTGGGTAAGAATGAAAAGATTATACAAATTATAACAAGGCAAACGCCAAGCGTTGTCTCGCCTGCATATTGCAGTCATGAAGAGACTGCATGTCAAAACTATGCTATATGACTTCTGAGGCTGTCAGCAGTTTAGGGGGTGAATTGTGGTTCTGACAGTTTACATATGCAATAATGGTATAGGCCTACTTTATCCCTAGGAAATCGGATAACACTAAGAATGCTGTTAATACTATGAAGCTATAATTATTTCCATGCAAGTAAGGAAATGAATGTTAGTGAAAAAGAATGTAACTGATAATAATGTGAGTAAAATTGTAAAATTAAATTAATTATTAAGGTGTTATGGCAAACTTATTGTTTGAAAAATGGTATGAATTTGGTGATTCCACGTCAAAGCTATAGAAAGTTATTAGGTGTACAACATAGCACAGTGCCAGTTATGAAAAGTTCATTGACCTTTGACCTTTGACCTTAATCAAATTCAACTAACATTCGAACTTGACCTGCACCTTCAAGAGATGGACCTCTCATATGAATTTGGCAATCCTACCTCGAAGGTATAGAAAGTTATTGTGTGTACAACATAGCACAGTGCCAGTCATGGAAAGTTCATTGACCTTTGACCTCTGACCTTATTCAAATTCAACTCATACTCAAACTTGACCTGTGCCTTCAAGAGATGTACCTCTGGTATAAATTTGGTGATCCCACCTCGAAGCTATAGAAAGTTATTGTGTGTACAACACAGCACAGTGCCAGTCATGGAAAGTTCATTGACCTTTGACCTTTGACCTTAATCAAATTCAACTCACATTCGAACTTGACCTGCACCTTCAAGAGATGGACCTCTTTTATGAATTTGGCAATCCTACCTCGAAGGTATAAAAAGTTATTGTGTGTACAATATAGCACAGTGCCAGTCATGGAAAGTTCATTGACCTTTGACCTTTGACCTTATTCAAATTCGACTCATATTCGAACTTGACCTGCGCCTTCAAGAGATGGACCTCTGGTATGAATTTGGTGATTCCACGTCAAAGCTATAGAAAGTTATTAGGTGTACAACATAGCACAGTGCCAGTTATGAAAAGTTCATTGACCTTTGACCTTTGACCTTAATCAAATTCAACTCACATTCGAACTTGACCTGCACCTTCAAGAGATGGACCTCTCATATGAATTTGGCAATCCTACCTCGAAGGTATAGAAAGTTATTGTGTGTACAACATAGCACAGTGCCAGTCATGGAAAGTTCATTGACCTTTGACCTCTGACCTTATTCAAATTCAACTCATACTCAAACTTGACCTGTGCCTTCAAGAGATGTACCTCTGGTATAAACTTGGTGATCCCACCTCGAAGCTATAGAAAGTTATTGTGTGTACAACACAGCACAGTGCCAGTCATGGAAAGTTCATTGACCTTTGACCTTTGACCTTAATCAAATTCAACTCACATTCGAACTTGACCTGAACCTTCAAGAGATGGACCTCTTGTATGAATTTGGCAATCCTACCTCGAAGGTATAAAAAGTTATTGTGTGTACAATATAGCACAGTGCCAGTCATGGAAAGTTCATTGACCTTT
Source organism: Echinometra lucunter (assembly GCA_029962745.1). Classification (NCBI taxonomy): domain Eukaryota; kingdom Metazoa; phylum Echinodermata; class Echinoidea; order Camarodonta; family Echinometridae; genus Echinometra; species Echinometra lucunter. Next base: position 19,877,539 of record CM057170.1, read on the forward strand.
GACCTTTGACCTTATTCAAATTCGACTCATATTCGAACTTGACCTGCGCCTTCAAGAGATGGACCTCTGGTATGAATTTGGTGATCCCACCTTAAAGCTATAGAAAGTTATTGGGTGTACAACACAATTGTTGACGACGACGCCGCCGACGACGCCGACGACGACGACGCCGACACCGGAAATAGTGATACCTATGTCTCGCTCCGCTACGCAGGCGAGACAAAAATGATAATTTTCTACATTTAAAACATTTTTAACTACAAATGTTTACTACAGCATTTTTACTAGTCACAACTTTTCTCACAAGAATAAACAAACACCTTTTTGGGAGGCCCGGAGATTTCCTCTGTATCCCCAAAAACTTGGCATAACGAAATTTTCTTTATCAGCCCTACAGCTGATTTTGAGCCATGAACATCACTGTATAAAAGCAAACAAACTTGGCAAAAGATCAGAGATTGTTTTAGATTTGGCCAGAAGAAAGATGTGTACATTATGCTTTGAGAAATCAATGTAATCGGATCCTTCTACTATGTAAAGTGATGTTATACTATTCAGCACTTCAGTTGTAAAAGATTACCTGGCCAGCCTAGTTATCAGTACACAATCTACACTGTTATTAAACATCAGGGGCCTGCTGAACTCCAAACTGTCGTAAGTCTAAGTTCTTGGACAACCCATAGAGATGCACGTCATAGATTTAACAAACATTTTAATGAAGTATCCACAAACTAAAGACTTATGACAGTTTTGAGAAAGAGGCCCCAGGTGCAGTAAAAATAAGGACCTGTTTAATAGAGTTCCATAGATTTAAGCCATTCTATCATGAGGCAAAGGAAGATATTTTCTGAGACTTTGTTGTGATCCATCAGTGGGGTGTTTCACAAAGACTAAGATTGATTAAAATTGCACTTAACTATGGCTGGTCATTCATGCCACTGTTTTCTTTCACCATGGATCTCTCAAAGGATTTGCAAATCATGGTCACAAATCTACAGAATTTACCATTTGTATAGTTCATTGATGAAGATAACAAAAAATGTGAATTCTTCAAATTTGTGACAATGATTTACGCATCCCTTGAGAGACCGATGGTGAAAGCAAGAAGTGGCATGAATAGCCTGCCATAGTTAACCTGTTGAACACGATTTGATTTCAGTATAATACACATTTCCCATAGATTCTAACCGGAGTTATCTCGGGCATAGGGCTCAATGGGTTAAGAGCAATTTAAGTCAATCTTAGTCTTTGTGAAACACTCCCCTGAAGACAAATAAAAGGTTTTAACCCATTCGTGACAGGAATTATTTAAAGTCTAATTTGATCAGCTTTTACTCTTCAAATTGGCAACACCAACATTTTTATTTTATTCCTACATTTTCCTTATATAATGTCATGTATCTGAAATGAATATAAATTGACAGAAATTATGATGAGAAGTCAAAAAGTTGCCAATTTGCAGGGGAAAATGGTGATTTTAAACTTTCTATCACATTGCCAATTTAAGGATTTTAATGCTTATTTTCCTTTTAAAAATTTTTAGCATCAAACAACAAATATTGACACAACCAAAATGGGCACAGTTTGTGTAGAATTTTTTGCTCTTTCTGCTCATGTATGTGGTATAATTTTTAGGGCTCTGCATCAAAAGTTATTAGGTCAAACCACAAAATGTGGACCTCTGTCACGAACATTACTTATTCTCTATGATGATAATGTGCACCAACATGTCATAAGGAACCTAATCTTCTAATTCTATACCATGCTTTTGGCTTGAAATTTGGTCAATTAAATACTCATCTGACGATAATAAAAATTTATCATGAAAACTTGTGAAATGAAGATTAGAAATTTCAAAAACACTTTCCATCCTAGATATACGATGATATGAGCAATGCTCTCAGCTGTAAATAGTCCATTCATGAAAGTTACATTTATGAATTAATTCCATGTTATTTCAGATAAAACCCCAAATATCATTCAAATCCTCAAATTTTCCATTACATACAATTTTACTACTAAACATATTAGAATCAGCCATGCTGGACTTACCTAAACCTTTCAGTATAGACGTGAATGTTTCTACGAAATAGTTCCAACCGCTCCATATAAAACTCATCTTGAGTCTGGGATCTGATGAGAACAAATAAGAAAAAAATACATCAATGTTATTGTTAATACTCATTTCATTTTGAAATTCATCAACTTAAAGCTCATGTACAGTTTTGGCAGCAAAAAAAAAAAAGCATTGGCATGAAGCTGATTAAGTATAGTGTCACATCAACCTTGCATAAAAAGATAAGTGTGTGAGATAGTGTGATATATATTCCATTCATGAGTTCAATTTTAGTGTGAATGTCTGAAAAGAACACAACAGAACGGTAATACTCTGCCCTACGCTATAACCCCTGCACGCCAACATCTCCCCACAAAACATCCGCAGTGCTTCATTGTGCTTGTCACACAATAGAATTCCTGTCGGTTTTATATGTGTGTCAACATTGTTTCAGGGACTGAAAATTAAGTTTTGACATTTTGATTGTAAATACACTCACTTAAATGAGTTTTTATGTAATATCCTTTACATCTGCAGTTTTAGGATACAATCTTTAATATCATCTCTGGCAATGAACTGAAATAGTGAAATACACTCTTTTTTACAGATTTCTCAAAACTATTCACTATCTTTAACTAATATTCATGAAGGTTAAAGATATTCTGTCTCAATTCAGTCTCAATTCAGTTTCACTTTCACTGTCATTTCATTTTCATCTTGTATAGGCCTACCAGTATGTATAATTGTTAGAAAAAGAGTAAACAACTAGATGAATCCTCGACCACGCAGGGTTGAAATTTATGCCTCTGCCACTGCCAGATCAGAAATATATGGCACATTCATGTTATTTTCATTTATACAACACATGTATAGATCCTTGCCATCTGATTGGATGAATGCGGGTCACATGACATTCAGGAGAATCAGCTATTGCATGCTCACTCTTAATGGCCGTGCAATAGACGTCTATTGAACGCTCAGCTGTGCAATAGATCCTAGGACACACTGAACTTGTGTATCGTACACATACGTACTGCATTGATGCATGCGTGTACCCGTTTGCGCTGCCAGCGCAACTTAACCGGTAATACCACAGCCAAGTACCGCAGGCCCACTGCGCAATTTTCTCGCTTTGCCTATAGGCCTACATACTAGCTGCGTACGTTTTTGTGTACGTGTAGGATTGTATTCATTGTTGCGAGAGTTTTATCAATTTCGGTACATAACTTTTATTTGCTCGTGTTTAATAAATAGTTGACATTAACAACTTGACTAGATGATTTGCATCATTGGAACAGAGACAATGGGAATGTCTTTTCTACTGACGCACGAGGTAAACAAACTTATTACATTAGACCTTTTTTTATTTTTTTTTTTACTAGAGCCAGATCTAGATCTAGGCCTAGTCCTCCTCCTAGATAGGCTTAACATTAGATCTTTTTTGGTCTAGACCAGGCCTAACGTTATATCGTGTGTTATATAAAACAAATATTCAATGTTTGGTCATTCGTGCGACGGTTCGAATATTACATTCGGTGCAAGTTGAACCATTCTATTCAACGACGCGAATAGAGCGGTTAAACTTGCACGCTCATGTAATATTCGGAACCGTCGCACTCATAAACATTGAATATTTGTATATTATGCAATGACATCTCTGACCTTGACCTTTGACCTTGTGACCCCAAATCTAATGGGACCATTGATCTTTCCATATGCATACATGAGCCAAATTTGAAGTTAAACCGTCGAGTTCTTGATTTATCGCAAAAACAAGCAAGTTTCATGTATATTATGACCTCTATGACCTTTGACTTTGAGACCCCCAAATCTAATCAGATCATTTTCCCCCCATATGCATGCGCGAGCAAAGTTTGAAGTTAATCCGTCAAACGGTTCTTAAGTTATCGCGAGAACAAAAACGGGACGGACGGAAGACCTGAAAACATAATGCCTCCGGCACCCACCTACAGTGGGCGGAGGCATAAAAATTGTTATTTTCATTTCTTCTTTGATGGTTATGTCCTGTACACTACTGTAATGTTTACAAAATAATGATGTACAGAGTACATCGTCAATACAGTTGCACAATGAATACACTGGAACCTCATTACAACAAACTCTTCCGGACCAAGGAAATTACCCTTTTATATCAAAATCTTGTTATATCAGGGCTAAAAAACAATAAAGTACAAAGAAGAGGGACCGGCAAAATTACCTTGTTTGTTATAACAAGAGTTTGTTATAGTCGGTTCAGTTCGTCCACTGGTGCTCAACCGCTGCTGCCGGTGAAATACATTAGAAAATTTGTTTACAATACATGTATACAATATGGCAGCCTCCAGTCACGGTAAGACATTGTAGACGAGGATAAATTTGAGCAAGAAAATCCTACACGCTAATCTTACTTCCATAGTTCCATTTCATTGATTTAAGGTATGAAACATAATACTATGTGAGAGCTACATGTATAATAAAAACTTTAGTTCTTAAACCGGTTGAATTTCAAAATCTTTTGACACTGTCATGTTCTTATTTTTTCTTTATTTCATCCGCACCGGTCTCGGACTGAAAAAACACCAGCGGACACCAGTCAATCGGTCATAAAAAATAACCGAGATGACTCAGCCATAACAGTGTTCTTTATAATGAGGTTCCACTTCTACTGTACCAATATAATTTCTCCTACAAAATTCTACCTACAAGTTGTCAACATTAACAATCAAGCTGATGATTTTCTGATTAGTTCTTCCCCCCTCCCCAAAAAAAAATGAATCACAGCATGTGTACCACTAAGGCAGGATTTGTTTCTTTAGAACTTTCTCATTTATTGGATGACTGATGTTGGTGCTTGCTGGAATCAAGGGTTTTGATGTTTCAAGGAGGAGGGGGTGGGGGGGGGCAGTTTGAGCAGAGGTCCTTGATTATCGCAAGGTTGATTTGGTGCCGTTTGAAATAGACGGGTTTGGATTTGTGGTCTTTCAGACAATGACTTTTTTTTCTTATGCTTTCCCGCTGTTAATAATATTAATGTTACTTACTGCATTTTCCACCCCTTTACCTTCATTTTTGGTCTAGTTCTTACCCTCACTATGTCTCAATTTATATGTTTGAAGTATATTATGTATATGTTTTATGATGTAAGTACTATATTTTGTAATCATGCTCTTCGTTTTACCCACAGTCCTGTACAATGTTCCCATAGAAACATGTAACATGGACTTTTTATGTTTGTTTCCCTTTGTTTAAAATCAATAAAGGTGATTAAGAAAAAAAAAAAAATTAAAAATACCGACCTTTTCTATAGTAATCAATCTAACTGGAACTTAAACATTATAATCATGACAGTACTTTCATTATTCTGTAACATAAAAATATATCATGTCTCTTTTCCTTCTCATCTTTATTTTTTCTTTTCAGTTTTGTTTTGCTTAGGATTTTTTCCTGCTTGCTTCACCAATGGTCTGCTCATAATTTTTACTTGTCAAATTTTTTTTTTTTTAAATACATCAAAAAGGAAGAAGGAAAGAAAAAGGAAAAAAAGAAAAGAAAAAGGAAAAGAAGGCAAGGAAATGGTATTTGTATTTAAGTAGTACAATGTAATTGAGGCACTAAGTAGTAATTACTTCTTTTTTTTTCAATATCTTGATTCCTGTTTACCTGTTTACAGTGTATCCTAATTTCATATTTCTATGACACCTTTTCAATTTTAAGTTTTAGTTATACAGTAAAAATTCTGTTATATTCTGCAGGGCTCCACACTAACATTTTTTTCTGGGGGTCCGGCTGGGCGCCCAGATTTCCATATTTTGACATTTTCAGCGCCCGGGGTGAAGTTTTGAGCGCCCGGAATAAACTTCCGTTACAAGAAGAATATGCACTAAAATCAACCAAATAATCATCCAACAATTAACCTCACATTTAATGAATCAACAATAACCCCGATTTTCATTTTGTAATTCCTACTGAAAAAATGTGTGGCTTCGTCGAGAATATTCTTACTTTTGTCATGTTAGTCGAATGTACACTCGGAATGAAGAAACATTTCACGTTTCACTTTAGTCGTATACAGGCCCGATCAGGTCTCTAGTCTACACGAATATTAAAATTTCCACCAACTAAGTTCAACTCAAAAATTATTTTTTTGAGTATAAGGGCAACTGAAATGCGGCGCACCATACACGGCTGTCCATCGCGGAGGTTCTGGCGCCTGTTGGTGCTCCCCTTGTGGTCGAATGAAGACCAGCGGGGACTTGCATTTGACTTTGTACATGAAGTCACTGCATCGGCAGATACAGGGTGTTTGGTTTTTCATTTGTTTTTCGCCAATACCATCACGCTGGGAGCTTGTGATAAACGAAAAATCTCGCCACAAAACCACAAATTTCTTTATTTTTAGCGCTTTTTCTGCGACCATATTTCTTAGCATTGGACCTAAGCCTTCGCATGCTTTGGAAATATGGCACCGATTTTGCATTTTTGATGCCGGAATAGGACTTTTTAGATGGCTTTTTGGAGGTGACTAAGGGACTTACTTGTCGTGAGTGACAATGTCTCTGTATGTAATGAAGTGATTTGTGTGTGTTGTGGTAATAGAACGTGCTGACTTGTGATATAGACTAGTGAAAATAGGTCGAATCACGGCACAGGTCGAATGACGGGCACTCTACTCTACCCTAAAAATGTTGGCAATTAACATCCGTTGCATCATTTAGACTTGTATTTGATTTCAAATATGATTTATCTTTATCTTAATTTTTGAATTAATTTCATCAACAAATGGCAAGGTCGGTATACCCAGTTGGTATCCAGACAGTCGATTTAAATAGCCTAAGTTTTGAAAAAGCAATATCTCTTAAAATGCTTTAGCACAAATGTTGGGGAATATTATAGAGAACAAATATTGATGATGGTTAGCATTAATGAATGCATAGTTTTTGTTTAATCAAAAGACAGAAAAGAAAGCTTCATTTTTGTTACGTGTCCGGACACCCAACCCCCCCAAAGACACCATCTTTTTTTGTTTAAAAAATTGCAAGGCTCTAGATCTAGAATCTAACGTTAGATCTAGCTTAAGTCAAGAGTACCGGCTCTGGTGTGCGGCTGCTTAAAGGGAATTTGCGGATTATATTTATTAATCAAAGACTCACACACATAGTTCAATACCATCAATGCAGAGTCCAAATACCTGCTAATTGAATAGAGGGCAAACTTAAAATTATTGACCAATTATGTGGTCAGTAGTGTCCATTTTTCAAAACAATGTTAGGGGTCCTGTGCGCGGCCGCCCCTACCCCTGTGGGCGGCCGCCAATCATTTGGCGAGCATTTAGTGCCATATTTGTGACGAAGTAAACAAAATTAATATTGAATTTCATGCTTTACACACCAATACTTTATGAAAAGCAATAATACTGTCTAGAAACCCATAAAATCTGTCAAAAGTGATGATCTACCAAATGCCGTGACAAAAAAATGAAGACAGAGTACAATCTCCTACAAAAACCTGCATTTTGTACACGTTTTACATAGGGTGGCCGCTCACAGGACCCATCTTGAAAAATGGCTCTGGTGAGCGGCCACCCCCATGCAACTTTTTCTCTGGTGGTATAAATAAGAATTTCTGCAGCAAAATATGGACCATGAACTTCATTCTCTTAAATAAAAATCAAATCAGTTATCAACTTGAACAAATAAAGCTTAAGTATTGGCTTAAGTATGTGAAAGTTTCTTAACTTAAAAGTTAAGAAACTGCCATTTTTCAGTCAGTGACTGGTGGTGTCGACTTCTAATGATATTCAGCGAGACTCATTATGCTTACTGCTTTCGCGGAGTATTTTTTTTGGTGCACTAGAACCTACCTGAGACTGTCCAAGGTAATTTTTGAAGGGATATCAAAAATATTTTTTTAAATTTTAGTTTTTATTCACCACCGGCCGCTCACAGGGGACGGCCGCCCACAGGAGCACATACTCTAGGTCTAGATCTAACGTCCGCGCGCAATGAGTCTCCACGGACATCGACGCGCCACTCACTAGTCATAAAACGTCACCTCTTGTCTTCAGTCATCCTCTGAAAATTATCTCCATCGCTGCAGACTTAAATGTGGCTTTAGTGAATAGATCAAAATATTTCCTTTTGCCCTTGCAAAGTCTCTCGTAAGGTCCGGCACCAAAATAAGAGTTGAGCGGGATCAAAGTTCGACTTCCACACACACTCCTGCAAGTAACTGAAATAGTGCTGCATAGAGTTCGGGCGACGAACACAACACATCCCTACTAAGCAGTCGTTGTCTTCCGATCAGATGACGTATGTTGCTAAAATTTGCAGTCAAAATGAAGTATAACATATGCTGATCAAGCTCATACCATTTTAAAAGTGGGGGTGGTGTGATTTAAAAAAACAGAAGGGGGTGGCTTCTCAACGGAGAAAGTTCTACACGCAGAAGTCAGCAGAGTCAGCAAAGATCTGGCGCACGTGTTGTGTCTATGTAGGAAGATCGTGTATGAGCGCATGCGCAGAACTGTCAAGACATATCGAGTGTGTGTGGTGGTGACTCAACGGCAGCCACGTATGGACTCACCAACCCGGAAGTACGTAAGTATGGCAGAGTGACCTAACTTCGCGCAGGTCCAAACTTCGCACACAGGGCCATATCTCGAAAACTAGAAAAGATTGTGAAAAACTCGTAGCACCAACGGAAAAAGCACCCTAAAATTAGCCTGGAAGTTACTTTCCTTTTGAAATTACACAAGGAATTTTGAAATTATGAATGAAAAATCGGCAAATTTGGCAGCGTTTTGCGTTCGTTCTGACAAAAACTGGACTTGTTGACAAGGGTCTAGAATTCCTCTTTTCGAGAGATGATGTCATCAAAATTGTAAGTAAAATGTGGTATCAAATTATTCAGTGGCATTTTGCCTTCCTAGTAATGCAATTATCTTACCTTTTAGTTTTATGGATCTCTAATTTGTATTAATCACTTGGAAACTGGCGTGCGCGAAGTTAGGTCTCGTTATTTTTGTAACACTTTTGCAGGTCCAGAGTCGTGCGATACGACATCGAATTTTGCGATCGCGATATCTCGGGAATTCTTCGTAAATAACATGTTCTTCTTGCGCCCATTTGAAATCTAAAACTTTGCTTTGCCTTTGGTGTCATTTAAATCAGAATAATTTTTGGTAAAAATTGAGAAATTATGGATCAAAAATTGCCTTCATTAAAAAATTAAAATGTGGGCGAACTATGGTCCCCCCATCATAGTGACGTCATTTTCTTTGAAACAGCGCATTTTTCAAATTTATGCTTTCATGATATATTACCGATTTTATTCATGTTTTCATATCAAATCATGATTATGGCAAGAATAAAGTTTGGTAATCCTGGTTTTAGGGGTATAAATTATTTGCATTTGCATTCAATCGCTAACTTCAGCACACCACATACAACACAGACTGTCGTGCATGGACTATGGTTAGGATTAGGATTAAGATTAGGGTTAAGGGTTAGGGTTAGGGTTAGGGTTAGGGCACTTGCACGAATGCCAGGTTATCATCAGATAACCTTGCACTGAATTAGGCCTGTACAGTGGAAATTGCTGACAATAGGAAAGTAGTGCTCTCTGTCACATTTCTGGGACAGAGGAACAAGAGCAGTGATCAGAAAAAGATTTCTCAAAATTCATTTGATGAAGATAATTTAGATCCAATTGAAGGAATGGAATGAAAATAGGATGTAAAAAGCAAACATTTTCCAAGAATTTGTTGATTATTTTAGTGATTTCTATCTCCAACTATAGAGGGCAGCATTTCACATAAATTTGCACAGCTCAGCATACCAATGGCTCCCTGAGTGGGGTTAGGGTTAGGGTTAGGGTTAGGGTTAGGGTTAGGGTTAGGATTAAGATCAGCATGATCAGGGTTAAGGTTAGGGTTAGGCATGTTAGGGTTGGGGTCAGTTGGGTTGTCAGGAAGAGGTGTGCTGAAGTTAGCGATCGAATGGAAGTGCAGATAATTTATACCCTTAAAACCCAGGATTACCTAAAGTTTGTTTTTATAGTAGGGTCTAGAGGAAGTTTAATGCCATCGAGTGGCAACTCATTCATTGCGTATGGACGTTAATATTTTTCCCCAACGGCCAATTTGGCGTAAATTTGGCGTAAATTTCAAAGTCAGTGGACTTTATCAAGCAGTAGCCTATTTTCTGTATATGTCCGTAACATTTCGAGACATTTCATTGAGAAGTTTTTCTGTAGTGGGATGGGAAACTGTAAGTGGTCGGTACAGCCACAGGCATCATACAGATTACAGTGTAGGTGGCGCGGCTATCGTTAGACCATAGACATGCCGGTAGTCTCACCGACCGTCGACGCGACCCGCGTCGACCGATCTCACCGTCCCGAACCTGACGTTAAACATTGTTGTGTTAATGTCTTTTAGTGCCCATTTCGTTTTCTCACTGAAAAAACAATTAGCCTATACTTCACATCACACCTAATTAGAACACTTTCACACCCACCATATAATCAGAATGAATTCATGATACTTACTTCTACGTAACGCAACGTACACAGTCTATGACAGGAACAACAATATGGTTGACCATGGTGCTGACGTCATCTTTCAAACAGCTGATCAAGTAACAGGGTTTCCTATTGGCCACTAAAAACAGACAGATAACATGGAGTCTCTATAGAATTGAATGAAATAAATCCTGTTTTCCTATTAAAGAATATGATTCCACTTCAAATTTACATGTTTTTCCGATTAGCTTTTGCTCATTAAGACCTTAGGCAATGTGATGTAGTGTTCAAAACCTACTAAGTTAATGAATTTGTGTATATTTCAAGGGATATGTACAGTCATTGAAGTATGTTCGGAGGGAATTGTAATGTCCAATCAGAACGTCACTTATCTGTGCAAGGCAGTCATTGGCAAAAAGTTCACTGAACTGTCGTATGAGGTGCCACACCTATAAACACAACTGTACTATTAATATTTCTTTTTGCAGGTAGGATGAATGCTATCAATGATGACATTATCACAAAGTTCTTCTTGTCTCAAATCATGGACCTATTACAGAAGGACATTCAACGTAATTGTTCCTTTGGTCCCATGATTTCCACCGCCTTCTGATTATGTGCATCTTAATGAGAACATTCAAGTGATAGGAACTCTTTTAAAAGACTATTAAAAGAGTTCCTATCACTTGAGTCTAAGAAAAACGAAACAAGTGATATGATTTACACAATTGTATGATATGCTTTGGACATACAGATCAGTATTCTTTTCTCTACCTTATCGATATTCATATGTATTATTTCGTGTTTTTTTTTTTTTTTTTTTTTTTTTTTTGTGATGACCTTTTTTCTCTCGTTTTAAATGTGTTGCTGTTAAACTCGTGTAAATATGTTTCATTATGTATATAGTGCTAAATACCTACCAGCCATGTTACCAGCAGTCAAGTTGTTCTGTTCTCTTTAGGACCCCATTGTAAATAAGGTTTCGAGCTTTCATGGGTCATCCTGTCAAGCTTTCATGAACGTCTGCTTTCTGTATATTGTGTGCTCTTTATCACTGTGTATATCTGAACTTGACAAATAAATAAAATCAAATCAAAATCAAAAGCTGTTTTAATAATAGCTACTGCTTAAGCATTTTGGTCATTGACAAAGGAGCAGTTTCCCTCTCTTTTTTGTTTGGATGTGTGCTTTGTAAGAGTGTGTTTTAATTTAAAAAAACACTACCAATGGGGAGCAGCAAAGTTGGATAGCAGGTTCTTTACGTAAATGGTATATCTACAGAGAATATGCTCCTATAGAAAGTTTAATTGTAAATTTTCTGAGATGGGGTTTTGTCAATCGCTATGGTTTAATAGATTAATCCAATCAAAATCAAAATAAGTATTTTTATTATGAAACTTGGAATGACAGGAATGTATCTGTAATGTCTGATTTATTGAACCCACCTTTTCCTGGGCATAAGCTGTTTGAAGAATTAATTTTAGATTTTTCTATCAGATAGGAGAAATTTTAATTTTCTGATGAAACGTGTTCCAGAGGAATGACTCGATGTACAATCCTAATAACCTAGATGTTCAAGATAATTTGATTACTACTTTACTTGCCAACAGGGAAGTACCTTGTCATGCTTATAAAATCTTGAATGTTCAAAATCCTCCTGATAGACATTACGAATATTGGAAAGACAAAATACCTGTTCCTGTTCGTAGAAAGGGTTTACGGTTCACCATGTGGTAAGTCCTATAAGGACTATAGATAAAGTGGATAGAGATGGAGGTGAAATAGAGAGGTGAGAAAGCAGGAAAGTTGGAGGGTAGATTATCTTTCTGAAACTGGGTGAAGTCCTAAAAAGGACTGTAAACCAGAAGAGGTGGGAGGATTGAGTTGGTGAAGAGATGAGGAGGCTTGAGTCGGCGAGAGGTAAGAAGATTTGAGGCCCGCCTCAAGGAAACAGAATATCATTTAGCCAAATAGAAAAATAAACTTCCTGTGCATTTTAGAAAGTTGAGGTTTAACCTCTGACAAGTAAAAGATTTGGATTTTATCTGCTTTCCCATAACATAATGTTATAATCATTTTGTTATATATTATCATGTAAGATATATTTTAGCTCATTTGTTGTTTTATTTTTTAATTACTTTACAGTGCATTGTGAAATTTATTTGCCATACGAAGCCACAGAGTCATTGTTACGGGAGTTTGTATCGGCTTCTAGCTTCTGCTGTACTTTTCGACCTTATTGATTTTGGAGGCTATACGCTTGTTTTGGGACGCATAAATTATGCGGCTTTATGTTTTGGCCTTGTTTTGTTTACTTTGGGGTCACCTGGGTCAGGTCATGCTCCACAATAATATTGAACGCTTGTTCGGACCTCAATGAGAGCATGCATGGATCTTATGATCCCCCGGCCCCCCCCCCCCCCCGCGGGGGGGGGGGGGGGGCACTCGACCCCAGAAGTGGTAGGTATGTGTAGGTATGTGGTAGGTACACTGATTCAGTCAATGAAGTAGTCAATAAACAATCAGTCTATCAATCATTAATCTATATCAATCAACTAATCAATCAATCAATCAATCAATCAACAATCAATGGTACAATTTGGGGTAAGGGAAGGTGGACTGGATTTTTTTGAATTGAGAAAATCCATAAGAATGGCCTTAATATGCCATAATAAAAAGACCTACATGTACCGGTAGGATATGAGCACACAAACCAGCACAGACATGAAGGGGGGGTACATGCATGCAAGTGACTGTCCTCTCGACCCCCACCTGGCACCCCCTCCACCCAATCAAACCCAACTCCAACTCCATCTCACCTCTCCGAGCAACATGTACCATCACCTCATCCTGAACTCCCAGGAACACAACTACACCATCGTCTTGGACATTATCACATACCAGGAATGCTAATCATATGCAATACATGCTCACTAGTCACTTACGCATAAAATTTTGATAACAACCATGTTATTCACTCCACAACCCACATCCATCGTGATTTATCATAAATCTGTGACCATCGGCAATTTGTAAGGTATGGAACTTCTCACTTAATACAAACGGGACAGCCAATTCTGCATGCGCAACCTGATTTTCATACCTTTTACAAAAGTGGGCAATGCTCACCCAAGCATGAATTATTTTCAGACTTTTTGTCATTATGAAAGAAGAGACTCTGAGCTATCCGTATATAATAGACGTTTCCAAAAATTTTCAGATATTTTTTAAATTGGGGCCCTTTCAAAAGTGTTTTTTTTTTTTCTGGGACACTCTGTAGTTGGGCTAACTCAATCGTCTAACACCACCATGGCTAAACCCATTTGGTCTGCTATTTGTGTCATTGCCAGTTGTCCGGCAACTCTTCAACAAATTAGTTTCAAACGTTGTGTCTTTGCCATTTGTCCGACAACTCTTCAACAAATTAATTTCCAACGTTGTGACTTTGTTAGTTGTCCGACAACTCTCCAACAAACTAGTTTCCAACGTTGTGTCATTGCCAGTTGTCTAACTACTCTCCAATTAACAAACTAGTTTTCCAACGTTGTGTCATTGCAAGTTGTCCGACAACTCTTCAACAAATTAGTTTCCAATGTTGTGACACTGTCTGTTGTCCGACGCCTCTCTACCTAACTAGTTCCCAATGCTGTGTCATTGCAAGTTGTCCGACAACTCTTCAACAAATTGGTTTCCAATGTTGTGTCATAGTCAGTTGTGCGACAATTATCCAACTAGTTTCCAACGTTGTCAAAGTTGTGTCATTGTCGACTGTCCAACAACTCTCCACCTAACTAGTTTCCATTATTGTGTCATTGCCAGTTGTTCAACAAATATCCAACAAACTAGTTTCCAACGTTGTGTCATTGTCAGTCGTCCAACATATCTCCAACAAACTAGTTTCCAACGATGTCAACATTGTGTCATCGTCGACTGTCCAACAACTCTCCATCTAACTAGTTTCCAGCGTTGTGTCATTGTTAGTTGTCCAACAAATATCCAACAAACTATAGTTTCCAACGTTGTGTCATTGTCCACTGTCCAACAACTCTCCAACAAGTTAGTTTCCAACATTGTCAACGTTGTGTCATCGTCGACTAGCCAACATTCCTCCACCTAACTAGTTTCCAAAGATATGTCATTGTCAGTTGTCCAACCACTCTTCGATAATCTAGTTTCCAACATTGAGTCATTGTCAGTTGTCCAAAAATATCCAACAAACTAGTTTCCAACGTTGAGTAATTGTCAGATGTCCAATGAAATTCCAACAAACTAGTTTCCTACATTGTCAACGTTGTGTCATTGTTAGTTGTCCAACAAAATCCAACAAACTAGTTTCCAACGCTGTGTCATTGTCCACTGTCCAACAACTCTCCAACAAACTAGTTTCCAATGATGTCAACCTTGTGTCACCGTCGACTATCCAACATTCCTCCACCTAACTAGTCTCCAACGTTGTGTCATTGTTAGTTGTCCAACACATATCCAACAAAATACTAGTTTCCAACGTTGTGTCACTGTCCACTGCCCAACAACTCTCCAACAAACTAGTTTCCTACGATGTCAACGTTGTGTCATCGTCGACTGTCCGACATTCCTCCACCCAACTAGTTTCCAACGTTGTGTCATCGTCAGTTATCCAACAAATATCCAGCAAACTAGTTTCCAACGTTGTCAACGTTATGTCGTTGTTGATTGTCCAACAACTCTCCAGATTACTAGTTTCCAACGTCGTGTCAACGTTGCTCTAACAAGTTTTTCCAACATCCAGCGACTTTCGACTCTCCAACGTTGGTCCAACGTTGGCTTGTTACCTGGGAATGCTGTTTGCGGTATATGTTTAAGTTTCAGTGCATCATCATTATCTTTTCTTTTTGTTGTTTTCTTTTATTGTTATCTAATCTCTTCTAATAACTTGTAAATTTTTTTATTATGTCTGTGATTCAACAAAACACATAATTTAAAAAAAATGGATAGCAGTCGAGTTTGGTAATATGAAATTTGTTATTACTGATTCGCAAACTCTCGGACATGCACCCTTATGACCTTATATTATAGAAGGCCATGATCTTTATAAGCCCCGTTCATTGGAAATGTTATGCATGGGGAAATTGGGATAACGGGATTTTAAATCACAAACAATCAATCAAAATATAACTTCTATATCGGGTAATATCAACATGTTCTTCAAAATATAACATACGGAACAACAATTTCCGATTCTAAACCAAAACTGCACACTCATAATCGTCTGCTCATATAGTTTTTTACAAATCATTATGTCAAAAAAGTGTCTTGCCATTTTCAGCTCCCGGATAATCAGCGATGGACATCATGGGATCAAAGTGAAGAAACTTGTACGGAATGTTATTGAGACAACAATCATGACAATGACAGAGACAATCACAATGAATTTGTTAACAAAACGTGCAACGTCCATCTGTAATGGGTCTATGCTCAAATAGAGGCCATCGATCTGATAGAGGCACAGGGGTGTAAATTACGCTCGAATAGCAATTTTAATTAATACCATTTCCATTTTACCCCACTGATTTCTAGTTATGTTTAATGATGCATGACAAGATCAGCCGTTATATTATGTTGATGATCTTACAGTGCTTGAAGACCAAAGAAGACCAAACTTTACAAAAACCAGTCATGTGAAACTAAATCCTTAAAAATGCCCTGCAATGAGAACATTTATGAAAAATCCATCATCCTCGGCCTGTATCTTGAGCATTGGCGATGCACATTAATTGTCATAATGTAGAAAACGTGTTTTTTTTTTTTTTTTTTTAATCCTGGGAGTCCACATCCATCAAAATTTGAAATGGGACACTAACATAACTAAAGTCTTTTTAAAATGTAATCGGAAAACTTTCATGTTTAGAATGGTTAAGCAATTGTAAACACTAATTCCCGACTAGTCCTGTTTTGGAGTACTGCTCATGCACCTGCTTTTAACGGGGGTCTGTCTCACGGCATGTACAAAATTTAGAAAGGATAAAAAAAGAGTATACTCGGAATTCCCGGATTTGAATAAACCAGAGTTCCTAGAATGCGAGCCATAGAATTAATGCAAAACGAAATAAAAGCAGTTTAAGTGAATTAGAAGGATATACCTTCCCCACTGGGCCCTACTAGTGATGATTCCAATGGAAAATGAATGCCCTCTTCCACCTTCCGACCGTCAATCCCTGTTTGCAGGATCGGACGGGGGACTAAGGGTGTTGCAAGAAAGTTAAGTTGCGATCAGTGGCAAATCAGTTGCAAATTTGGTATCTGACTGTAAAGTTATGTTTGATTTGTGATTGACTGCAAGACTTCCGCGTCGCGTGATACATATTTTGTATCATTTTATTGGAATCAATCATAATCATAACATATGCAAATAATCATCAATGATTTAGACAAAAACACATGATAATAAGTTATAAAAAGCAGCAAAATAATGTCATTGTCAAGCCACCAAGGAAATTACAGTCAGGGACATCGCAGGCAGCAGCAGTTATTTAAACAAAACAACAACAAAAAAAAACATGAAAAGGAAGGAAGGAAAGAAGAAGAAAAGAAAGGAAAAAGAAAGGAAACGCTATTTGTATAAAGTACGATATAATACAAGGCACTAAATATAAATTACTAATTTTTTTCATTTTTTTTTTCAGTTTTTTTTTTCCTGTTTACACTTTACTCTTTCATTTCATATTTCTATGGTAGTTTTTTATAGTTATATTCTATTATATTTTGTCATGTGTTATATTCCGTGAAAACTGAGAACCGTCCAATATGTTTGGATTTTAATCAATAAACTTGTAAACTTGAAACTTGCAGTACCGGGCCTGCAGATATCTGGGTCCGCTTGCCTTTTATGTTCGGGAAAAGAAAGACGTTCCGTTGCTGACCTCTCAAAATAGTATGATTTACCATTAAGTTTTCATTAAAGCAAACTTCAAACTACATGTCTCTGGGGCGGGTGGCGGCCGGGGGCAGCCTGTCACTAAGCGCCCCTACAGGCCCCCCCCCCCCCCCCCCCCCCGAGCCCGATGAGCGGACTGCGTTTCTGTCTCAGGTTCCCATGAAATTTTTCCATGTATAGGGCTATCAGATCATGATAATGCTTATCTAGATCCATATTAATTTAATGCTCCCAACATGATTTTGAAGAATCCTGGTCATTACATAGTTGGAGGCACCCCCGAAGTACCTACTGCCACGTTGAAACTTACACCTTGACAGCGCATGTCCTATGCCCTCTCACAGCTTTGTGCATTAATTATATCCGGTTCATGAAATTACATGTACGCCACCATACCACCGCCCGATCCGACTGACGGATCGCATGTACACGTAGGTCTACGGGAAACTCCGGCTCGACGTGAGGATCATATCCGTGTCTGCCTAGCCTACTCTAGCCTATTATGCGTTCGATTTTATACTAGAGCGATGACGGTGAATGTGTCGTACGCGTGATCTGTGTAACGTACGTGTGATCGTGACCGGGTATTAAGCCATTAACCTGATCATACGCTGGTAACAGCCCCGTAAACCAATTATACTACAACATTACGTTAGTCAGATGTGATTGTTGACGGTATGTAACGTTAAATCAACAGTTAACCAGAGTCTAGATCTACTCGATTAATGCTCTTTTTAAAAAGTTAATTAAGCCTAATCAGTTAATGTTTAACGTTAATCAGTGAGTCATGTCAATCTACGTTAGATCAAGATTCTAAGTTAGAGACTTAGAGTCTAACTGTTAACGTTAGTTAACGTTAACCATCCTGACCATGTTAGATCTAGATCTAACTGCTAACTGTTAGTGTTAGCTGGTTAGTGTTACTACAGTTACACTGCACTAACGACAACGTTAACTTGGTTAAGTCATGATGAAGTCACATTCAGGAGTAACTTAACTGTTAATGTTAGTTAGGCCTAACGTTGAGGCTAAGACATGTAACTTTGTAAGAAAGTAAGATTTCAGTAGACTAGAGTGTACTACCGGCTCTGGTGTGCGGCCGCTTAAAGGGAATTTGCTGATTATATTTATTGATCAAAGACTCGCACGTAGTGCAATACCATCAATGCAGAGTCCAAATACCGTCAAACCCGGAGAATAGGGGACCAGAACGCACGCCCATGCCATTCGTACAGTGCAGAGATTGGCAGAGACAGTCGAGAGTCACTCAGGGTATGTGAAAAGTCCATAATCTAGTTCAAAATGACTTTAAAATATGTTTTAATCCGGTAATTATGTTCTAATATATTACATTGTCCTCTCGGCTTTCAGATTTTTGGTTATGTGACGAAAATCATTTTGATTTTTGGCCAGAAATGTTCTCAAACTCACAAATGTTTCATCGCTGAATCTTGTGCAGATCGTCCATGTCGCCGCTGCCACTGGGCTGCATTTGCTTAATTGTACACAAATGAATATGTTCCGGTCCCCCTTTCTCGGGGTTTGCCCAAATACCTGCTAATTGAATAGAGGGCAAACTTGAAATTATTGACTAATTACGTGGTCAGTAGTGTCCATTTTTCAAAACGATGTTAGGGTCTTGTGTGCGGCCGCCCCTACCCCTGTGGGCGGCCGCCTATCATTTGGCGAGCATTTAGTGCCATATTTGTGATGAAGTAAACAAAATTAATATTGGATTTCATGCTTTGGATCTACACACCAATACTTTATGAAAAGTAATAATACTGTGTAGAAAATCTGTGTAGAAAATCTGTCAAAAGTGATGATCTACCAAATGCCGTGACTAACAAATGAAGGCAGAGTACAATCTCCTACAAAAACCTGCATTTTGTACACGTTTTACATAGGGTGGCCGCTCACAGAACCCATCTTGAAAAATGGCTCTGGTGAGCGGCCACCCCCATGCAACTTTTTCTCTGGTGGTATAAATAAGAATTTCTGCAGCAAAATATGGACCATGAACTTCATTCTCTTAAATAAAAATCAAATCAGTTATCAAATTGAACAAATAAAGCTTAAGTATTGGTTTAAGTATGTCAAAGTTTCTTAACTTAAAAGTTAAGAAACTGCTATTTTTCAGTCAGTGACTGGTGGTGTCGACTTCTAATGATATTCAGCGAGACTCATTATGCTTACTGCTTTCGCCGAGTATGTTTTATGGTGCACTAGAACCTACCTGAGACTGTCCAAGGTAATTTTTGAAGGGATATCAAAAATATTTTTTTAATTTTTAGTGTTTATTCACCACCGGCCGCTCACAGGGGACAGCCGCCCACAGGAGCACATACCCTAGGTCATGTAGGTCTACACCACACGTAGGTGACTAGGTCAAAACGGCGTTTTGAATAGAGAAACTAATTGCCGATGCGAACGCGAAATAAATCACTTATGAAGTTATGTCTTAGATCTTCTATAACAGAGAAGAATAGTTTTGATTTTACTTACCAGCAATGTTCCTGAGGCACTCAATTTCCCCCTTTCTGCTTTATCATCTGATGAATGAACTGAAAATGGTGAATTTTAAGAAGAAAACTGATGCTTATCAGAATCGTAGGTCGACAGCTTTCTGTTGAGTAACCAATAGAAAAGCATGCGATGTAGTGTCTACTGGAATGGGGTCGGAATGACTCGGGGTCTCGGCTTCAACTAGGCCCACCCGTAGGTAGTCCAGGGACGTCAGGGGAGCAAAAAAAAAAAAAAACGCTAACGCTATTACTCTTCATTGACATCCAGTGCTTTTACCCCCTATTTGTATGTAGCAAGCATCTTGGCACTTCAAAACAACCCCTGGAAAATCACTTTCCCATGGGCCAATGACACCAACAGCCTATTGGCTGTGGTCATCACAAACCCGACTGACACCTGGGACTAAAAATCGGACGTACGAAAACCGAAATTTAGATATAAATTTATCGTTGGGTAGCTGGAAAAACTCACAGCTTGTTTACGTTTCCCCGGTGGCCATTGAAATGCAGATAGAAAATGGCGACTAACTTGCGCGTGCGCATCGATGCGCAACTAGATGCGAGCGATCTTGCAGACGTTTTAAAAAAATTCACGGCAATTCTCGCCGTAATTTCATTGAAAACATCTGCAAGATCGCTCGCACCTAGTCGCATGATGACCACAGCCGATAGTTACAAGGCTGGTGGTGTCATTGGCCCATGGGAAAGTGATTTTCCAGGGGTTGTTTTGAAGTGCCAAAATGCTTGCTATGTACAAATAGGGAGTAAAAGCATTGGGCGTCGATGGGGAGTAATAGCGTTAGTGTTTTTTGTTTTTTTTTTACACCCCTGACGTCCCTGGACTACCCGTAGGTCAAAACAGCGTTTTGAATAGCGAAACTAATTGCTGACGCGAACGCGAAATACATTTATACGCGGCACAGTTTCTGAATACTTGCGAGCCAAGCGAAAATCAACCTTTTTATAATTTTGTCACACAAACTGATATCCGGTAGGTAATCTCATTTTCCCCCTTTCCCCCTTTTTTTTCTGGTGTGGAACTTCTTGGGGCTTCAGCCGCCCCCCCCCCTTCCCATCAGTACGCCAGTGCTCAAGAGCTCACAATATTGTGGCATATCAGTTGTGAATCGACAGATAAGGTTAAACATCTTGTTATTATTATCACGTACGTACGTGTTATTATTATAACGTGGTACCTACAGTGTAATATCCAGTATCATTGATACATAGAATTATTGATTTTCCTGATTTTTTTTTCGTTTGTTAAAAGTGGAATGAATTTCGCATCAGTTTCAAAATCAAAATTTTCATCATGTGTGTAGCTTGATTATCCTTTCATCTTGTTACATAGAATTTGACAGAGGTGTCAAGATCTACTAGAAAAAAATGTGATTGACAATTATCTGTCATGATTTTCTCTCTGATTTCACTTCAGAATATGTTGAAGAAACAGTTGATAGAAGAAACTCTCTTAAATTGATGGATTAAATTAAAAGTTTTTGCTGCTGAAAACAAAGTGCATACTTGTAGCTGGTCCACTCATCATAACAGTTACTGTCATACATGTAGGTCATTCATGTAAATTAGCATCTTGTTAGATTTTATAACTTTCATTTTAAGTGTGAATTTGATAAATCTTTACTAAAGCTTGCAATGGAAATTCAACATTTGATAAAATGTCCTGCAATAAAAGAAGGCAATTTATAGTCTGTATGTTATGAAAGTTTACAAGGTTTTGAATTCTTTGACTACTCTCCCTAAATGCCTCAAATTTACTGTTTGATAAAAGTTTGTTTGTTGGCTGTATTGATTGATATTTTCTTATTCGTAAAGTAGTGTATTCCAGTTTTATTTATTTATTTATTTGTTGTTTTACTTATACAGGGTAGCATTGTCAGTTACAGAACTGCTTTCCACAACGGCCCTGTCCGCATAATATGCAGTTACATAAAATTAATCCATATTATTGTAAATAATCATATGCACAGAATTAATCTATTGACACACACTGCATCATACAGAATAACCTAACAGAATAAGAAGTCAAAATACTATTTAAACAAGAAAACATTCGAATAATAAAAACAAGTCGACATTTGAAAACAAAAATCGAAATAATTCAGAAGCAATCGTAAACATACCGTATATCACTGTTAAACCGAACATTAAGTGACTACATGTCGGGATATTTCCTAATTATTTCATAGAGAAATTTTTCTGTAGGACTGGAAAATACATGTAGCATGATGAGTCTAAGTGTTTGGTAGTAGGTCAGCATAAATACTTGTACATGTACCTTATCAAGTTTTGTGAGTTTCCTTCCATCTTTCTCATGATGGTGAGTTATGTTGTCAATCAGTAAACAGACATTTCACCAAAATTTTTCACACTTTGAGTGTGTAATGCAATATGTTGTTAATTATGTTTTTAGCAGAACAATTTCCCATCAAGAAATAATTGTAAAAGTAGTACTGCTTGTTTATTTTTTTCTCTTTCTCTTTGATTTTGTTATAGAATACTTCAAGAAATGCAACAACCTGGTCCTCCACCACCGGGGGGATACAACCCTATGATGCAACCGGGTCCTCCGCCCCCGGGGGGATACAATCCTAATAACATGCAGCCTGGAATGCAACGACCACCTTCAAACTTCATGGGAGTACCTCCTCCAGGGAACATAGGTCCACCTAAACCTGGTCCGGGAATGAACCCAGCTGGAATGAACAGACCTCCTATATCAGGAGCTACTAGACCACAGTACCCTGGTCAAATGATTGGTGGTCAAGGAGGAATACAAAGGACTGGTCAAGCACCAATGAGTGGTCATCCACCACCAACATCAAGCCCAAATCAGTATGGTGTGAAGCCCCTCCCTGGGGTTGGGCCACCCCCTTTAGGACAAATGCCTGTATCGACAGGACAGCAATCCAATTACAGGACTGGTCCACCTGCGACATCATCCAGTTACCCTACTGGACCCGCTCCACCCAATGGGGTAGGGGGACCTCCCATGGGGCCACTAAGTTCTGGGCATCCTTCTTCAGGGCCCCCAACAAGTCACTTCTCTATGAATTCTCACAATAGGTTTTCCCCATCTGGAGGGGCCACAACAAACTCTTTTGCTAATGGTAGCAGTGGTCCTCCCCCTCCTACTAGTAACTTTCCTACTCAGAGAATACCAAACTCTGGTCCTCCTCCAAGCGGGACGCCACCCATTGGGGGTGCCTTACCCCTTCCTGTAGCCCAGGTTCCTCCAACGATACAACAAGACAGACCTAGCTCAACAGGGGATCAGAATACTAGTTTGAATTCATCAGGTGAGTTTTACATTGAGAATGAAATACTTTATTCTGCCATCTAAATGACAAAAGACAGCAACTCTGATGAGTTTTTTTTTGAAAATTGACTTTTCTTTTTTATTTAGGGTACTTTGCTCTACATGAAAATGAAGAGATTGAGGTCACATGATCCCCAATTTCATGTTTTTTAATTTCCCCAATACAGAAGAACATGTATCAAAAGGAAGTCACTCCATAGGTTTCCACATAAAACACTCACATTTTCTTCATTTGCTTGGAAACTCATTATTCAGAGTTGCTTCCTTTTGTCATTGATGTCAGGTAATGGAATCAGGTTTACATGGTCATTTGTAGATTCTTCCTCTCCATAATTCAACATCCATGAGTTGAAGAAATATAAAACCAAAAGTTTTACATAAAATAAAGTATGTTTCATATAAGCTTATAACTGATCTCAATATCGGCGGCTGATTCAATTCGATTTTTGTAAAATCGGGTGAGAAACGCTGATTGCCGATATTTAGAAAAAAAATCGAAAGATCGAATGGCTTTTGCAACAAAAATAGATACCTGCAAAAAAGGGCTTGAATTCATCCATTGTTGGTCACTGACAATGAAAACATCTATATCTTGGATTATTTTTGCATTTTAGGTTATCATACACTATGTTTGTTGATGTTTGATGGACTTATCTTACCTCCAAAAGTGAAATATTGCCGTGGAACTAAGATAAAAAGTATGTTTTATAAGAGCGGCCATTTTGACAGGCTCGTCCAACATTAAAACAATAAGGGAGAAGTAAACGGCTATATATCTCTAACAGTTAATTTTACAATGATTTCAGACTTTGAGAGGCATGATATCATCACTATTACAAATGTGCACTATAAAACCTTCAAATTAGATGATTATCTAAGATGTGTAAGTATTTACATGTAAAGGTATTTAGGGGCTATAATTTGTCAAATTTTAGACATTTTTTCCAGCCAAATTTTCAAAGGATTTTCGATCCGATTTCGATTTTTGAGCTAATCTGCCGATACGATCATCTTTGATTTTTGCTCCAACTTACACCATTAGTTTCATAAGTTCTGAGGAGTGGTCAACATAATTTGCAAAATGTCATTTGCAGAGTACTTAATGAATCACACCCTAAGAATATTTTACATTTGGAAAAGTCTCCCTCCCCTCCTCCCCTCCCCCCCCCCCCACATCATTTACAATATGCAAAAGTTTTACAGTTTGTTGAGGTATGTTAAGAAAATTCCATTTTCAAGTTTCTGGCTTAACAGTAAGTAATGGAACATGCTGATGTAACCCCACTGTACAATGTGATTTTTTTGTGTGTTTTTGTTCGCTAAGTCTTTGTCCAAAGTAAGTATGAACAGAGCATGCTGTGCTGTATGAAGTGACACAGTTTTTCAGTATTTAAAGAGGAGGTTTAGTTCTGGGAAATACTCAGAATTTGTGAGCTTCCTCATTAGGTTTGTCAGTTACGATGACTAGGTAAAATATTTAAGAAAAAAAAAGTTACTTGTAAAGGACTGCCCTTTAAATGCTCTCATATTTGAAATACACTGCAAGATGAAAAATAGCCAGTGTAAGGCTGAACATTTATCCCACGTTTGTAAGTCATATACATGTAGTCCCATATATTCAGTCGAGTCAGTTCTATATATCCAGTGCATGTCTCTGTTTGGGAAAGTGAGTCAATTTCTTATCAATTCAGTGATCCTCAAATCTCACACCACTAGACCCTTGCTTTCATGTCCAACCATGATGAAGCTCTGTGGTCTACCTGTCTCAGTTGTTTGGAGGCAGGAGGACGAGGACGCGAGGATGACAAAATAAAAGGCAAACCTCTGTAAAACAGTGATGAATTGCTCGTAAGATTCATATGTCGTTCGTCAATCGACCCACAAAAATTCATTTAAAAATGCCAAATATATCAATTTTAATGGAGCTGTTGCTTTTATTCTTACTTCATGACCATTGAAGGTCTGCAAGAGCGCCATAATTTGCTTACCTGCTTCTTTTTCCAAGCCAATTGTTTTTGATGACATAGTCACTAATTATTCTGGTAACGTCATTCTGATTAAATGCTTTGTAGACCAGCAAAATTTTCCCTGTATACTGCAGATGTGCATTCACAGCATTGCCAGCTGAGAAAGGTTATCTTTTGACATTTTTATGTCACTGACTATTCGCTTTTTATTATTATATTTCACTTTTAGAAATATGATTACAGTATTTGTCTTTATTATACTGTAGTAATATTTTGTTCGTTTTTCTTTTAATTAAAACTTGTTTTGAATGTTATACTTCATACTTTCTGATATTTTTGAATTGGTGACTGATTGAATTGTCCTTTTCCTTGGCCTTGTCCTCGAATCATCAGCCTTGTCCTTGTCCTTGTCCTCGGACAGTCTCCACGGGCAGTCCTTGGTCTTGACCTTGACGGTTTGCCCTTGTCCTTGGCGTTGTCCAAGTATGACCTTGATACTGTACATGCATGTATGTACACTGTATGGCTGAAATACAATGTAAGTCTACAATGCCAAACATTTACAGCTTTTTCAAAGAATGGATCAGTGTCTTATTCTGAGGAATTCCAACAAAATGTATTTATAGTGATTTTCAATAATAATTACTGGGTATTCTTTAAAATCAGAATAAATTTTGTTGGAATTCTTTGGAATAAGGTATTGATCCAATCTTTTAAAAATCAAAGTTATTTTTACCATTCCTGCTCTTTAATTGACATGTACACACATGTGCATGTATCGATAAGTTATAAGGATCCCAAGGTCAAAGATTTGTTTATCTTACATGTACATACACATGTAGCATGTGTGTGTGTGTGTGTGTGTGTGTGTGTGTGTGTGTGTGGTACACTGTACCTGTAACAATATCATCAGTTGCCTCTGAAATCATCCACATGTGTTTTATGTACATTGTTTCTAGTGAATACTGGTGTATAATCAAACATGAACTGGGTCATGAGGTCATTAGAATCAAAGATATCAAAGCATTGCAATCTAATGTCTCATGGTTGTACCAACATGTAAGTTAAACCCATAGCAGTACAGTGTCTCTTACTTAGTGACACTTCTCCAGTGTGTCTGGATTCACAGTGCTACAAATTGTACATTGCACATGAACAGAAAGAGAAGAATTAAAATTTAATTCCATTTCCAATGCAGTATAAATGTATTGGTATAATCCTCATATGAGAGTGATATAATTGTTATTAGTCAATAGTCAGTGAAGTCTCTAAATTGACACTGCAGTAAAAACAATTACTTATTTACTATTTTTTACGTAGAAGTTTGCAATTTTTGCGTTGAATTTTTTTGATTTTCATTCATGTTGGTTTATTCAGTAAACTTTTTTATTCCTATTTTTTTGCTTCCAAACTGCATGTACATGTATGTACTATGTACATAGGTGGGGGATCACAGAAATTTAATGCTGATTAAGGGAAGGAACACTGATTAATTTTTCCCTTAAGAAAGATCTGTACTGCTATGGCCTATGGGTTTAGAATAGATTTACCATGTAAGTTAGTAGGCCTATGTAATTGATAGGTTCAGTGAGATCCGATTTGCAACTTAAATAACATTCCTTGCCTTGTAAAAGTACAAAGACTCGTTATCATGTTTTTTGTTATAATGGGTTGAAATGGCCAGTCTTTATGTCACAGTTATATGATAGTGCACCCTTCACCCAAAAGGATATCATCCATTGCTCAGAATTACATGTTATGACCTGTGTATGTAATGTACATGTAAGTTGTTTCAGGGTAGTTTATTTGAGAATCCACTTAATCTTGAAAAACAAACAGTTTCTGCTACATGTATTCAAGTCAATTTTGTACAGTATGTACATGTGTATCTGGGAACTGTGTATATGTATGCAGATGAACTTTCTAATCTGAAGGTCATATTTTAGGGTCATTCATGCACTATAAGGCCTACAGTATAATCACTTGGGTTTTTTTTTTCAAGGGATCCCGCATGATTTGCCAGTCTCTCATTCAGATTTCATAACAATACATGTACACTGTACTTGTACCAAGAAGACAAGTTTGTGTAAAGTGGATTTGTCTGTGTGGTATGGAATAATGTAAATGTCAACGTTTATTTCCTATGAGTTCCTCACATGCCCCTGTTTTTATAAGGCTTGTTGAATGATAACAATGGACAAAATCCTAAGTCTAACAAATTTGATAACAGCCTGTCATAGCCTAATACATGTATTTCAGTTGCATATAAATTGAACAAGTTTGTAAGCTGATATTATGGCAGCTTATTAAAGGAGAAGTATAGGCGATTTCTGTAAGCATGGATCATAAAAGAGAAAAATTCAGCAGCTAGAAAATGTCTTACTTTATCCGACATACCCTAGGATTACCGAGAAATCAACAATTAACTTGTATAAACAGTAGTTCTAGTACGAGCCCATTTTCATCCACAATACAGTTCGCACCCGCCACCCGGGCCCAGTGACGTAGCTAATGCACCGCAGGCAGGCCAGGTGATGCAAGCGATATGCGTGTACGACATTCCAGCTCGCAGTGGTCTTCGCACACTTTCTTTAACTACGAAAATTTCTAAGTTATGAAGTCGAATTTGTCTGTTCTAATATCATTAATCCATCAGGCACATCTCTCCCTGTCTGTCAGGGGATTTGGGATTGCAAAAAAACTTCTCTTTGGAACAGAACTGGTGTGATTTGTACACCCAAAAGCTAGACATATCAGCATTTTGCATAGAGAATGTGCAGAGAATAAGTGCGCATGCGCAGTGCAACTGTATCGCCTACGTTACACGACCAATGACCATATCTGGGTTTCGGTGGGAAATTCAATTATTCGGAGTAAGAAAGCCAACACTTAATCGCAGGGCTCGAAATACCCACCGGCCATCGGCAATTTGCCGGTATGCCCCACCCACTGGCCGTGATGCCCTTCTCAAAATCAGAAGGTTTACGGCCACAAAATTTTCTGAGTGGCCTTGATGCCCTCCAATCTAAGAAACTCATACTACATTTTTAAAAAAAGATAAAACCCAGACTTTTCCTTTTTATTTTGTGACAAAATATTGAAAATTGATACAAAATGCACCCTTTTTCAACATCAGGAGACACCCTTAATAGAAGTATGCGATATCCTCATGATCATATAGGGCCAGTATCAGTAACTGCTCAGTCCCACATGTGTTAAATTATGTACGGTACCAGTGCAGTGTAGTGTGTAGTGTATGTGTAAGTGCAAGTAGTGAATGACCTGGCGGTTCCTACCCTGACTTCTGATTATCAAGGTTATTTTTGGTCTTGAGTGCCGATATTTTAATAAAATTTTGATATAGTGTGTGGATTTTATTTGTCAAAATGTCAGTCAAACTTATCTTGAGTAGTATCTGAACATCATTACTATTTAAAGAAGCACGAGCCGCTGATGGTTTTAGTCAGCTGCTTTGAGCTGTAGGCCTTCCTTCAGAATCAATTGCTCCCTGAGCTCTGGGGGAGTTATCCTGCAGAAACTGCCTCATTGGGCTGCTGATTTTAAGATTTTTCAGTCGTGGTAATAGTTTATTTTTTTCGGCTTTTAGGGCATTGTAGGGTTGATATTTGATTAAATAATTACTTTTAACATATTTTTGTGAAGATATGTGATATCTACAAAAAAAAAATTAGAACCCCAAAAGATGAAACTTTAATTCTGTGAAGTTCTGCATTTTAAAATTACTTTGTTTTGGGTTAGGGTATAGGAAGTGATGTAAATTTACTTAGGCCTACTCGCGCTGTGTACTCAATTAAACATGTAAACCATTTCTTTGCTTGGTTTACATGAGATGCTAATATTATTTTCTGGACATTCATTTGCTTAAGATTATGTAATGACATTAACAACAATCCAAATAAATTTAAAAAAAGTAAATAATAGAAGGGGACATTTTCTCTTCTGTGCTGCCTCTGAGCCTGAGGCCATATTTATTTTTAGTTTTGCTTTCTTGCATTCACTCCACAAAGCACCACACACCTTCACCAGCTTATCCTGTAACAGTAACAATTTTTTCTTGAGAAAGGAAGGGGAGAAGGGATGAGAAGGAAAGAAATGAACACCCCAAATAAAAATTCATCAAGTGATAAATGCTTTATGATCTAGGATTCTGTCCACTCTCATTTCTCATTTTACACTTTATCCACATGAATTAATGATAATAATCTCAAAAGGAATTACTTGATTCATCCATATAGCCAGAGGGCAGTCTCACCAAAAAAACCAAAAAAAAGGGCAAAAAGAAAGAACAGGGGTGTGAGAGTTCAGCTTTAAAGCTGATTTCAGCTTTTTTTTTTTTTTTGGATTTTCAACGTAATGTCAGCTTTTTGTGCACTTCCTCTGTACAAAAGTATAGGAGCTTTTGTGATTTCAGCTCTGTTTATTTGTGGTCACTCACACCCCTGAAAGAGAGAAAAAGCATTAGAGGGAAGAAAAAAGGGTAAGAGAACGTAGGAAGAGCCAGGAGCAGACAAGGAATGAAAAAGAAACTTCAATGCTTCCGTGCAGGGGGGAAACTCCCCCCTCCCTGCACCCTTCCCCCTAGGAGTACACTCTGTATGCTCAATATTTAATTTGCACACCTTGCATGCTCACTACTGCCCACATCCCCCCTAAAATTAAATTCTAGCTACGCTTCAATCCCTAAAATACTGCCACTGTATGTAATTATAAGTGAGAAGCATGAATGAACTACTGTGGACAAAGCGTAAACGCGCGTTTATGCATTGTGCCGTGGCACGAGTTGGTCAGGTCCCATTTTGACCTTGGTGCCCCTCTGAGAGGATATGTGCCCTCCCAAAAAAGTGGCCGTGACCCAAATTTTATGAAATTCGAGGCCTGTAATCGGTATTTGAAAATCACAGAAATCACTTTGATAAATGAAAGTAGCATTGTCTGTTAGTGTGAATTTTAAGCTTTATAGTGTAATTTTATGAAATCATCTTGACTTCTCCTTTAATGAAATAGTCTGACATTGTAAGGCATCATACCCAATCCCAACAAACTAAGGTTTCTATTAAAGCAGAGAGACTAGACCTACATCTACATGTTCAGTGTGGCATGGAGAGACTGCAAACAAACTTGCACCTGCTGATTTTTTTGTTTTTTGTTTTTTTGTTTTTTGCATACGTGTAAGCCTAATGAAATTAGATGATTGCAAAAATGCTGCAATTTTTTTTTGATCGGTTGAAATTGACGTAAAAGCTTATCTCGGCAATGCTGTATCACAGTGAATTACCATTACTTTTTCTGTTTGTTTTCATTTATTTTGTTTCACATTGCCCTCCCACACCCCAGCCACATCATCTACCATCCTGCCCCCTTCCCCTGGGTCCACTCTGGCCACTTCCCCTGGGTCCACTCTGGCCCCTCCCCCTCCCATCCATAAATCTGCCTCCACTTCCTCCCTTGGTTCCCTACCCCGCCCCCGTGTGGAAATCATGTCACCATCCCCTACCCTGGACATGCTTGGCACTCCTTCGCCTTGTGGATCAGGTATTGAAACATTTTGTTTTATTTTTTGTGTACATGTATGTCATCTGTGAATGGCATCTTGCAGCTTTTCATGTCTGTCTTTCCCACACTGTAGCTGCAGCTTGTATCATTCTCTTTAAAGCTAATCAAACTTTCTTTCTTCTGCAGTATTTGTATATTGTAATGTAGAATGTACATGTAGTACATTGGATGCCCTAGAATGAGCTAGCATCTTTTCTTCTAGGATACAGTCTGGGGTGGTATTCTGAAAATTGTCTTATCTCACAAAGATAATACCTCGCTAAAATTGTTGTAAGTTGGTATTCTGAAAATTGTCTTATCTCTGTAAGGATCACCCATATTTTATGTTTAGTCACGCCCATTTGTTGGCTTTTTACCAATCAAGATGGGTCTTATACAGGTAGGGGGACCAATAGCAGTACCCCTTATATATTAAAACATAGGAATGCGTTTTGCGCTTTAACAGTTTTAGGCGTCATTGATAAAAGTTATGCATTTTATGCACTATGCTCATGTGCAATCTACAGCAATTAATTAACCACGAGGCTCATGTCACCCCTCGCTCGAACCAAGTCACAATTTGATGTAAAATCATCAATTTCCACTCGTAAATTTCTTCAAAATGTCTCATCAGTGACATATCTAGTAACAAACACTCTTTATCTTGCTGGTCGATCATGAACTGCCTGTTTCTGAGCCTAGAAATTTGTCGACACTGTGAGATACAATAGCCCTCCAGTTGTTATAATTTTTTGTTGTAATCACCATGGAAGATAAGATAAACAAAAGATACAATTTTCAGAATACCTATTATCTCGAGATATTATCTCAGCACGCATATGTACATGTAAATTAGGATCATGCGCAGATTGAACAAAGATACAACAAAAGTTAAGAGAAAAGTTAAGACAATTTTCAGAATACCGATTTTATTTAACACAGAAGATACAACAATAGAGAAAAATTTCAGAATACAGCCCCTGGTTTCTTGCTTTTTATTTGGTATAGGCTTTTGGATTTTGTAGATAAAGTGCATAGAAATTTTCTTGGAGGTAAAGTCCCAGATGTACGTGTAGAGTTTTTAAAATTCCTTTCATCTCTTTAACATCTCAGTGCTGATCAATCAAAGTACTTAATGTGGTATCAAAGCAATACTAGATAAAGAAGAAATATAGTTTTAGAAGTCCTGTGATTCAACAAATCCAGAAAAAAAAAGTTTTCCTTTTACTCTTTATGTATTAGAGCAGAATTCCTGTTTGAAATAAATAAGCAGAAAGTGTGGGAGACATCCCTGTCTTTACTAGAAAAATTTCTTCTCAGTGAATTTTATGTATTTTTTACAAGAACTCTTTTATGCTTGTAGTTTAGCAATGCTCTTTTATATTTTTTTGAGAACTGAAATCTTTTCTTCTCTGAATGTATGCATATATTTTATTTTTAACTTTTTTTTTGGTACCGTCATGGTTGTACACATCTATTCCTCACATTATCATCCCAAAATGCATGTAGTTTTTTATTAAACCATTATGGTACTGGGCTCTGGTGATTTTAATGTGGTACTTGTAGATCATCTTTTTTGCTGGTAGTCAAAGGTTTCCTTTAAGAAATTGAATTCAGTACTTACATGTAATGAGGTGTGTTCATGTCCATTCATTGACCTGGTACATGTACACTGTACATGTGTAGTGAGAAATATAATACAGATCACAGGACCATGTAGACACGGAGTATGGTTTGAAATCATAATGGCAAATATCCTTTATTTGACCAAGGGAAGAAGCAAGTTACTAGTTTGCAGTCTCTCTCCAATTATGCAATAATTGATGCTTTGTGTGTGTGTGTGTGTGTGTTTGTGGATACTTTTTCATTTTGAGAGTGATTTCTACATGTCTGTAGACTCTATTTCAGTGTATAAATTGTGTGGACGACATATTGTATGACATAGTAGTGCAAATTCATTCTTATTGGTCAAATGTCTTCATTGGTAGCTTCACTCTGATAACTAGCCAGTAGCCTTACTATCTTTTCTTTGCCTTTGGCTTACATGTATTTCTTTCAAGTGTTGTTTTAAATGACACCATCCATCTATTGTTTATTTTAGCCTAGGATACCCAGAAATATCATTTTGTGAAAGAAAATCAATTTTCATTTTGCCTCGTGTTGCTGTTGTGACAATGTTTTGGCTTTTGTTTTGTTTTTTATGTATATGTTTCTTTTTTTCGTCATTATTGGTTCATTTTGTTTCATTTCAATATGGTTTTAATAGAGTTTAATTGATTTGAATATTGGGGAACAATTTTCAACAAAATTACTGTTGTGTGAGAAACATTCAGGTATTGTGGCAAAGTTAGAGGTGTTAAGAACGGGCACTCTTAATCAAAGAGTCATGACATTGATTCCCACTGATGCCTGGCTCCTTACGTCCTTCAGCAAGACATTTAATCCACCTTTGCTGCACTCTACCTACATGTACATGTACATGTAGCACTGCTGGGGGTAATGATGATAATTCATTCATTGTAAGTGCCTTGAGCACCCTTTGGGTTGGATATATTGCACAATATTATTATTATTATTATACAACAGTTCTCTTGGAATGTTTTGTCTTTGGAATGTTTTGTCTTTACAATGTTTTAAAAGAAGTGAATATCGGTATGATTTTTCCTACATATGTATGCCTGAGAAACACAAGTATAATTTATTGTTTGTTATTGACCTTTGACATGAAATGTAGGTCCACCTTCAGCCAGGTCATCAGCAGCACCATCTCCTATCCCATCTCAGCAATATGATAACTTAGAAGGGGGATTACCGTTCTTCCCAAATTCACAAGGTACAGTATGTCCATTTAATGTTTAACCAAAAATTTTGAGAGAATCATGACAATGAAACATTGTTTCACCTGTTGTAGATAAACTTATTCCTATTCATCACAAATGTACATGTATGTGCATGTATTCATTGGATTCCATTTAACAGGGTTGGCGGATTTAAATCACGTTGATTTAAATCATGATTTAAATCGCGATTTAAATCACCATGATTTTTTTTTAAAAATCATTGATTTAAATCACTTCCATTGAAACATGTACAAATCATTGACAAATTTTTTGTTCAAGGCAGTTTTAATTCTTCAAATCAACTGAAAAACCTTGAATTAACTTTATATCAATTGAAAAACTTTGAATTAACTTTATATCAACAAAAAATCAACAAATCCTTCCTATCTACTTAAAAAACAAATTAAAATCAAGTCAATAAATCAGCTGATTCCTTAAAAATTAGAGATTTTTGTCGTCAACAGTTACTCCATTTTTTGTAAATGTAAAGTTTTTCTTCTGAAATTTTACATTCTTTGTCAGCTATTAATAGTGAAATAAGTTTCTTATTTATTTCTTATCATTTATCACACGATCCAAGACTTTTCAGAGAGCAATAGTGTAAAAAATATAATATGTAAAAGTCAATGACAAAAGGTTTGTTGGCAGTTTTCCAGTTTTGATCCTTCACAGTTATACTTCTATCATGTGAAATTTTAAAAAAATCATCTAATCAACAGATTCCACATGCTTATTTCTTCTTGTTACATTTATCCTACAATTAACATAATGTAGTACAGTCACAATTTGACTGTTGAAAAAAGTTTTCTCATATACCTTTTAAGTCACTAGCTCATTTTATGTTCAGTGCTATGGAAGTTTTGTATTTGCATGTAGCAATGGAAAGAGGATCTATAAAACAATTTGCAAAACTCAAAATAAACTTTTAAAACTGCATTTAAATCTTAAGATGGAGGTACTTACATGTAAGTTACAATCAATTACAGTTGTAAGTTGTGTCCGATTTAAAATACAATACATCTTTGTGTAATACATATGCTGTAATATAAGCAGTTTAGCTGGTTTTATCAGTTTAGCTGGTTTCATCCGTTAAGTCAAACTTACTGTTGTATAGGGTCAAAGGTTTTTTTTCCCTACTTCATGTATCAAACAGATTTATAAAGAACATATGAATAACTAAGAATTGTAGATTAATGTAAAAATCACAGTAACATAATGTAGTGTAGTCACCCTTTCTTTGACTAAGCTGTCTCTTATATTGGTCTCCAACACTGACAGTTTTGCATCTCTATCTGTAGCAATTGATGAGCTTTAATACAAATTTGTAAAACTGTCACAAAGCTGTTGAGTGCACATTTAGATACAATTTTCACTGAGGAGTGTCTGGAGATTTTCCTCTGGGATTTTTTTTTTTCAATACTGAGTGGAAATTCACAGAGGGGAATATTCTCTACTCACTGGGAAATTCCCTATGGAAGTTTCCTTCATAGCCCTACATGTATGTGGTAGAATTAGGTTCATATACATGATTCCTCAAATTGATTTTAATTTGCCTTTTTTGACTAGATTTAATTACAAATCATTATGGTTAAGAAAAATATTAGGAGTGAAATGTATGATAATATTAAAATTGATGTCATTGCAGGGTGAGGTCTTTTGGTAATTAAACTTTTTTTCGAATGAACTTTGAAAAAAATCAAAAAAATCAAAAAAATCCGATTTAAATTAAAAAAATCTGATTTAAATCAAATAAATCCGATTTTTTTGATTTTTTAAAAAAAATCAAAAAAATCGCCAACCCTGCCATTTAAAGATATTTTCAGACAGAGTATGCAGTGTGACAAAAGAATAATGTAACTGGTTTTATTGAATTATTCAAGAATTCTATATTTTTATATAATTTATTGTTAATACAGTAAAGTAAATAATGGATTTTCTCTTGAAAAATAAGTTTAAAAGTAAGATCTACTTAGGAAGTTTCTCGTTTGTCTTTATAAAAGTTTCATCATGCAAACTTTGTGGAAATTGGCTTAAATGCTACGCTGTATTGTGCCCAGGGATTTATCTTATAATGCCCCAACATAATTTGAACATTTAAAGAGAGTGATTTAGTAAGTTTTGATATTTTTAAATACTATTGGTTTATCCATCTCTATTCACCTTCCTTGTGTATGTGCAGGTGCAGCCCCTCCTCCAGCAGGTGACTTTGCCCCTTCAGGCCAGTACCCCCAGCAGCCCAACACCTACACTGGTCCTCCCCCTCATGCAGGGGGGCAATACCTAGGTCCACCACCCCCAGGAGGACGGCCTCCACACTTGACAGGTGCCCCACCCACAGGCCCACCAACAGGCCCACCACCCACTGGTGCCCCTCCAATGGGTCAGAACTACATGTCAGGCCCCCCTGCAGGTCCACCCACTGGCCCCCCTCCTACCGGACCCCCTATGGGACCACCACCATCGACAGGGCAGGATTTATCAAGGACAAGTGGCATTGTTGGTATGGTCTCCTATGCTCCTCATTACCATTTTTCCTTGTTTCATTTATTGATTGTTTGAAAGATGGTTATAATTAAGAGACCCATTAGTCCAATGATACATTTCTTATAAATCAAAGTAGCCTCACATACATTAATTGCTACCATCAGAAGTGTTTCAATACTTCCTAAAGCTCATGCACAGATTTGGTAGCAAAAAGAAAATTGGCATGAAACATATTCACCCTAAAACCATTGTGCCTTTTAAGGTGTCTTCGGTTGTGTTTATCGGGGCGTCTCGTTTTCTAGAAATTAGAAACAGGTATTTGAGTCACAAACACAAATCTCACTCACAACAGGCAGTCTCTCTGGATGCTATGTTTATCATTGCGATTTGAGTTCCAAAAACCTTGCCAGAGCCTGTTGCCTCTGCTCAGCTACATAGCGCAGATGACTATGGACACACACAATTCAAATGGCGTTATGTTTATCGCCACGACTCAAGTCATTGATCTGGTTCAACCAGTAATCAAATCCCCCTATTCCGGGGGGGGGGGGGGGGGGGGGGGGGATCGTGCAATTACTGCAAAAATTTGCTTAAGGGTAGGGGGCATTGTGATCAAATAATTTCCTTTTATTTACATGAATGCGTGAAATCACATTTTTACAAAATAAAGCTC
The DNA here is from genome assembly GCA_029962745.1 of Echinometra lucunter. Classification (NCBI taxonomy): domain Eukaryota; kingdom Metazoa; phylum Echinodermata; class Echinoidea; order Camarodonta; family Echinometridae; genus Echinometra; species Echinometra lucunter. The sequence continues at coordinate 19,914,407 of CM057170.1, forward strand.
AAAGGTTGCTGATTTTTTGTATAAATATATTCTTTGTAACATCGTCAGCAATAGTATTTGAAAAAAATCAGGTATCGATATTTAATTCCTATGCATTTCATTGTTTTTAAATTTCTTATGTGTTTCTTTGGGGGTTTTTTCTTTCGTTTTTAAAGTTTTTTGTCCACTTTCTTGCGATCATAAAACCCAAAATTTTACTAATTTTCACCTGCAAATGTTAAGATAATGGTACATTTATGAATGTTGGTTGAAAACACATTTTTTGCAGACACCTCTAACTACTTCATACATTTTTTGTTATCATCAGTTTTAAATGGAGGAGGGAGGAGGGGTAGTATGATTATCATTATGATAACTTTGCTATGCTGTCATATGATAAATGTACCTTGCTAACTGCTTTTTGGTATTCTTAATATCAGCTTAATACCATCTTATGTTCAGCAGGAAAGAGGCAATATCCCCAACAGCCTGGCTACATGACCTCAAGTCCTCCCCAGTCTGGGAGTGGTATGGCCCAGCCTCCTACTAGTGCAGCACAGCAACCTGGATCGTACCATCCTTCCCAGGTGGGTGGTCAGTGTGGTCCAGCTTCGCAGGTGCTGAATGATGTGATAAGGAAGGAGTCAGTGAGTTCATGCATGGAATCTGTATGAATGGTTTATTATTGAAGTGATTGTGGATTTTTGGTGTAGTTTTGCTGTGCATAAAGTTTTGTTTGTCACTTTGCATATTATGTGATGTGTGTTTTCCTGCTTGTTCATTCAAGTGAGAGATTTGGGCAAGGAAGATTCCAGCACTTTTTGAAAATATGTTTTTTATTTTTAAAATTTTTTAAATTCAAGTTGTCAAATTGAAAATGGTGGTTGATAGGAGTGTTGAGATGTGAGGGGGGGGGGGGTTGGTCAAAATTTGCAATTAACCTTTTAATCTTTAACATGAGCAGAGACATCCATAATATTTCCTGGTTAACTTTTTTTTTTTACAGAAGCAAAAATAAATAAATAAATAAAGAGAAAAGGAACATTGAAATTATGACACAGCAGCTGATAAGATTATTCTGTGATATAATGACCCTTTATTTTAGTGGGTATTTTGAATGGTTGTATGTATTTTGTGATGCCTTTAGGTGTAGATTTAGTGCAGTATTTATTCCAAGTACTTACTGTGTGCAGTTAAGTCTCTTCCTTTGACTAACTTTGCATTGAGAAACAAACCAATGATTTTTGTTTGATTTTAGTATGCTAACCCACTAATCCAATTGATATTAGTGTGCTAATCCACTAATCCAACATTCCTTTGTGTCATGGTGGAAATTATTTGATGGGCATGTAATACTAGGTGTTTTAAAAACTCTTCCCACTTTTGATCTGTAAAAGCCCCCAAATTATACATCAGATAATACAAGAATGGATATGGGTTGTAGCTGAATAGTGTACAGTTTTGTTGGAGGTGATTTGAATATAATATTATAAATCATTTTTATGCCTCCGCCCACCGTAGGTGGTTGCCAGAGGCATTATGTTTTCGGGTCGTCCGTCTGTCTGTCCGTCCGTCCGTCCGTCCGTCCGTACGACTGTCCTTTCGTCCGTCCCTTTTTTCGTTCTCGCGATAACTTAAGAACCGTTTGACGGATCAACTTCAAACTTGGCTTGTGTATGCATATGGGAGGGACAATGATCTGAGTAGATTTTGGGGTCTCAAGGTTAAAGGTCAAAGGTCATAGAGGTCATTGTGTACATAAAAATGGTTCGTTCTCATGATAACTCAAAAACAATTTGACGGATCAACTTCAAACTTGGCTGATGCATGCATATGGGAGGGATAATGATCTGATTAGATTTGGGGTCTCAAGGTCAAGGGTCAAAGGTTATAGAGGTCATTATGTACATAGAAATGGTTTGTTCTCGCGATAACTCAACAACCATTTGACGGGTCAGCTTCAAACTTGGTTCATGTATGCATTTGGGAGGTTTAATGATCTGATTAAATTTTTGGGTCTCAAGGTCAAAGGTCAAAGTCATAGAGGTCATTATGTACATAGAAATGGTTTGTTCTCACGATAACTCAAAAACAATTTGACGGATCAACTTCAAACTTGGTTCATGTATGCATATGGGAGGGGCAATAATCTAATTAGATTTTTGGGTCTCGAGGTCAAAGGTCAAAGGTCATATAGGTCATTATATACATGAAAATCGCTTGTTCTTGCGATAACTTAACAATTTTGTGACAGTTCAACTTCAAACTTGGCTCATGTATGCATATGGAAGGTCTCATGATGGTGTCATTGGATTTGGGGTCACAAGGTCAAAGGTCGAGGTAAAAAATGTCATTGTATACTTGAAAAATTTTTTTTAAAATCACCATGAATATGCCATATATTTCTGACCTAGCAATGGCGGAGGCATAAATTTCAACCGTGCGCGGTCGAGGATTTATCTAGTTTATCTAGAGGTGTCGTGGTCTAGTGGATATGTCACCGGACTGTAGATCTCGTGGTCCGAGTTCAAATCCCGGCGCGGCACTAATGTCCTTTGGCAAGATATGAATCTACATTTGCCACTCTCCACCCAGGTGTTAAGTGGGTACCCGGTAGGATGCGAAAGTCATTGTGATTTGTTTAGCATTGTGCGCGCCTGCAAAAGGTGCCTGGCTGGAATGCTCCCTAGGGAGTGGAGAAGGTGCATGCATTGTATGCGGGCAAGCCTTGAATCCGATAACCGGGGTAATAATATTTCTGTAAAGCGCTTAGAGACTCTCTTGGAGATGTATTAGGCGCTATATAAATCCAGAATATTATTATTATTATTATTATTTACAATATCCATGCATATTTTGGAAGTTGGGATTTATATTTTGCTGATTTTCCAACTTTCTGTACAAATCAAAACTTTGTAAGGAGTCAGTGGGTGTGTGTGAGAGTGTGCACTTCACAGCCATTGTCAATGGCTGCTGTGTGGGGATTGAGGCACACTCTCTATCACACCCATTTATTCCTGTACAAATTTTTGATTTGTACAGAAGGTTGGAAATTCAGCAAAATATGAACCCTAACTTCAAAAATAAGCTTGGATTTCAAAGAAATGATATATGATATCATATTCAAATCACCTCCAACAAAATTGTACGTTATATAGCTATCACCCATATCAATGCCAGTATTATCTGATGTTCTAGTTTGGGGCTTTTACAGATCAAAAGTGGGAAATGTTTTTTTTTTAACACCTGGTATTTGTGCCTCAGTGAAATGACTATATTTGTCTTTGCAGTTGTGTTCATATGTGACAGTATTTCAGTGCTTCTATAGAACTTTGATCATCTTAGTTTCCTTGTTCCCTGTTCATATTAATTACTCTTTTTTGTTATCATAGCAAACAATATCTAGACTTTATACAAACTGTTTTTTCTTATGATTCTTGTATATGATTACTGAATTTTCAACAGTTTGATACAGAAAGTAGTGCTAGAGGTGCCTCTGTAAATAGTGGATTTTACTTTCAAAAGGGGACAGAGGAATTTCATCTATAAATGCACAGACTGTGTATTTACTAGAGGCATTATTGATTGAAGCCATTAGGTTTTTCAATTTTGTTTGTGTGTTTCATGAATTTGATTAAGGGAATAAAGAAAGTAAATAGAAATTTCCTGTTTAAAGCATTTACCATTCATTATTAAGGGCAGGGATGGATATTAAACTTTTTTCTTTTTTTTTCAAAACTCATTCAGATGAAATATAAATCACCATCCAATACACTTGCATTATCATTAGGAAATTTATGTATGACATTTATGTTGCAACATAGGGGTATGCTGCTGGGCACATAATACAAGCCAATGAGATGCTATACCACAGTGAAACAATACAGACATGCACACATGTTTTTATCTGTGTTTGTACAGACCACAATGAATGACATTAACGCAGGAATGAACAACATGCGTCTACAGGAGACAAGACCAATTAATCTGCTTCAGGAGAGACATATTCTACCTTCTAAGGAGTTTGAACCTCCTAAGCCTAAGCTACATCCAGACTACCAGAAGATTCAAGTTAGCCCAGAGTAAGTTCATCTCATAGTCAGTACACAATAATGATTTGTTTTAGCACAAATGTTTAAATAGTTCATCAAAGTCATTTTGCAACCAAAGCTACTCCCATAAGCTTCCTTCATGAAAGTTAACCAAAGCATATATACAAAAAAATGCAATAATGAATGAAGTGTTCAATAATTGTTAGGTCCACTATCTGCTTCGATCACCTCGCGACACCTCTTCGGCATACTGTTGATCAAATGCAACGTTGATCCAGGTTGGCCTAGGCCCTCTGCAAAATGTGCTGGAATTCCTCCAGAGGTATCATCCTTCACCTTCTTGTTGGCTTTCTGGCTTGATGTTATCCCAGAGGTTCTCAATGGGGTGGCTTTCTGGCTTGATGTTATCCCAGAGGTTCTCAATGGGGTTGCTTTCTGGCTTGATGTTATCCCAGAGGTTCTCAATGGGGTGGCTTTCTGGCTTGATGTTATCCCAGAGGTTCTCAATGGGGTTGCAGTCTGGCTTGATGTTATCCCAGAGGTTCTCAATGGGGTGGCTTTCTGGCTTGATGTTATCCCAGAGGTTCTCAATGGGGTTGCTTTCTGGCTTGATGTTATCCCAGAGGTTCTCAATGGGGTGGCTTTCTGGCTTGATGTTATCCCAGAGGTTCTCAATGGGGTTGCAGTCTGGCTTGATGTTATCCCAGAGGTTCTCAATGGGGTTGCAGTCTGGCTTGATGTTATCCCAGAGGTTCTCAATGGGGTTGCAGTCTGGCTTGATGTTATCCCAGAGGTTCTCAATGGGGTTGCAGTCTGGGGATCTTGCAGGCCATTCCATACGCTCAATGCCATTTTCCTCCCTAAACTGATCAGCGACTCAAGCACGATGCATTGTCGTCCATAAAGACAAACTCATCTCCAATGGCTGCTGCATACAGCACAACATGCGACTGTAACACCTGTCAACATATCGTTGTGTGGTCAATCGACCTGGAACGGGATCAAGCGGAAATCCAACAAGAAGGTGAAGGACGATACCTCTTTGGAGGAATTTCAGTGCATTTTGCAGAGGGCCTGGGCCAACCTGAATCAACGTTGCATACACACTTTGATCAAGAGTATGCTGAAGAGGTTTCGCGAGGTGATCGAACCAGATGGTGGACATATCAGTTATTGAACACTTCATTCATTATGATCCTAATAAAAGTAAAACATAGAGTGACATGCAATAAATGGGGCTTGAAACATGCGTGATTCTCTTGTTATTTGTGTAGTAGCTGATACAAATCACAAATTACAAGTGCAAGATTTTTTTTCACACCTTTTGTCATAAAATGCACGATTTCACACTAACAATGCCATGAACTGGCAGACACAAATCATTCATTTTTTTTTGTAAGAAAATTCCATATTCATTACTGTTTGAATAATCAAAAGTGGTAAAATACTTTTTGAGATATATGAAAAAATGCAGGGGGACTTACTTTTTTGGTTGAATGTATATTGTTTCACATGTTGGGCCAAGCAGTAGTAATGCATGTAGGTCATATAGGGTAGGTATTTCATAACTTTGATTTATGTATTATTTTGGCTTTGTAATCCATGTTGATGTAATCCTTGGACTGTGAAGATACAGTGTGCTCAGTAAATCCATGGTTCAATGAATTTTTAATCTTTGTGAATAATTTACATTGATTGCTAACCTGTGAATTAACATATGATTTTTTTTTTCCCAGTGTTTTCCGGTCCACCTTGAATTCAATACCTGAGTCTCAATCTCTGCTTCAGAAATCTCGACTGCCTCTAGGTCTGATTATTCATCCGTTTAGAGATCTATCAGTAAGTATCTTATCAATGGATAGTAAAACCTGTGTGTGACGATGGCTTACGTACAATTTAGCTTAGTAAAACCTGTGTGTGACGATGGCTTACGTACAATTTAGCTTAGTAAAACCTGTGTGTGACGATGGCTTATGTACAATTTAGCTTAGTAAAACCTGTGTGTGACGATGGCTTACATACAATTTAGCTTAGTAAAACCTGTGTGTGACGATGGCTTATGTACAATTTAGCTTAGTAAAACCCGTGTGTGACGATGGCTTACATACAGTTTAGCTCAGTAAAACCTGTGTGTGACGATGGCTTTACATACAGTTTAGCGTTTGTAAAACCTGTGTGTGACGATGGCTTACATACAATTTAGCTTAGCAAAAACCTGTGTGTGACGATGACTTACATACAATTAAGCTTAGTAAAACCTGTATGTGACGATGGCTTACATACAATTTAGCTTAGTAAAACCTGTGTGTGATGATGGCTTACATACAGTTTAGCTTTTGTAAAACCTGTGTGTGACGATGGCTTACATACAATTTAGCTTAGCAAAAACCTGTGTGTGACGATGACTTACATACAGTTAAGCTTAGTAAAACCTGTGTGTGACGATGGCTTACATACAATTTAGCTTAGCAAAAAAAAAAAAAAAAGAAGTGCATGATACCCAACCTTTTCATAGATATAGATTACATTCACAGTGACAAAAAAGAAACAGACTTTTGTGGTTACTTGTGATTTAATACAGGATATTTTTCCTTATAAATCATGTATGTCAACAGCATAACATTATCAACAATTTCAAACACAAAACTTTCCCGAACTAAATAAAGAAAGATAAATTATAGTCATACTTTTACTATAACTATCTTAAAGACTTCTAAGTCAAATACAGGTTATAATGTTACACTGCTACAGTTCCTCCTCTGGGAAGAACCCATGTATTACTTCCCAATTTTCAATTAATTTTATTCAAGTCTCTACACCTACGTACATTGTAACATGGATCTACCATGTGCATCCCATAGTACTTTCTGGCCACCAACAGACAAGTACTTTTGTACAACCCCCTGGCCATAAAAAAGGGCGATACAGCTCCCTGCATTGAACAGGTGAACAGTATTAGTTTCTTACCTGGACCAGTGAGTACAGGTTATACATATACCACCCACCCCCCCCCCCCCCCTGCGTAAAAAGAAGGCAAACAGTTCCCTGCATTGAACAGGCAAACAGTATTAGTTTCTTACCTGGACCAGTGAGTACAGGTTATACATATACCACCCCCCACCCCCCCCCCCCCCCTCCCTGCGGAGAAAGCAGGCAAACAGTTCCCTGCTTTGAACAGGCGAGCAGATGCCTTTATAAGCGAGTACAGGTTACACACAAAACGACAAGACAGAATGCCTGTTATCATCGGGGCCCCACCAGCAACAAGTTTGTATGCAACTAATTGGTGCTCTGTAAGATACAATGGCCAATCCAAATAATAGAAAACATATTCTCAAAAACATAACCTTCCCATGAAGTATTATACAGCTTGCAATAAAATTTATTATTTTTGTGACACAGTAACCTAATTGACTTTGTCTATATGTAGATTTCCTTTGTACTAGTTAATTTAGATTATTTTGGAAAAGCCCTGAACATCTCTTATTCTGAAAGAGGATATGTGACTTGCATGATTTTTCCCATTCTTAGACATATCATCTACTAAGGACCATTACCTCCAATTCATGACAGAGGTCCACATTTTGTGGTTTGGCCTAATATCTTTTAATGCAAAGCCCTAAAAACCATACCAAATACATGAGTAGAAAGGGCAAAAAATTCTACACAAACTGTGCCCATTTTGGTTGCGTCAATATTCGTTGTTTGATGCTGAAAATTCATTAAAGGAAAATAAGCATTAAAATCCTTAAATTGGCGATGTGATAGAAAGTTTAAAATCACTGTTTTCCCCTGCAAATTGGCAACTTTTAATTTCTCATCATTATTTCTGTCAATTTATATTCATTTCAGATACATGATGTTTTATAAGAAAAAAGTAGCAATAAAATAAAAATGTTGGTGTTGCCAATATGAAGAATAAAAGCTGATCAAATTAGGCTTTAAATAATTCCTGTCACGAATGGGTTAAATTTCCACAGCATCTCACAGCGTGATGGTATGCTGCCAGTCATGTAGGACATATATCAACCACTATACTATGCTCAGTCATAGATGAATATTGAGTATCAGGACAACTCCCGCGGGGACTAGGGGAGTTGTCCTTGGGGAGTTGTCATCTGGGAAAGGTGTCCTCCGGGGAGAGATGCCCTCAGGGGAGCTGTCCTCCGGGGGAGCTGTGCTCCAGGGGGAGTTGTCAGGTGGGAATCGTATCAGGGGAGTTGTCCTAGAACCGTATATTGTGGTTTAGAAGATTAACATTAATACCATATTAACTCGAGGACAGTAAAGTTAATTGCCTTCTAGCATTGATCCTTATCTGTCTATCCTTCAGCATCTACCTGTTATACAGTCCAGTGTGATAGTACGCTGTCGATCATGTAGAACGTATATCAACCCGTTTGTAGCCTTTATTGACCAGAGGAGATGGAGATGTAATCTTTGCTTCAGAGTCAATGACTGTAAGTAACGAAATTATCTTGTATTATGACTTGCACGCTGAGCTTCATATTCTTCCTATTTGGAATTCTTTACATGTTTCATCATATATTTAAAAAAAACAAAAAACAGTGATGGTAACTCTCTCAGATTAATTAATCTGAAATGTATTTGTTTATCACTTAAGTATTCAGCAGGATAGAAAATTTGAACATAGGATATGTCCTAAATGACATGGCAATAACTTCACATTCGTTTTTTGTGCAGTACCGGAAGAATTCACCTTTGACCCTGTAACAAAGACATATGGGGACCCCCAGCGGAGACCAGAGATCAAGTCTGCAACTATTGAATTCATTGCACCATCAGAGTACATGGTAGGTATCATTGATTGTAGCTTAGAGGGGAAGGACCTACCTCTCTGCTTGTAATCCTCAGAGTACATGGTAGGTTTCATTGATTGTAGCTTAGAGGGGAAGGGCCTACCTCTCCGCTCAGAGTACATGGTAGGTTTCATTGATTGTAGCTTAGAGGGGAAGGGCCTACCTCTCCGCTTGCAATCCTCAGAGTACATGGTAGGTTTCATTGATTGTAGCTTAGAGGGGAAGGGCCTACCTCTCCGCTCAGAGTACATGGTAGGTTTCATTGATTGTAGCTTAGAGGGGAAGGGCCTACCTCTCCGCTTGCAATCCTCAGAGTACATGGTAGGTTTCATTGATTGTAGCTTAGAGGGGAAGGGCCTACCTCTCCGCTCAGAGTACATGGTAGGTTTCATTGATTGTAGCTTAGAGGGGAAGGGCCTACCTCTCCGCTTGCAATCCTCAGAGTACATGGTAGGTTTCATTGATTGTAGCTTAGAGGGGAAGGGCCTACCTCTCCGCTTGCAATCCTCAGAGTACATGGTAGGTTTCATTGATTGTAGCTTAGAGGGGAAGGGCCTACCTCTCCGCTTGCAATCCTCAGAGTACATGGTAGGTTTCATTGATTGTAGCTTAGAGGGGAAGGGCCTACCTCTCCGCTTGCAATCCTCAGAGTACATGGTAGGTTTCATTGATTGTAGCTTAGAGGGGAAGGGCCTACCTCTCCGCTTGCAATCCTCAGAGTACATGGTAGGTTTCATTGATTGTAGTTTAGAGGGGAAGGGCCTACCTCTCCGCTTGCAATCCTCAGAGTACATGGTAGGTTTCATTGATTGTAGCTTAGAGGGGAAGGGCCTACCTCTCCACTTGTAATCCTCAGAGTACATGGTAGGTTTCATTGATTGTAGTTTAGAGGGGAAGGGCCTACCTCTCCGCTTGCAATCCTCAGAGTACATGGTAGGTTTCATTGATTGTAGCTTAGAGGGGAAGGGCCTACCTCTCCACTTGTAATCCTCAGAGTACATGGTAGGTTTCATTGATTGTAACTTAGAGGGGAAGGGCCTACCTCTCTGCTTGTAATCCTCAGAGTACATGGTAGGTTTCATTGATTGTAGCTTAGAGGGGAAGGGCCTACCTCTCCGCTTGTAATCCTCAGAGTACATGGTAGGTTTCATTGATTGTAGCTTAGAGGGGAAGGGCCTACCTCTCTGCTTGCAATCCTGAGAGTACATGGTAGGTTTCATTGATTGTAGCTTAGAGGGGAAGGGCCTACCTCTCCGCTTGCAATCCTTGTTTGCACACAGCAGAATAAATTTCATATGATTTCAAAGTTCCAGTAATTATGGTAAATATTTGGTATGTATATGAGCAGACTTCAATAAAGAAATTGGAGTGGCCTTGACATGTATCAGGGATATGTTTTATGCGGATGTGGTCTTTGTTTTGACATTTACATCCACCCCAGCCAGCAGTCTATCTCTTCCTCCTGGATGTATCATTCAGTGATGTAGACTCTGGTTGCTGTCATACGTCAAACCATCTTGACAATGATTGTGTTCTTTGAATCTTGTATGAACAGTTACGTCCACCCTAGCCAGCGGTCTATCTCTTCCTCCTGGATGTATCATTCAGTGATGTAGACTCTGGTTGCTGTCATACGTCAAACCATCTTGACAATTATTGTGTTCTTTGAATCTTGTATAAACAGTTACGTCCACCCCAGCCAGCGGTCTATCTCTTCCTCCTGGATGTATCATTCAGTGCAGTAGAGTCTGGTTATCTCTCTGTGGTATGTCAAGGTATCCTTGATAACATGGAGAAGATGCCAGGAGATGCAAGGACCATGATGGGTTTCATTACCTATGACAGTATGCTTCACTTCTACTCATTACCAGAGGGTGCTACACGACCGCAGATGATGGTTGTCTCAGACATTGATGGTGAGTTCTCTTTATGCATCAAAGTCTTTAAAGCCTTCCACAAGGAGACTACTCCTATGGCTACTGGATTATGAAAGTAATTTGAGTCAGTTTTGAAATGTTTATATGATATTAAATCTATTTTGACATGTTGTAATCTTGGCAGTTAAGTTTATATCAAATGTCAATTAAGTTTTTGTTGTTAAATCTAATGCTCTCAGCGTTCAGATGTACCGGCATATTACATTTGGAAAGAATTATACATTTACATATATACCCAAGGCCAAATATACTGTATGTAATTGGAGAAATACCATTGCCTTTTATTTCTGCCTGAAATCAAGTTATTCTGAAACATAGATCTAATCATGTTTATGTATACCACAATGATTTACCCTCAAACCAGGTAATATGAGGTTATATTCACTTAGTTTAGCCATGGTGGTGATTGAAACTATGATTTAAACTTTTTTTTTGCCTCCACCATCCGAAGGTGATGCTGGAGGCATTATGTTTTGGGGTTGTCCGTCCATCCCGCTTTTTCGTTAACGCGATATCTCAAGAACCATTTGCGGTATAACTTTCAAACTTTGTCCTAGTATGTGTCACCATAGGTAGACGATCTGATTAGATTTGGGGGCATATAGGTCAAAGTTCAAGGTCACAGGTCAAATATGTGAAATTTCATGTGTTAGCCTCATTAACATAATATCTCAAGAACCATTTGAGTTAACTTCAAACTTGGTCCTAATTTGTATCACCATAGTTAGACAATCTGATTAGATTTTGGAGTATGTAGGTCAAAGGTCAAGATTGCAGAGGTCAATATATAAAATTGCAAGTATTAGTCTTGTTAATACATTATCTTAAGAACCATTCAGGTATGATCTTCAAACAAGGTACTGGTGTGCATCACCATGGGAAGATATCTGATGAGATTTTGGAGTATGTAGGTCAAGGGTCATAGGGTCAGAAAAGTATTTGAAATTATTTGCCCAAAATGGGTTTCCATGGTATCATATATGGCAGATGAGTGAAATGTAATTTTAGGTAGGAGAGGTAATGGTAACTAGTATGTAGCTACTGTTCAGAAGTGTATTAATTCGTCCCTGTTTTCACAAAGTGACGGATGAGCACACAGCTTTAAGAAAGTTAGTTTTGAGTAAATTGCTTTCAAAGTTTCAAACCTCAATCTCAACCTCTTTAATGTATGAAGGGTGAATAAATTTTATAACCTCGTATAGGGCGTATTCTGGACAATGTTCATTATTAATCATTTGCATATTCCTTTTATGTTTTAGGAGAAAACGAGGTGTAAACATTGCCGTCATTTCGTGAAAACACAAAATTCAAGGTCCCACTGTGATTTTGTTTTCACGAAGTGACGGAACTCAGCCGCACTCGTAAAACATACGGGACAGCTGGAAGCCGTCACTTCGTAAAAACAAAATCCTTTTACTAGGTATTTTCTTTTTGATGTCATTGCCATAATTACGTAATTAGACATTATTACAGTCTGAAACTCTGTGAGGTTCAAGATGTTGGTGAAAGATGTCCAAAAATGCAAAAAACTCAAAATTGAAAAAAATTGTGATTTTCCTTGTATCCGTCTTTGTGAAAACAGGGACGAATTAATAATTGCGTGGGAGGTAGAGCCATAGTTTTTACCGTGCGGGGTCAGATTGTTCTTGTTTTTTCCTTCTTCTTTTTTTTTGTATATGAACCTCCTTTGTGAATGTGTCTGAAATGTTATTGTCTTTATGAAATGCCTTTCTTAGATGTGTTCCTGCCATGTCCTAGTGATCTTCTCGTCAATGTCCAAGAATCTAAGGAGGTAAGTTAGTATCCAATATCCAACATTTGCTTTGGGCTTTATTGAATTGGAGTTGTCATTGAGTTTTTAGGTTAGGTTCAGGGTTAAGGTTAGGGTTTGGTTTAGGGTTAAGGTTAAGGTAAGGTTTAGGGTTAAGGTTAGGGTTAGGTTTAGGGTTAAGATTAGGGTTAGGTGTAGGGTTAAGGTTAGGGTTAGGTGTAGGGTTAAGGTTAGGGTTAGGTGTAGCATTTGGTGCAGGGTTTAGGCTAGCATAAGAAATAGACGTGTTTTTTTCTCTCTGGAATCTCAATGCACTCTTGTTTTTAAGCTGCAGACAGTACTTAGTCTGTTCATACCCTTAGGTATAAATATATTTCACTAAGTATAATAGCATTGAAGAAATCTACAAAAATGTTGATGGTTATATTGTACCATATATGTGTTATAAGACTGTAGAATACATCTGAAACTAAAGAATATTAAGCTGTAGAATGTGCTCACTTGACTAGATGAAGGAAAAGTGTTTTTCAAATGGCATGGATGCATTTTGAACTGGCTCAGTTTTGTGTTACATATGTTTTTGCAAAGAAATCATGCACCTGTTCACTCAAACATCCAATATTCCCAGACACTTTAACTAAAGTATATAAAAGTGTACATTTTATCGAAGGGAATTAACTGAGGATTCCAAAAATGCACTCATAAAAAGCACTGGGTGTAACGCTAAATAGTTATGTAACCTGAAATACAAAAAATTAATATAAAATATTTCAGAAGTTTGATGAAGTGAAAAAAAAGTTCGATGTACCCTACACAGCTAATTCTTGCATTTTTAAATTCTTCTCAGTTAGACCTTTCCATACATATATAACATGGGGTCCAATCAAATAAAATTAATTTTGCGCAAGCCTTTTTATAAATCATTTTTACACACCAATATTTTCAACATATTTGAAAGTATCAGTAATGAACCTTTATGTATCTTTTGATTTTTTTGTTTAATTGAAGCAAATAATGAATTACCACATTATCTGGTAAAAATAGAAATGATATCAGGTCATTACCCCCAACTTCCTCTTTCTTTTATAGCTGTAGCTAGAACCTCTCTACCAGATGTAATTTACAAAAAATCTAAATATTCCCTACAGGACAGTGTACTTTGTTTGGAGTACAGAATTCATTGTCCACAGTGACTAAAAGTTGATGTAATAAAGTCATTAATAATTGACTAATAATGAAATATTAAAAACTTGTCCAGATATACATGTAGCTCTAAAAGCACACTGCATATAATGGTAAAGGTTTCAAAAAGGACCCCAACTCATCACATAGTATTGCAGGTCTGTCATGTAAAAGGGTATTGCTCATCCCTTTGTTCCCACTAATTAGGTTAATAAGTAGGTAGTTTCTTCATTAGCTATTTCAAAATCACCATAGATCAATGAATTTTAGATAATCTTTCAAAAACAATTAAGAAATCAACATAAATGGCATATATTAGGGGTAATGAAGATAAAAACTCATGAGCCATCTAGTTAACTCTGTTAATTATGAATAACTAATTAGGCCAAAAATTACAAGGATTATTGATTTGTGAATAAAGGCAAAGTTGATAGTGTTGTTCTAAAGACTTTTGATTGAAAAAAACCATAATAAATACTGTTACAGAAGAATACAACTTGTCTTAATGATATTTAGTGATTTTACTCCTCCTGATCCTCCTCCACCCCACATCTTTCGTTAATCAGAGGTTAATTAGTAAAATATAAATGAATATTGGAACAAATCATTGTATGGAACATAATGAACTTTCTAAGAGCTTTGATTTGATACCAAATTTGGCTAGATAGGTGAAGTACTTATTTAGAAAATTACAAAAATAGGTACAAAACTGCCGCGCAAATGTAACATATCCACCTATTTACTAGCCCAGTTCAAAACGCATGGCCAAATGTGTATAATTCTAATTTGTATTCATGTGTGATTTCTCATGTTTAGTTGATCTGTGAATTGTTGAATCAACTCCCAGCCATGTTTGTTGATAATAAGAACACTCAGACAGCACTTGGACCAGCTCTTCAAGCTGCTCATAAACTCATGGTAAGTTTCTCAATCCCATTGTAACTTCTGTCATACGTTTTAACCCATTGACTACTGAATTCTCAAACTCTCATTGACTTAATACATGGACCACCCAGTACCAGTAGGCAACAGATTAATGATTTCACATACCGTACCCTACCTTAGCTCTTGCTGTGACCTTACAGTGCAAGAAGCTTATATTTCTCAAGTCAATTCAAAGTAATGCTTACTTCATATACCAAACAAGCAATCAAAATTGGTGTTTTCTGCTTGGCTTTGAGCAAATCCCTTTTTTGTAAGGGGGAGCACTATATGAGTGTCAATCGGGTACCATGCATGTATTTCAGATCCACTGGGATGATGAATATTAATGAGGCGTGTGACTTCGGTACCCGATTGATGCTCATATAGTGCTCCCCTTTTGTAAGGCCTTGCAGAGATTCCTCCCTTTGTTTTGTATGCACTTTGTCTGTGGTGGAGACCAAATGATTTCCAGCTTTGGTTGCCATCTTTAAAGAAGGAGCTGTTAGTCTAGTATTAGATATATTTTTATGGTTAATTTTCAGACTCCTTCTGGAGGAAGGGTAACAATCTTTCAGTGTTCATTGCTATCCATTGTGGTAGAAGCTTTTAATCTAGTATTATATGTATGTCATGGTTAATTTTCAGAGTTCTACTGGAGGAAGGGTAACAATCTTTCAGTGTTCATTGCCATCCGTTGCGGTAGAAGCTTTTAACTAGTATTATATGTATGTCATGGTTAATTTTCAGAGTCCTACTGGAGGAAGGGTAACAATCTTTCAGTGTTCATTGCCATCCATTGGAGTAGGAGCACTCAAAGCAAGAGAGGATCCTAACCAGAGGGCTACAGCAAAGGTTAGATTAGTTGATTTATGCTAATGAGTTATTTTGTTAATCAACTGGTTGATGATGCTAGAGATTTATAGTTGACAGTTTAGTTCAAGTTAATGCCCAACAATTTGGCTTAATTACTTTTTCTAGTGATCAATTTTTTTGTATGATGATTGTCCAAAAGGGTAATTGTTTGAAAGGTCATTTAGCAACAATGAAGAAATACCCCAGGGTTAGAGGGGAGTTTGTTCCCCCAAAACAGAAAAGTCCCATGTGATTAACCAAGATGAACCCTATCTGGAAACAAATCATTAGTCAGTTGTATTTTGGCTGAAAAATAAGCCCAGAAATTAGAATTATAGTTGGTATCTTTTCATTAGTTGTCTGTGGCCCTGTTGCATAAAACTTACCGTTAATGGTAACTCTGCCATCAATGGTAAATACCATCGTAATATTGCTCAACATTTAATCAAATCAAGGTTTCCATGGAAGTTACCATCAATGGTAAGTTTTATGCATCGGGGCCCAGGACAGTTTGGCAACACCTCTTACTGTTTATGGTCACTGTTTCTATGACATTACTGTTACCGTCTATGTGTCATTGTAAATTGCATGATTGAATGATGTACTGAATTAAAGATTTCCTTTCATATGCTTTAATTCAGAGTGTGCCAAACCTTGGTCCTGCCACTGATTTTTACAAGAAGATGGCATTAGACTTCTCTGGTCAACAGATAGCTGCTGATATTTTCATGTTAGGAGCTCAGTATATGGACATTGCTACCCTGGGTAAGAAAACCCATCACACTTTTCAACCAAAATCTGTTGATATTAATATGTTAATCTGTTTACTACAACAATTTGTATACAGAATTTACGTCTTCTCCTACGACAGGTAACTATTCTTTAATATCTAATTTTTTTATAAGTCATGTACCTGGAAAGGATATACATAGGTAGAAAGTGGATTGGAGAGTTGATAATTCATATTGACAGCTTTATTCCACATTGCAAACATATTTCTAAATATATTTGTCATTGTTTTCATCATTTACCTAGGATAAAAGCAATTTGTACTCAATTTTTTTCTTCTGTTTGCACAAGTCTTATTTATGCACACGCTAATGCAGAACTTTGAATTTTCATTTGTGGACAGCTATTGCTTATATAATTTGAGAGCTTGTTGTGACTATTCCCTTTCTTTTGTGTATTTCATGCAGCTGGTATTGCCAAATTCTCTGGTGGATGTCTGCATTATTACCCAGCCTTCCACACAGTTCAGAATCCTATCCAGGCTGAGAGGTTAGAATCTGATCTCAAGAGATACCTGACAAGAAAGATTGGATTTGAAGCTGTTATGAGGATACGATGCACCAAGGGTAATTACTCTACCCTATTCTTTGTGTCACTCTGTGGAAGACCATTCTCTAGATTCATAATGAAGATGATTAGAATTGGGTCACATTTTGTAGTTTTTGTTGTAAACTTAATCATGACCCTTTGCATAGCAATACATGGGATAAGATATAGCACAATCAATAGGATGGCAAAGTTATGACATTGTGAGGACTTTTGTTACAGGAATATCAAGTGGATACTGCATGGTTATCTACAATAATCACTGGTTAATTAGCTTTAACCCATTCGTGACGGGAATTATTTAAAGCCTAATTTGATCAGATTTGATCAGCTTTTATTCTTCAAATTGGCAACACCAACATTTTTATTTTATTGCTACATTTTTCTTATAAAATGTCATGTATCTGAAATGAATATAAATTGACAGAAATTATGATGAGAAGTCAAAAAGTTGCCAATTTGCGGGGGAAAACAGTGATTTTAAACTTTCTATCACATTGCCAATTTAAGGATTTTAATGCTTATTTTCCTTTAAAAAATTTTCAGGATCAAACAACGAAAATTGACGCAACCAAAATGGGCACAGTTTGTTTAGAATTTTTTGCTCTTTCTGCTCATGTATTTGGTATGATTTTTAGGGCTTTGCATTAAAAGATATTAGGCCAAACCACAAAATGTGGACCTCTGTCACGAATGGGTTAACATAACCTTAACCATAGATGGTGCTATTAGACCAGGGAACTTGATTACTAGTAATGTACACGGTTGATCATGGAGTCTTGTCGATAGAGCATGTATTTTACAATGGACTGTATTTTCTTTCTTTGTCAGGGATGAGCATACACACATTCCATGGTAATTTCTTTGTGAGATCAACAGACCTGCTCTCTCTGCCTAACATCAACCCTGATTCAGGCTTTGCTATGCAGGTATCCATTGAAGATAATCTCAACAGTTCATCCTTAGCATGCTTCCAGGCTGCACTCCTATATACTAGCAGTAGAGGTAAGCTAAATGTTTTATCATCATGATAACTATGATGTTGGTTGGAGTTTTTGTTTTTAGAGCTTGTATTCAGCATGCAAGGTGGTTAATGTTGCTCCATTATTACTGCAATCTGAGCAAGGCTAACAGTTTTTGCAGAGATGCCAGTCACTACGGTTTCGCTGTATTTGTTCCGCTTTTATTGCACTTGTTAAGGTGTCACGATAAACAACCAAAATGTTACGGGGAAACCAAACAAAAATATATGTAGGCCCCTCCGTATACATCTGCACAGAGCCTCCGTACGTGTACATATATTTTTGCACTGAGGTATGTAGCGCATGCATTCGCTTACGAGTGTGCTCATTGAATTTCACTAAGTGGGATAGGCACGATGGTGGTTGTGTATTGGGGAGGCTGCAGCGCCGATCAGTGCTCCCATTTCGCTTGAATTATGGTATGTCGGGACTTGCATACAACTTTGTACAAGTTACTTCATTAGCAGGTATAAGAAGATTTGTTTTCAGTTTGTTTTTTCGATACCATCATACTCGTTGCTTGCGATAAGCAAAAAATGTATCACAGAACCCCTGATTTCTCAATATTTAGTTTTTTTTCCGCAACCCTGTTTCTTAGCATTGGACTGAAGTCCTGCATGCTTTGGAAAAATGGCGCCAATTCCGTATTTTTTTACAGTGAAAATTAGCATTTGAGGTGACTTTGGAACTTACTTTTGGTGAGTGACCATTTCTATGTGTGTGCTGTATTGTAGCTATGGAATTTGCTGGCATGCAATGAAATCAGTGGTCAAATGATGGGCACTTTATTCTTATTATTATCATTATTATTATTATTTATTTGGCACTTTCAGAAATCAAGAAACAAAGGTAAAATCAGAGTGAAGGAATACAATAATTTCCTAGATACTTTAATGTATGTATGTAGAAATGATACTCTGTCGGAGTGTGTTCCAGAAAGATCCCCATCGTTCCTGAAAAATGTGGTAAATGTTACTGACAACCATCCTTTGTGGTTGGCATCTCTGTTTTTGCGTTCAAAGTAACAGAAATTCCCTACTACCAGCTGCCTACTTACTACATTTGGATCAAGAGTGGCACTGTCTTCCAAAAGACATTGACGTTGTTCAGAGCTTAACCCTCAACTTTAACAGCTAACCCCTAGACCAGCACAGTTCAACACTTTGCATGTGTTCATTTAGTAGTAGCACAAGGCATAAAACATAACCCTAGTCTCTATATGCCTGTCTCTATATGACTGGTCAATTATAAAGCTCTGTTTATTTTGTAGGTGAGCGTCGTATCCGTGTGCACACCATGTGTCTCCCTGTGACAAACCAGCTGACTGATATCATGATAGGAGCAGATGCTCAGGCCATCTCTGGACTCCTCGCTAGGATGGGTAAGAATTCAGGGTTCTCACTAATTTTAAAACCCTTATTGTTGATAACAAGCCTTGTTAACCCATTCGCGACAATGGGTCCACGTTTTGTGGTTTGCCGTGTTTACAAGAAAACTAGAAAGTTTGGTGACCCCAAACTTCGCCTGCCGATGCAGAAAAATTTTGGCCAATCAGAGCACTCGTTACTTCGTCTCAGGACCAACCCATTTTAGACTTATGAATTTTAGAAGACCCTTTATTGGACATTTCATCTCAAAACCGTACGAGCCTGCGATGAATATTTATATATGCTTGTCTCGCGCCAATACTGCCTAGTAACAAGGGCATTCGCGCGCTTGGGCAATATCGATATAGCGGCTATCGATAGCAACACGTAACTTGTAACTGTCTTCGTACTTAGAATCCGCCTATCTCAGCTCGCCAATTTCCCATCTATTTTATCTCTTTATATTTTTCTGTTCGCTTCTTCCTGTATATTTTCCCTTTATTTGGAAAGGTTTTGTGATATATTTTATTCTTGTGGACGCGTAATTCGTGATTGTAATTAATTTCGGTGAGAATCTGGTGAGTTATGTTGACTTCAGTGAATCATTCGCACAGCGGTTGTTCGTGTAGTATACGTATGGCGTGTGACTGCCTGTGTGGTGTACGTATTTGCATGCTGTGCAGAGTGCGAGTGCAGTGATTTTGTAGACGTTGCGTTCGTTTCAGCCCTGTCATTTGAGCTTTGAATTTATGCATTCCTCAATTTTTGGTGTGTGTATTCGAGTGAATATAGCCGTGGTTGTTAATTTTTTACGGATATCTATGTGGATTTGCTTGTTTTGATTGATTTTATTTGACTTTTATAGGCTCTCCTATCTGATTCTAATTCCCGAGCGCATGCTTTTGTTGTGACTCGTGTGTGCGATTGCGTATTGTTGATGTGACTGAGTGATCAACCTCATTATACCTCTCCTTCAGTCACCTGTGATTATTTTGATGAAGCATTGAAGTTGAGTTTGGTTAGAATATAATGGTCCGATCACTCCGATCTTTTTTTTTTTTTTTTACACTAAATTGAATGAAATAATTTTAGTGCTGTGCCAAGTGGCAGGTACTAACTCTTTCTTTTCTTTCCTTTTGCCTTTTTTTTCTGAAAGACTTTTGCCCTCTTGGGCTTGCCTTGGCCCCGATGTAAAAAATAAAAATATCCATGTAAAGGAAGGACATGAATACATTTACTAACACTGAAAGCAATAAATACAAATTACTAACATTTCCCCCTGAAATAATTTAGGGGGTGGAGGGGTGTATTTTTTGGGAAGGGTTGTTTGAAAAATAAATATAATTGTGTACAGTAACATGGCAGTCGAGAATTCAAAGTGAAAATGCATAGTTTCTGAATCCACCTGAAAATGAAAATCAAAATTAAAACATTTGATAGATAAAATTTGGAAAAAAGAAATGATAACAGTATTTTTCTCAAGGGTGGCATTTTTATTTCCAAGTTCAAATTTATTTGCAAAAAATGGATCTGGTAAAATGCGTAAAGAGGACATGTGCTTCCTAGGACCCCCCCCCCCCCGAAAGGCTCTTGCGATTAGATTGATTTGACAAACCTACAAACAAAACACTGTTTACTTGAATTTATACACAACAGGGGAAGCTATTTGTCCTGAAATCTAATATTGTGAATTATAGATATAAATGTAAAACCTAAATAAAAAAATTCAGGGGATAAAAACAAATCCCTTGGCAGAAACTGCGAACTCATTTACTTGCATTTATGCACTTCAACAATAATGGGTTTATGGGTACTATACAAGCAAAAATAACATTTGAATGTTCATCAACATAAAGGGAAATGATACTCGAACTCATAGCCATAATTCCCACCAGTGTTATTGCATGAAGCTCCTTTGATCATTGTTTACATTTTCGAAGAGACGGAGAGAGAGCTAGCTGAGTGCAGCGCAGGTGTCCTTCAGTCATGAATTGGACTACATTCCTGGCCTGGTCACTAGGCAACGTCAACGAGTCGTCTAGTATTTTACCAGACCTTGATAAAGCTATATTTATTTTGTTATGTTCTTTCACGTAAATGACCTCATCAGACATAGATAAAAAAAATCAATAATTGTAATTTCTTTGTATGTGAGCCCATTATAGTCCACTTTGCTTCGTTCAATTTGGTAATCGAAGAACTATTTCCAAAATTATTCAAATTCATGACTGAATGACGAAGCTACGGTATGCAGTGCTAGTGCAAGGAGAGATGATGACTCATCGAGCATGCAAGCCTTTCCCATGCTAGGCCTGGCTATCGCGATAGCACAGGTCTTTCGCTTCCGCGTACATAACCATTTTGGGACAGGGTGAATCTGAAACAAAATCGCAGACTTATAAAACATCCAGCGAGGCCATTTTCGGAAGAAAAAAAAACAAATAAATCAGATTTTGCATACAAGCAAAAGGCATTAGATCATTCATTTTATGAGTTTGACTGACCAGATCCGTTACTTCTTTGTTGTTACTTTTTAGTTCCCCCTACACAGAGTAGACTAACCCCCAAAAATCACACCACGTCGGCATGACTGACTATTGTGGAAAATGCCATTTCTCAATAGGGGTGCATAATTACGGATGACAGACAAACGAACTAAATGAGATATTTCTAAATGTAAGAAAAAAAAAATTAAATACGATTTCCACACCACAGAAGATAAAAATTTCCAAACAGTTACTTTTACTGAACATTTAGTTTCAAATGAATGATGGAAATCACACTCATTCAGTTTGGGAACAGTCCTGTAAAATTGCATGTCCCCGTGCGTGAGTATCGTGTCCCTAGACTTGTGAATGAGATTGGGCTGGCTTGTTGCCAAAAAAAGTTGCCGTCTTGAAGAGTGGCCCTCGTAATCCATTTTTAGAAAATCATTGTCGCGAATGGGTTAAATAATAGGGCGATTCCACAATAAATTGGACATGGTGGGGTTCAAACCTTTAATGTGGTACTGTGCCCATGTAAATGTAGATAAAGATCTAGAATTACTACAGAGTCTTCTTTACAACACAACTGAACATTCAAGATGAAAAATATGTGACTCGGTCATCTAATGGGGAATAAAATGATCAAACAAACATTTGCACATATGGGACTATGGCAGGGATGCCACTTTTACGACTTTTGTCGGAATTCCGACTTTTTTCGACGTTCGTCGAACTTCCGACTTTTTTGGCTCGGACTCCATTTCCGTCTGTCACTTCGGCCGCCTCAAGTAGAGTAGTGTATTGAATACCGCTGCACTCGAATGAGGGAGGAAGGTCATTCACTTAACACATGCATTTGTTTCAATACATATGCAGTATACATATACGTGTCAGTGTAAGTGAATGGTACGGTACATGCATGCGTGTTGGAGTTGAATCTGCCATCGTTGTGAAAAAGACATAGCGTAAAAAGGGACAAACATTTATCAAGAAATGTGCTGATGAATATTTCAAGTTTGCATACTGGTGGGTCCCGTGCACTTATGATGTCATATTTATCATGATATTTGTTTTGTATTTGTACTTATCTTAGATAATATAGCTAATAGTCTACTAGATGAAACCAAATTGATAGAATTATGATATGTTTTGAAAGTTCGGAGATTTTTTACGACTAATAAAGGTCTAAAAATCCATGTCCATTTCAGGTCACGGTGTTACAGTGGATATTAATATTCATAACTCATGAATATGAAGGATATTTCCTTTTTGTTCTCACTTCTTTTGTATGTTGTGAGGGAAATAATAGACCTATAACAAAAACTATTCCGACACCTGCACCTGCATTTTGTAATCCATACTTGAAATATAAAAATTCCTTCTGAATGTCATGGTGTTATTGTGGAATTGCCTAGTACTGATGAATTCTCTTTGAAAAGGTATCTGACATGGGTAATAAATGCTTTGTTGCTTTCTGTTAACTTGAAGAAGTTCCTTAGTCATCCTTAACCCTAAAAGACCTGGGCTATTTCTGGTCTAGTTATCCCCCCCCCCCATGATCTTGTCCGTGGATCGCCGGATCGGCATGAAAATTGGCATGAGGGTAGAGAATGGTGTAATCTACAAGGCTATATGGTTAGATTTTATCAAATTGTTTTGTTTTATTTTATAGGAATTAATTTATGCTAATTTATGCGAGAAATCATAGTTTTGGCTATATCTCACTGAATAAAGCTTTAGGAACAATGATTTTTGGTACAAATGTTTTTCATAACATTCACATCAACTCCTTTACTAAATAAATGGGTTATCAATTTTTTTTTGTTATGTATTCTATTGTTTTACAAATTCCTTATGTATTTCTTTGGTTTTTTTAAACGTTTTTGTGTGGGTGTGTGGGGGTGTGAGTGTGTTTGTGTGTGTGTATGTGAGAGTGTGTGTTTGATTTTTCACACTATTTTAGAGAGAGTAATTATTCTTCCCTGAAGGTATTTACATAATTTTGAAGTTTCTAATTTTGCCCATAGGTTTGTACACGGTTATATACAGAAATAGTGAAATTTTAACGACTTGCGTTCGTAATCGTAATCTGACACTGGCACCGTAGGTCCGATCGACATAAATTTGGTATCAAAATGTGCGAGAAGGATCAGAGAAAAAAGTCATTGAATCTCAGATTGATACATCTAGTCGTTGCGGAGTACCATCAAAAATTCAACAGGGGGGGGGGGCCATTATCCTCCCCCCCCCCCCCCCCCCCCCCCCGGGTATATTAGGGTTAACTACCCCTATGTAATGCTGTTTGGCTGTATTTTGCTCTGTTTTTGACCAAGGGTCAATAAATTACTGCTGAGAACTCTGTCAATAGCATTGTTATCTAGTTAAAGGCAATCTTGCTTGTGGCAGTTCACATAAGATATAATTTCACAGATGCAAACCAAACTTACCCTGATCTTCCAAATAACAAATTAATAACATCTGTAGCTTGAATTGGTAGACAATGTGTAAATGCTGATGAAGAATGAGCAAAGAAAGATAAAGGTAGAGTGTATTGTGAGAACTCTGTTCTTTCCTTTGCTTTGATCACAGCTGTTGATAAGTGCCAAACCTCATCACTTGGTGATGCCCGTGATGCATTAGTCAACGTCTGTCTGGACTCACTGGCTGCGTACAAGACAACCCTGGCTAGTTCACATACCATGGGCGCCCTCATGAGTCCACCTAACCTAAGGTTGCTGCCGCTCTACACATTGTCACTGCTGAAGAATGTAAGTATCAAAGATGATGATATCCATTTTACTAAAAGGACCATATGCAAAATAAATGCAGCTCATCATTTTGAACCTATACATGGATAAACATAACATTTAATAATTGAACTGGTATAGATGTTGGTATCTGAATTGTTGAAGCTGAAGTTAGAGATTGAATATGTTAGATAGATCTTAATAGTTATGTATCAATGTTATTGATCATATTTTCAGGATATTAGCTGAAAATGACCAAGACTTGACCATTCCCTTCTTGTACTTATTTGTGTTTTTTTTACTGAAACTGGATGTTATGTGTCTCATTCTCCCTAGCTTGCATTTCGTATTGGTATGAGCACTAAACTCGACACCCGTGTGTTTGCCATGGAGATGTTTAAATGTATGCCTCTTCTCTACACGATGCTACATGTCCATCCTGATTTATATGCAGTACACAATCTTACAGATGAGGTAACTTGGATTGATTTATTGAAAGGTTTTAGTGAAAAATTCTGTAATCATTCTTAGAACTGAACTAACATAGATTATAGGATGTAAATATCAAGCTTAGGTTTGCTTATCTCCTGTAAAGGGATACCTATCCCATTAGAGAGGTATCCAAGATGTTCTGTAAGTCTTTTAACTTTGATTGCCATTAAAACAATTTCCTCATCAATGTCTATATATATATGAAACGCTATACTGTAAAGTTTCAATTTTAATGTTCATTTTGAATTGCACTTTAAAGCGAACATTTTTCTCACCCATTAATGATTGGCCATTTGAACTTTATGAACCTAAAGGGATTTTTTATAAACATATGGCATGAATATTTAACCCATTCATGACCGAAGTCCACATTTTGTGGTTTGGCCGAATATCTTTTGATGCAAAGCCCTAAAAATCATACCAAAGACATGAGCAGAAAGAGCAAAAAATTCTACACAAACTGTGCCCATTTTGGTTGCGTCAATATTCGTTGTTTGATGCTGAAATTTTTCTAAAGGAAAATTAGCATTAAAATCCTTAAATTGGCAATGTGATAGAAGGTTTAAAATCACCGTTTTCCCCTGCAAATTGGCAACTTTTTGACTTCTCATCATAATTTCTGTCAATTTATATTCATTTCAGATACACAACGTTTTATAAGAAAAATGTAGCAATGAAATAGAATGTTGGTGTTGCCAATTTGAAGAATGAAAGCTGATCAAATTAGGCTTTAAATAATTCCTGTCACGAATGAGTTAAAGGATAGTTGATGATTGTTCTTGTTCTACCAGGGTGCATTGTTGGTGCATGACCAGACGATTCCTCAACCAGGTCTTGTTGGTCTATCATCAGAATACCTTAGCAGAGATGGAGCATTCCTTATGGACTGTGGAGATATCATGTATCTCTTTGTAGGACAGAACATCTCATCAGAATTCTGCAGGGATGTTCTTGATGCACCTAACTTTACCAGCATACCAGAAGGACAGGTTAGTGACTCTTTAAAAGCATTGGCTAACTTTGTGAGTAGCTGATTTAAAAAATTCTCAAACTAAGATGAAACATGTGTATGAGTACTTGTATTTGTACTCAAAAACCCTGAAACCAACCATAATTTGGAATGAAAAAGTGTAAGTTAGACGCAAATGGCGATTTTATTATCCTTCGTCTCACGAGACAATCACTAAGAGGACCACTTTGCTTGAATTTGAAAATGTCGTTATGTGCCTCCCGCCGCGTGATACGCCGATACACACAGTACGGTAAGGTGAGTCATACGCGCATGCGCACTCCTTATGCCTATTCTGTGCAACCGACCCTCGTATATTTTTCAAACATTGGTTCACATTTTTGATATTTAAAAATACTTCCTGTGGATATTATACTTTGAAACTTTCAGACTGGTATTTTTACACTATAACCCTTAAGTTTATCCCATTTTCAAGTAACAAAACAAGATTGTTTTAAATCATAACAATGTTAACCAATGTCTTTAAGGAAAATATTATAATAAATCCAAAAAGTAGTAATGTGTGACTTGATACTTGATGAGGTAATCCTTTAGGCAGCTCACTCAGGAAGCTATACTGGGATGAATTGATGAAGGGAGTGGTTGCAAAGAATGCCATGAGGTGCAGAATTGGTGTGTAGATAAAGCACATATCAATTTACAGTAAAATATGCTTTGATTTGATGTCTGTGGTTCAGACCCCTTCCTTTGACATGTACTAGTGATTTGACGTTGAAGTTAAGCTGCCAGTTTTACCATTGCCAGAAGTGACTGAAACTCTCATAGGTAAATTACTTTTTGGCTTTGACGAACTGATATTAAATTTGTGAAATCCATCCTGATGAACTTATTTAGCAGTAATAAAGAGATTGATTAAGTAACTCCTCCCTCTGTATTAAAGCTTTATGCTTTCATATTGGATGAAGATGTGCAAGACACATTTTGTTAATGTGTCGGAAACTGCGTTGCCATGGTAACAGCATATTGCAATAATTCGGGAGAATCTTGTGGATCAGAGTACTTCCTCATTTTTCAAGCATTGCTCATATAATTTGGTAAACACGTTGCTCTTGAGATGAAGATGTGCAAGAAATATTTTTCAGTGTGTCAGAAACTGTGTTGCCATGGTAATGGCATATCATTGCAATAAATCAGGGGGAAATTAATCACCTTCAGTGATATTTCTCGTTTTATATCCCAAGGCATATGGGGAAGGGACTTTCATCATCTGAATGGATTATGAAGTACAAATAATCTTGTGACATATATGTCTCATTACTTTCTAATATTTTTTTTGTCTCAGATTGACCTGCCAGAGTTAGATAATCCAAAGTCTGATCAGCTGAGGTTATTTGTGAACTGGTTGTTAGAGAAGAGACCATACCATGCTCCTCTATTGGTTATCAGGTGAGTCCTCTCACATACACATTCTTCATTCACTTATTTTCAAGAGAAGTTTGTCCTGTGGTAAATGGTGATAAATCATTTTTTCATGTCAGTGGGAGAAAAATATGTACAAATGTCCCCAGAAAGGAATAGTCATGTTTAAAACATTACATGAAATTGCTTTAATCTTGAGGAAAGAAAATCTTGCCAAATTTTATATCATTTTTTTACTACTCTATTTAATAAATGTTATCTCTTTGCAGAAATCATGTTGTCGAAAAATAGACATTCCTTTTAGAAAATAGCTGTTTTTATTTTGAACTTTGAAGATCAAAGACAAAAAAAAGTGGAAGTGAGGTGAACCATACAAAGACAGAAATTCAAGAAGTAAAATTTCATTTAAAAGCCTTGATATTCTTCTTTATTTACAGGGATGATAGCAGGGACCGTGCTCTGTTCTTGGGTCATCTGATCCAGGATCGAACAGAAGGATCCATGTCATACTATGAATTCATCCAACATCTACAGAAAGAAATCAAATAGATCCAAGACCCGCGCTTAGAACAGGTCCATTAACCTGTTGCCCTGTAGAACTGAATGTTCCCTGTATCAAACCTATAAGGAATATAGAATTTCATAGGTTAACAGCTCTGCAACACCTACACAACATCTGAAATCTTTGAAGAACCTTACTCTAGAAAGTGCTTGAATCTTGTGTTAGTTTAACTGAACATCAGCCTATGATGGGAGTTAGGGGTAGACTTACTGGGCAGTACGTTGTTCAATTGTGAGAAGGTCTGGAAAGAAATGTCAGTAGGGATTATTCGTGAAAAGTAGAAATGGTAAAAATGTTCCATTGCTCTTACGACATGAAAATTGAAATAGATTTCCAGTCATTACCCTCATTTGTTGAGAGATGTCACATACTGCCAAACGATTCACTGAAAGTGTGAAAGGTCATGTCATGTGAAATGTAGCACAAGTCGTACGATCATTCCAGAGTTTTCATTGAAGAGGATTTTGCCATCTTAAGATCTAAGCAATTAACCTAGCTGCCATTTCTTCAAGACTTGCTTGTAAAGTTGGGTCTTGTAATTTGTGGTAGGATTTAAGAGCATAGCAAGTAGCATTCACGTTCTGAGTCCTGCTTTTTAACGGTTAAAGGGAAAGTCCACCCAAGATATTTCACTGTTTCAATAAAAGGAGTTAAATTTGAACAGCGTTTCAAAAAAGAAATGAGCAAAATCAGTCAAAGAATAATAATTACACTCATTTACATTTTCTAGTATATAACTCTCGGCTCTGCAAATTGGCAACACTGATGACATCATATGTGAGCAGCTCTCCATTCACTTTGTACATGAAATTTCACATTTTCTCAATGTTCTTGGAAATTACACATTTTCTCACCCCATAGTCAAAGTATGTTATGTAAAAAGCAATTTTTCTGTACATACAGTGACTATGGGGGCTAGAAAATGGGTAACTTCCATGAAAATTCAGAAAATATGGAATTTCATGTACAAAGTGAATGGAGAGCTGCTCGCATATGGTGTCATCAGTGTTGTTAATTTGCAGAGCCGAGAGTAATTTACTGGAAAATGTAAATGAGTGTAATTTTCTTATTCTTTGACCGATTTTGCTCATTTCTTTATTTAAAAGCTGTTCAAATTTAACTTCTTTTATTGAAACAGTGAAACTTCTGGGGTGGATTTCCCTTTAATTTTTTTTTAAATGTAGTTTTGTAACAAGCACAGTTTAATTTACCATTCTTCGTGAATTATTTTGAGACTCCTAAATCTTATGATTGATAAGGTGTAGTTTTATGCCAAGGTATCATATAAGGAATTAAATCATACTTCTCTGTGGATGGTGCTTGAATGAATGGGTTTTAGCGGTATGAGATGCCTTTGAAATATCTCCTTATCATTTGTTTGGTATCCCTCTCTAAATCTTGAAATTTTCTTTCAAATAAATTGTCAGTATAATTCATAAATATTCATTTTTCTTTTATTTCTAAAACCTTTACCAGATCTAAGAATTATCATTGATTTTGCTTTACTGGAAATGATCGTCTCTGTGTAATTTGTGGAATTCTTCACTTTTTGCAACTCATTTCAAAGTATGTAGCACCTCACATTGTTGCCAGTTAAGTTTATTTGCTCCTATTTGATTTAAAAGCCATATATTGGTTTATCTTTGTAGGCTTTTATTAGGAATACTGTGGAGTGTATATTATGTTGAATACTCCTTGCATTGCTATGTCATTGCAAGATTTCACTTTGTATATGAACGTGATAATGGAGTAGATGAAATTTCTCTACCTAGACCAGTCTTTATCTGTAAGGACTAATCATTGGTGTATAATTGATTGATGCAAGTCATACATGAGATCAAATGCTTCTCTTCAATGCAAAAATATCCATTCAAATTTAAAAGCTCAAAAGTAACAATGCAGAGTATCCTAGAATTGCTAATCCATTTCATTTGCCCCGTTGCTCAAATGTCAATGCTCACTTCATGTTTGAGAATTATCAGCAATGAGATTACCATTCAAAGTATATATGTACCTATGGTCTTAACACTGACAATGCATTAGTGGACACTGGCTAGGGTTATAGCACTGTGTAATATGCACTGATCATTTACTTATTTTTCTCGATAAGACTATGAAAAAAGATATTTGAACTTTCTTCAATTTTAGTTCACCTCACAGGGCAGGAAAAGATTTCAAGTTTGCTGGATTGTTTTTGACAACTATATTTGTATTTTCTTGAGGGTCTTTATTTTTAATGAGAAAGATGTGTAGGTTAATAATGTAGGTCATAGCTGATATTTTGAAAGGCTTCAGCAAAAATTACAAGAGTAGGATCTGCTTTTCAGAAATTCAAATTGGCAATATCTTATTTATGTTTAATAGTAATTTTTGTAGCATATTTGCAAAGGTTTTATAGAAAAGGAATATTTCTTTCAAGCAGCGAAGCAATTTAGCGTCGTAAATATAAACTGTATTCCTTAATGATAATAGAAGGGCAAAGGTTATTCTTTAAGTAATTGATGGCATGCATTTGTTCTAAACAGCATGTTTTGTCACCAAGTAGCTACATTATTTTCTTGTTTTCTTCTTCAAAGTTGATGTTGTATAGTGTATACACACACACAACACACACACACACACACACACACACACACACACGATTTGTTGTATCTGCATGGTGTATAACTATATGATTCACTAACCATTGTGTAGTTGTACAAGCATTCACACACACACTCTCCATGCTTAACCTTTCGTATGTCGTTCATGAAATCAGCCAGGCATCGAAACTGTGAGGCGGGTCGTAAATTGAGTCGGTATAGATACAAGAGTTTTTCCGTTCACACACAAGTTATACGTCGTACAATTATATGACGTATAGTTCTACAAGATACAGTTGTACGGGCATTCACACGTTTTTTTATTCACGTAAATGTCATATCTATACAAGTCTCACATAATTATATGATCTGTGAATGGGGGGGAGTATCATTCATATTTTGTTAACCCATTCATGACAGAGGTCCACATTTTGTGGTTTGGCCTAATAACTTTTGATGCAAAGCCCTGAAAATCATACCAAATACATGAGCAGAAAGAGCAAAAAATTCTACACAAACTGTTTCCATTTGGTCTGCCTCAATATTTGTTGTTTGATGCTGAAAATATTTTAAAGGAAAATAAGCATTAAAATCCTTAAATTGGCAATGTGATAGAGAGTTTAAAATCACTGTTTTCCCCTGCAAATTGGCAACATTTTGACTTCTCATCATGATTTCTGTCAATTTATATTCATTTCAGATACATGACGTTTTATAAGGAAAATGTAGCAATAAAATAAAAATGTTGTTGTTGCCAATTTGAAGAATAAAAGCTGATCAAATTAGGCTTTCAATAATTCCTGTCACGAATGGGTTAAATGTTAGGGTGAGAAAAGATAGATATAAAGCACTGTTTCATGTAAACATTTCATTCCCCCTGCTCACTTTATTGGTGGAGTTCACTCATGAAGATAAATTGAAATACATATTTGTCATACTGATCACTGAAAAATGTTCTCTACACTGATTCATTAAATCTGGAAAAAAAAAAGTATTCAGTATAGAAAGTTTGAAAATCAGGACTATAGTTTGCATTTTTGTAGTACATCATTTCTGATGGCTGAGACTGTGCATATTCACAGGATATCATCATTCTAAATAAAAACTTTGAACATGAATTAACTAGAATGGCCATTTTGTCTTATACTGCATGTATTGTAAATGTAGAAATTTTTGCAGTACATTAATTTTCGCAGATTTTACGCTATTTTCGGCAAGTGCAAATTCTAGAACTCGTGAAAATATTAGCACAATTTCATATGCATTGAAATATCAAATCACATTGTGCATTTTTTCGAGTGATTGTAGAGTGCGAATTTAAGAACCCAAGAATATGTTCTTGGGTTGCTCAGCACGAAAATTTAATCACGCGAAAATTACAGCGTTTACAGTATGCAATTTCTATCAAAGATAGTATAAAATGTTAACTTTATATTGGTTCATTTAATAGCAATATTCTGCCAAAAGACAAATTATGTTTTCGGTACTGATGCTTTCTATTTGTCAGCTGTTATAGACGGTTCTTTATCACAACATGTACTTATCGATGTAGTTACATGCTTAAGTGAAGAAAGACTTTCAAAGGGTTGTTTTTTTTAAAGATATATATATATCTCTGACAAGATAATAGTTGTGACATGACTGATAGATAGAAAAGAGTGTTTCATAATGCATTCAAGTACAAGGCATGTTACATAGGTCTTGTTTATTTTCGTTGATCTATGTTATGGAAAAGTAATATATTCACGTGTTAAGATTTATCAGTGCATTATTATTTTAATATAGTTTGGAGTAGTATTTTGTTGA
Source organism: Echinometra lucunter (assembly GCA_029962745.1). Taxonomy (NCBI): domain Eukaryota; kingdom Metazoa; phylum Echinodermata; class Echinoidea; order Camarodonta; family Echinometridae; genus Echinometra; species Echinometra lucunter. Next base: position 19,946,712 of record CM057170.1, read on the forward strand.
TAGTATACTTTGCTTTGGAGGCCTTTTATTCACTCTTCACTGTGAATACTTGTAGTTGTGATTCCGTGGGAGAGTGAAAGATGTGCAGCTTTAAAAAACTGAGACATATTAAAGTGGAAGGGTTAGAAATAAAAAAATATACTTACCATGTGTTTGATCACTTTTATCACTTTTTGTATTTGAAACTTTAGGGAGGAAGTTCACTGCAAGAACAAATACTTGTATACCTTTATTAGAAATGTAAATTACAACTGTAGCATTTGTATAACTTTTTGCTTTGGAAATTACTGCATAATTTTGGTTACCGTGAATTAGTAGTTCTTAAAGAAAATCAGAGTAAAATGGCAGCAACAAACTAACAGTTTAATTTCTATGTTCTATTGTTAGCTTATACATACACCTAGCAGAAGCCAAACATATGTGAAATTTAATTGATAGTTTTCATGCAACATTTTAGGACTTCTGCATCCCTACTCATCAGCGTATCAAAACTTCAGCTGCTCATTTTATATTGTTGAAATATTTGGCCATTATGAAGTTGATTTTAGAGGTTTTCATCAAAATAGTTTAAAGAGAAGCTTGAGTTGCGGGAAAGATGAAAAATATTTTGTGAGCTTTCTCATTCTTTCCATGTCAGTTAGAAGAATATCATATTAAAGGAAAGGATTGCTCTTCAAATGCCCTCGTATTGGAAATATGACAAGAAAAATCTGAAAAGTTTGGGGATAACATTCACTATGAACATGACGGACAAAGAAAGCGGACAAAATAAACAACCTCTCATTCTACCCTTCACGATGGTTCTGGTAGTCAAAAGAACATCCCATCACAGTTATTATGTTTAATCATGTAGTTCCAGATGATTATGCATGTGACACCTGTTCCACATATTTTAGTCAATGGCAGTGAAGGGATGTTCTTTTGACTACCAGAGATATTGTGAAGGGTAGAATGAGGGGTTGTTTATTTTGTCCGCTTTCTTTGTCTGTCATGTTCATAGTGATTCATTCCAGACTTTGTGTGTGGTCCCATATACTCGTTTCTTTGTGCAGTTCAAGTACCGGTACCATTTGGGGAAAGTAAGTGAATTTCTTATCAATTCAATAATCTCAAAATCTCACATCAGACACCTAAGTTCAAAAACTCTCCAAGTTGCTTTGAAACAGTTTCTTTCACATTATGAACTCCAGTTTATCTTTAAGCCATTTGAGCCAAAAGAGTATTGCAGTGTTTGTGGTATGTTGTTAGGGTACAGCAGTATTAAACATGAATTGAATGCTACAGGATCATTGTAGGTGTAGGTATGGCTCAACTTGTCATCATTACAAGAGAGAATCTCAGATAGAATCCCAATATAGGATTATAGTTGCACAAAGATCTTGATCATCTTGGACAATAGATGGCGCTTTAGTTCCAAAGTCCAACAGCTCAATAAAGAAATGTTTACAATTAGATCAAGAACAAAAGAATGCTGACATGAAATGCTTGTATACTGTTTCATTGAAATATTGACACAAATATTTCCGTATGAAGGTCATTCATTGTCAAAATTAATTTTTCTAGTACTTATTTTTAATGATATTAATATTAAGACTGTCTTTATCACATCTGCCTTCAAATATCCTGTAGTTATCCTGTTGTATAATTTTTCCATCTTGAAATTTGCACATGAGAAGTAATTGAGCTTCACTTTAATGTTATGAACTAGTATTTGTTGGGTTTTTTTTTTTTTCTTTTTGTGTGGGTTCTTCTTTTCTTTAACCATTGAGAAATTGAGAGGTAAAGATATGATTGTGTCACTAGCATAGGCTGGTTTTAATGCTTATATATATATACTATCTTAAATATAAACTTGTCTTTTTCATACCATTCAAGTCTGAAATGCCTTTTTCAGAGGTGGTGAATTTCTTATTTTGTGTTTTTATCACAGCATACAATGGGACTGGGCTATATGTTTAACTATGTGTACTTCTTGATAGTGTTATATATTTCTGTCTTGTTCTTTCGTTGTCTTGTTTTCTCTCTATCTCTCTCTCTCTGTGATGAAACAATATATCTGATGAATGTAATGAATGAATAAAATTGATGAAACAGTAATGGAATAAACTATATCTGTTTCTTTTATTTCAAAGAAAAGTAGTTACTATTTTTATGCCTCCCCCCACCGTAGGTGGTGCCGGAGGCATTATGTTTTTGGGCTGTCTGTCCGTCCGTCCCGTTTTCGTTCTCGCGATAACTTAAGAACCGTTGACGGATCAACTTCAAACTTGGTTCATGTGTGCATATGGGAGGGACAATGATCTGAATAGATTTTCGGGCTCTCAAGGTCAAAGGTCAAAGGTCATAGAGGTCATTATGTACATAGAAATGGTTCGTTCTCGCGATTACACAACCATTTGACGGATCAACTTCGAACTTGGCTCATGTATGCATATGGGAGGGACAATGATTTGATTAGATTTTGGGGTCTCAAGGTCAAAGGTCATAGAGGTCATGTACTTAGAAATGGTTCATTCTCACGATAACTATTTTATGGAACAACTTCAGACTTGGCTCATGTATGCATGTGAAAGGGACAATGATCTGATTAGATTTTGGAGTCTCAAGGTCAAAGGTCAAAGGTCATAGATAGAGGTCAGTATATACATGTACGTGAAACTTGCTTGTTCTTGTGATAGATCAACTCTGTGACGGTTCAACTTCAAGCTTGACTCATGTAAGCGTATGGAAAGGGCAATGGTCTCATTAGAGTTGGGGGTCACAAGGTCAAAGGTCAAGGTCAAAAATGTCATTGTATAAATGAAAATGGATCAACATGAATGTGCCATATATTATATATATCTGGCATTGGCGGAGGCATAAATTTCGACCGCGCGCGGTCAAGGATTCATCCAGTTATTTGTGAGTGTTGTGAATTCGTTGGTAAAGATGATGATAAGCATAATTCAGTAGATGAGAAGAACCAGAAAGAAGGAGAAGAAGGAGGAGGAGGAGGAGGGAGAAGAACCAGACATTAGAAGAAGGAGGAGGAGCAAGAAGAAGAAGAGGATTAGGAGGGTTAAAATGAGATAATAATGGGTTGGTATAATGATTATTGTAATGATGATGATATGATGATTATAGTGGTAATGATGATGATGATGATTTTGTTATGGTGGCCGTATTGATGTTTATATTTGACGATATGTCGGTGGTTCACTGATAATAATAAAAACATTAATAACAAAACAAAAGATCAGTTCCCCCTAAAAAAAATCTCTGTAATTTCTGAATCGGGAACCTTTGATGAAATCTGAATACAGAGATATGTAGCTGTACTTCTCAGCTACATTTCATGATAAATTCAGGGGAACATTTTGTTACGCTTCGGTGAACACGCCCTAAAGGCAAAATGGCCACTTTTTGAAATTCATGAATCTTATAACTTTGGTTCAATGATATCGGAACAAATTTCAAATTTTCAGCATCAGAAGGCATGCAACCAAAAGCATGCAACATAGTTTTATGTGTTTTCTGACGCACTTAACCCATTCGTGACAGGAATTATTTAAAGCCTAATTTGATCAGCTTTTATTCTTCAAATTGGCAACACCGACATTTTTATTTTATTGCTACATTTTTCTTATAAAATGTCATGTATCTGAAATGAATATAAATTGACAGAAATTATGATGAGAAGTCAAAAAGTTGCCAATTTGCAGGGGAAAACGGTGATTTTAAACTTTCTATCACATTGCCAATTTAAGGAATTTAATGCTTATTTTCCTTTTAAAAATTTTCAGCATCAAACACTGTATATCGACGCAACCAAAATGGGCCCAGTTTGTGTAGAATTTTTTTGCTCTTTCTGCTCATGTATTTGGTATGATTTTTAGGGCTTTGCATCAAAAGATATTAGGCCAAACCACAAAATGTGGACCTCTGTCACGAATGGTGACTTGTGCGCAAAATTTTAGGTTGAGTGTACACGGGTTGAAAATTGGAAAAACTACAGTTTTGACATCTTTGAACTGTCTTTCCTGTGGTAAATGTTATCTTATGAGATTGAATTCATGTTTTGGAAAGTGTTTTTGACTTTTGCAAACATCATCCATTAATTCACGGTTGATAAAAAATACCATATTTAAATACGGGCCTAAGTATTCCTTTGATTTTGTGCTCTAAAAATCATCTGAATAACATTTTTCATTATGTTCATGACCGATGTACATTTATCAATGATCCTATGGCATTTTATTAAAAAAATCACGCTTCAGCGAGCACGCGGGGCTAGCAAAGCCCTTTTGCGCTATAAAATTCAGTTAATTTACTTTGGTCAGCTATTAGTTTTCCTGGAGAGTTTGTCTGATTTTTTTTTTTCTTAAATCCTGATGCGTTACGCTTCAGGGAGCAGAAGAGATAAACAAATTATGCAAATGAGAAGCAAATTTAAAGCTTTGTTATTACTCCGTGCGCTGTTGACATTCAATTCGGCGTTGAGTTCCCGCTTGTTGATGACCTCCTGTCTATAATGTATTTTATTGAATAAAGCCTCTTCCATAACTAGAAGTAGTTATTTTTGGCTATCTCCCTTCACTCGCTCGCAAAATTTTAAAAAAACAAAACAAACAAAAAACAAAAATCATGATCTAGCAGGAAGCGTCATTATTTTCCTCCAAATTAAAAAACACTTAGCGGCCCCTAAGTTATACACCCAATATAAAGATATACATCCGTTAAAAATACCTGTAGGGAAGTAGATCTGTTTACAAATGCAGCATAACTGTCGGCATGAGGCTTTACACACCCCCCCCCCCCCCCATTCAATATTTCTACGACGCCCCTGTCTATATGCTCTTTTGCTTAGTCCATAGATTACTTAATCCATATAAATTTGAGGTCACCACGTAAAACTTTGCTAGCGACGCCCCTGTCTCTATGCCCCTTCGCTTAGTCCATCCTTCACGTCTCCCCCCCCCCCCCCCCCCCCCCCCCCCCCCCCTCCGCGCCCTGTTGAATATGAGGCGAGGATCCAGCCCATTTCATAAAAAGTTGTTACAATAGCAACTCTTGCTGGAATGGCAACTTTCATTATAAAAGTCAATCAGGAAGCAGAATTATCACTGTTGCCATGGTTACCATTCCAGCAGGTGTTGCTATCACAGCAACTTTTTATGAAACAGGGAGGTAATACTAACAGGCAGGGCTGGTATTCAATCCAATACTCATATTTCTGACTTAAGTATTGAACTGAATACCGGCCCAGGAGCCTGTCCCGAAATTGTCACCCTATTTTGGATTTGACCCCTTAAAGTTATAGACTATCAACATGATCAATCTCCACAAAATGCTTGTCAGTCTGAACGTAACCGCTGGGGGGTAGCACCCCGGGGCTCCCAAAAGGGCTCCAAAGTTGGGTTGATTTCAACCCATTTAACATTATGCACTAAACTTTGTCAAGAGGAAGTTGTATGACTATACATTACCAAAGCACAAAAACTGACAAAACTTTTCGTCGGGATGGGTTGTCAGACGGCCCCTAAAAAATGGGTAAAATTTTTCCCCATAAGACCCATCATTCCCATGTATCAAATTTCGTGAGTCTTGTCAAACAGATATGGATTATTATAGGTGTGTTTACATTACACTGATTGGGTCACTTTTTTAAAAGAAAGCAATACAGTTTTCACAATTCAATAACTTATCATTGAAATTATCAATTGACACCATTTTGCACTCCAAGAAAACGACAACATACTCAAGATTTCTCTGAATCAGTTTGATCTAAAATGAATTTGAGTTACTCAGGTCGGAAAGTAGATTCCATGACATTTGCTCCGACGACAATTACTCCCATGGCAAAATCTGCACGTTAATATAAAACCTAAAAATCCTTATCCGCATACCATTCTGAACCAAGACCTCTATCATAAAATATTGTCCTCTGAGAAATTAAGACCGGAAGAATTATCCCAGCAGCAAAACAAATGTCGGGTCACTAGAAAGTAAGAAAATGTATTTTCTCCAGATCCAGAGCATATTGTGATAGCAAAGCTTAATGGAAGGGAATTTTGGCGTTTGTTTGTTTGTTTGTTTTCAGGGGGCTTTATACCTCCTTCCCGAAGGAAATATTTGTCAGTTTTGTATTTTCGGAATGCACAGCCATACCTCTTCCTTTGGTCAAAATTTGAACACACCGGTACCCATCCCGACGGAAAATTTTGTTAGTTTCTGTGTTTTGGTGATTGAGTTGCTTCGCCTCGTTGAATTGATCATTTCATCTTTAACCTCATGAAATATTCTTTCCATTGCACTCATAAACATTCATTATTTGTATATTGATCTATTTTTAGGTGTCATTATAAAAACAAATTATTTTTTTTTTTCATTCGTGCAATGGACAGAATATTTCGAGTTGAATGGATCATTTCATCTTTCACCTCATGAAATATTCTGTCCATTGCACTCATAAACACTCATTATTTGTACGATATTATTGCACGGCAAATTTTGTGCATGAGCCTATGGGGAATTTGGCGTTTTACTAGTATACAATAATTATGCTCTCATATTTCACAGACAAATCTTACAGACAAAAAATATGTGTGTTAATGCGCCGCAAAAATGCCCTATATAGATAATGATAAATGATAATAAAATAAATATCGCGAAGTAATATCATACGGTAAATTATTAGCTGGAGATTTTAGTGCAGCCCTAGCCAATGCCCTAGCTGGCATGGGGGGGGGGGGGGGGTAATTCCATATATACGTTACGGGGATGTGCCGCCCAAATGGGTCACTTTTTCACAAGTTCAAACTCAAATTCAAATTCAAATTTTCAAAAAATGATTGATTTCAATCCAGACATTAAGGATCATTCTTAATTTTGAACTAAAAATGAAACATTAAATAAACACACAAAATACAAACAGAAGATAGACATGCATGTCATATAAATCCCTAAACATGGGTCGCGTTTTCTACCCCCCCCCCCCCCCCAAATTATAAATTATACTCATAGAAAAGGGTCCAGTTTTACCACAAATCCCTAAACGTAGGTACCCTTTTTTCATAAAATTTGTCTAGGTCCGAGCCTCACACGCACCCCGGTCAAAAAAAATCTGAGTAACCCCCCCCCCCCCCCCCCGGCTAGCCCTATGCCGGCGTGCTCTAGCTATAGCTAGAGCTGGCTGTGTAATCAATACAAGGGCTCTAGAGCTCTGGCTATAGCTAGCTTTACCGCGCGGGTCGTCGACATCGCCCCAGGGTACGGTGGTGGTCGGCGGTGGTCGGTCGTCGACATACGTAGATGACGCGACGTCGACCCAAGGGCTAGCGCTAGCTAGCGAGCTACGGGTACGTATAGTAGTCATAGGCTTTAATGCATATATCGACGCGTATAGTGCAGCAGGCGCGTGCGCTCCATAATGAATTAAAACGATATCGATGCTGAATCTACTAAGATCCCACAGTCTACACAGCATCTAGAGACTTTTAGATTTAAGCTGTTTATTTGGGAACGTTCCTCTTTCCTTTCTTTTTTTTCAAGAATGAACTGTTCGCTCGACCGTAAGCAGATACCAGAATGTTCCGAATATGAGTTAAATTGAAGTTCTGTCTTGTAATCCGGAGAACCGCAGCATCCATCATGCCCGTAACACAGATTGCTGTGGTTCCAGCTAATGCATCGGGAGCTGGAGGAGCAGGGGAAAACGACGAAAGCAGGGTAAGTTAGCTAGCCGGCCGGTAAGGCCAGGCGCAGCTAGCCGGGATAGTGAACCATGGACGTATGATGAGATGGACATTAATCGTTCCGGAAAGACTTCCTTTTGCGACAGCCACCCAAATTGGCTGTCGCAAAAGGAAGTCTTGCCATCGTGTTTTTTTTTTTTTTTAACGAATGCAAAATGCTGCAAAATTTGCTGTTTTTTTCATTAATAATTTTACAATTTCTTCCCAAAATAAATTTCAAAGAAAAGTTCATTTTTGGGTAATTTTAGGTTGCTCTTTCTGTTGGTGCTGTCAGATTTTCACAATCTTTTCTAGTTTTTGAGATATGGCCCTGTGCTCGAACTTTGGACCTGTGCGAAGTTAGGTCACACTACCATAATGCACGGATCTTATGAAGATCATGTCCTTCTCATTGTTAAATACGGTCATACGCGTGTGCAAAAGTGTGCAAATAAGTGATAAATTTCATATCACAAAAATTAACAAGTTCTCAGTTTTGCTGCTCCCTATCAGCAGTATAATATGAATCAAAGACTTATTCTGAAAGAGCACACCAGCCGAACAAAACCAAACTGAAGGGAACTGCTTCTTCGTCGACAATCGAACATGTCTACAGCTCAAAACCACTAAAAATGTACAATCGGGATGTTAGAATTCTAGAAAATTCAACTTTTCTCAAAATAGTTTAGTGGACTAAAAAATGAAAGATGATAATATGAACTTTGACAAACAAATATATGAGCATGTAATATTGTGAACTTTTTATTGCAGAACTAATCCAAGTGGAGAGGTGAATTTTTGCTGGTGTAACATACGTTACTTCTCCCTCAGTCTTGTCTACATCATTAAGTTAGCTAAGCCTAAGGAATGCATTTTTCTACTAACTTTTCATCACTATCTGTACTGTTCCTGGGACAACTCTAATGCCAAAGAAATTTCTCAGTTTTCCTTTCATGTGAAGATTTTATATCAATTTGAATTCAGTATTAACAAATGTGGAAGAATCTGCGCACGCATGTGGGTTCAATTGTTTGGTATATCTGTTGAAAATTTCAATATATACACCATATCAATTTACCTAAATTTTCCATATGGATGTATTTGTCAGACATAAGTTAATCATTATCTTTTAGAATATCATAAGGAACTTATTTCAGTGTTTCATATGGTAACGTATGTTTCACTTAAGGACGTTCCACAGTTATGTTTCTGCGCATCCCTACCGCGCAGGTTAAAACGTCACGCGCACAGCTGATTGATCAGCTGTGCGCGTCAGCTGATCATTGCTCGCAGTGCTGCACAGCGCAGATCAGGCGCAGATGCAACACCGAGCCTGCCGAGCTGGCCGGCCTGGAGCGCAGCAGCTAGCTGTCGCTGGTTTTGGTTTACAAAATTGACTAGATTTACATTCGTCATGTTAATATGGTAACAATTACCATTGATTGTAAAGCCTGTCTAAAGCTTTAGTAAAGATTCACAAGGCTCTCACTTCACTTTTTTTCCTTGGTTGCCAGCCAGGCAACCAATACAATACAATAGTTAGGTTGCCTAATGGCGAATTATATGGTCACAGTGATATGTTCAAATAACAATAGCATTGTGTAATGAAAATTAATGTGAATCGGTGAATGTTGCTCGCGATTCGAAATTCGAGTGCTTTCTTTAGTGGGAAAACCCTTTTTTGGAGGCCGTATTCTCAGAAAACTGAATACCGCATACCTGAGGGGATATTTTTACCTATTTCTGCAGGCATTATTCCTATGATTAATTGAGAGTTTGCCTCTCATTTATTCTTGAACTCCTAAAACTGATGATAACCTAATTAACCTCCCCCTAATAAATGCAAGCGCGAAGCGCGATGGGAAAAATCCCCATAAAATGAATTATACTTCTTTGTAATTCTTTCTTATAACTCTTAAAATAAAAGCATGCGAGCGTGAAGCGCAAGCGGGAATTTTGCCATAGCCTGACCTGTTTTTGTTTTGTTCAAGCGAACATCCCCTCCCCCAACCCCCCCCCCCCCCCCCAGTTACGGGCCTGATAATCAAGAGTTTCATGAGTTAAAGTTACGTGATATGTATTTATTTTTCTTTTTTCTCTCTCTTTTTTCTCTTTTTTTTTCTTTTCTTTTCTCTCTCTCTCTCTCTCTCTCTCTCTCTTTTTGCTCCGCCAATGGGGGGGGGGGGGGGGGGGGGCGCTTCGGCCCCCTGGATCCGCCTATGCCATAGGATAGGTTTACCCCTTCCATCCAACCCTCCTCCTTCTCGTCTACCTAGTAGAAACCCCCCGTAGGGTGAGGTTGCCCCCATCCAACCAGCCCTCCTCTTTCCCGTCTACCTAGAAACCCCCCTTAGTTAGGATATGAGGTTACCCCCTTCCAACCAGCACTCCTCCTTCCTCTCTACCTTGGAATACCCTGTAGGATGAGTTTACCCCCCTTCCAACCCTCCTCCTTCCCGTCTATCTATACATCACTATGCATCTATGCATCACTGCTGTGACATGATCTTTTATTTTAGGTCACTGACCGATCAGATAAATGATTGACGGAGTAATGGCATCGCTGTAATCAGCAAATGTATTGGGAAGGTGAATAGGTATTGTTTCTTTTGTATGATCTATATCCCAGGGCTTATGGATTCTTAACGATACCTCGAGACTTTACTAATGGCATTCAAGGCAACTGACTCCAACACCTGTTAAATTCATATTCCGTCATAGAAACGAACATGTCAACAATAATAATAGGCATGTTTTCATAGGATACGACAGCAGTTTAATTTTTCTTTAAAAACAAGCCGAAAACACAATCCACACGGATCACTGCATACTAATCAGTGCTGTACAATGGCGGATCCGGTAGGGGGGGGGGGGGGGGGGCTCGTATCATAAGGGGCAGCAACCGGGCTAAAATGTGCCTGTACGTTTTGAGCACCCTTGATAATACATTCCATTTCCAATCAGAAATGAAACAGATTTTGGTAGTATAGTTGACACGTCCACCCTCTACCGATCAACTGAGAAATATGTTACGTCGTCGCGACGATAGTTCAAAAACAAGCACATGGACCCCACCCTTTTAATGTTTAATCTCTTGAGTATACTTTCCTCTACAATTCTAGAGAGAAAGACGAATATGACATGGGTTTTGAATGTTTGGAACCATAAAATTGAATCGGCCGCATTTTGAATTAAAGGCCCCCTCACACCTGTCCGAATGTAGGCGGACGAAGGGTGACGAATGGGAAAAATGCACGAAATGCACGCGAATTCAACGAATTCAAATAAAATTTCCGTCAAATCATGCGATCAGTAACTATTGTCAAATTTTATCAACGAACGGTAAGCGAAGGATAAATATGACATGCGAAGGATATCGATTTTTCGGTTCACCTCTTTGAGTAAATTGCACCCGAAGGCGAGCGAAGGGTTGATATAACCCAATAAGACGAACGAATAGTGAGCAATGGTTTGATATGGCGTGCGATTAGAAACGAAGACGAGGGAATAGATCGGGCGTTTGTCATCGTGTTGCTTCGTTAAGGGTTCTTTCGAGATCGGTCCACTTTGGCAAAAGCGCGATGAGGGACTATGCGCGACAATAACACACGAACGATAAACGAACGATTACCGCAGACTAAATAAGAGATGCGAATTCAAACAGATGACCAACGATTTTTCAATTCGTCGGGAAATTTTAAACATGTTCAAAATTTCCGCGCGAATTTGAATAATCGCAGCTGTTAGTTCAGAAGGTGTACGAACCCAAACACGAAGGGTAAATATGATTTACTATCAGTTACCATTGAAAACGATTTTTTAAAAAAATGCCTTTCGCCAGCCATCGCAAGGCATATTTCAGGCAATTCGGTTAGGTGTGACGGGCTTTTAGATTCTCAGCCTTTTGCATTGTTTTTGGTGCGTTTTTGTGGTTTTCAAGCCAATTCGCAAATATTAGGGCGACAATAGTTCAAAAACAAGCACACGGACCCCACTCTTTTAATGTTTTGATCTCTTCAATATACTTTCCTCTACAATTCTAGAGAGAAAAACGAATATGACATGGGTTTTGAATGTTTGGGACCATAAAATTGAATCGACCGCATTTTGGATTAGATTCTCAGCCTTTTGCATGTTTTTGGCGCGTTTTTGTGGTTTTCAAGCCAATTCGCAACTACTGGGGCGACGATAGTTCAAAAACAGCACATGGACCCCACTCTTTTAATGTTTTAATCTCTTCAGTATACTTTCCTCTACAGTTCTAGAGAGAAAGACGAATATGACATGGGTTTTGAATGTTTGGGACCATAAAATTGAATCGGCCGTATTTTGGATTAGATTCTCAGTCTTTTGCATGTTTTTGGCGCGTTTTGGTGTTTTTTCAAGCCGATTCGCAGCCATTAGGGCGCCGACAGCTTGAAAACGAGCACATGAAGCCCCCTTTTTTAATGTGTTTACCTTTTTAGTAGGCATTCCTCTACAACTTCGCAAATTTTCATGAAAATGACATGGATTTTGAATAAAGTGCAGCTTAAACTGTCCTTTTTATTTTTCGTGTAGATTCCAAGCCTCAAAGATTATTGTTTTTGTCCTTTTTGGCACATTTTCGCCACATGAGGGCGCTGCTAGTTTAAAGAGAAGTACAGATGGCCCAGTTTAAACAGTCTTTCCACCTTTTTCATACATTTCGCTACAAATCTGGAAAGTTTGATGAAGTTTAATGGGATTTTGACAGAGTAAAAGTGATTTATACTCGTTTGTCGAAATCGTGAGGTCTAATAGAGGCCTAAATCTCCTGATTGCGTCATTTTATCTGCCATCAAATTATGGCAACTTCAAAGTCCCGTAGAAAAAAAATAGGCACATGAACCTATATTATTTTTTGCATTTTTGGCCTACATAGGTACCAAAGTAACTCTATACAAAATTTGGAGGAAATGACATGGATTTCATTTTAACTGTGGAACGTCCTTAAGCAGTCACGTATGTTACCAAAACTTAACAATCAACAATAACCTAAGAAAGTCAAGCGCTTTCAGTAAGTAACCCAATATTAACACTTATATAGATACAAAGTTCTCATTCCAAAGTGAAGGCGACATGTTCGTACATAAAAATGATAATTAGTAGCATGTTTGATTATCATGATATAAGCCAAGCAAATCAGAAAGATTGGGTTGTGTATAACCAATTTCCATTTCCTGGGTTCTGTTTATTTCTGACTCTAGCTATTCTATTCATTAGACAAAAGGATTTTCACAAAATTTATCTTGCATACATGAACACCCAATAATGTCCATTTTGGTATCACTAAGGAACCTTATGTCACTTTAAAAGCAGTAACGAATGTTTCTTATAAGTAACAGTAATTAAATTCGCAAACCACTTGAGGGAGAAAAAGATATCCCCAAAACGTGCTACAGCTACAAACATGATGTTTTAGTGCTAAGTGTTATTTGCAAACTGAACGATCAGATAAAACTGATGTACATTTATTTAGAAAGTTTTTTTTTTTTAAGTCACAAAATTTATCTTGCATACATAAACACCCAATAATGTCCATTTTGGTATCACTAAGGAACCTTATGTCACTTTAAAAGCAGTAACGAATGTTTCTTATAAGTAACAGTAATTAAATTCGCAAACCACTTGAGGGAGAAAAAGATATCCCCAAAACGTGCTACAGCTACAAACATGATGTTTCAGTGCTGAGTGTTACTTGCAAACTGAACGATCAGATAAAACTGATGTACATTTATTTAGAAAGTTTAATGTTAATGAATATTTTATAATTGGACCCCTTTTGTGTTATTTGGAAAAATCAAAGTAATTGGTCGTGAGTATAATTAAAAACATTAGTATTGCAAAATAAGTTCCACAGAGATATACATGTAGATTCCAGAGATTCTGATGTTGTTTCTGAGTTGCGGAATACCTCTGTTACAGTCTGGTTTACTCGAAAATGTCACAGCGAATTTTTTTAATGCCCTTTCATATCGTTTACTCATTGGCTTGTTATACATGTATGTCTATGGTTTTCCCTTTTAGCAGTCTGTATTTGCAACTTAGCTGTTGGATGCGCCTGTGTTCGTTCTTGGTCTAGGCACAGGCGACACTCTGGCGAACTAGCTGATCAGAATCGCTTGTCCTCTAAATCATTAGACAGATCAATATAATCCTCTCCATATATAGCCTTTCAAAAGTTTTTTTTTTTTTTGGTTCTTTTGTATTGTCTTCTTTAATCTGCTTATATTTCTTCTCTTGCTTTCCTGTTCTCACATTCTGCTATTGGAACATGGGTTCAGTTTTTCTTTGTTTCTCTTATTATTCTGCTTGTCTGCTTGAATTTGAGCTCTCTACCCCTCCCCCAGGTTCCTTTTGTCCCTTGACTTTTATGTGATAATGAAAAGAGACTTTTCAAAAAGAGAATTTACAATAAAAATGAATTTTGGGTGAAAAATGAAGATTCAGATGTGGTAGCGTTCCACAATTTATTTCGTAACCTACGTTACCATTTTTAACACAGGGGGATCGAGATCCTGCCTTGAAGACGTTTTGAAGATGTTAGTATCACTTTACAACTCTTAAGTTTAGATGTTGATTACTATAAGAAATCACCCAAGAAATGTCCATCTCGTGTCATTGCCGCTTTTCTTCAAGTATTTGGTTAAAGAAACCTACGTTACCATAAGATTGTAGACTGGCATTATTGACCTTACGGTAGCTAAGCGTCGCTTTAGTATGGTGGCGCTAGATAATACAATAGTTTAGCTCCTCTCTATTTACAACAGCTTCTCAAAGAGTATCATCCAATTAGGCAACTACGTTCCAGTTCCAAACAATTGTTAGTCCCCCTTACGGTATTCACAATATCATATGGGCATAGAGCATTTCAACATGCAGTCCCTCAGCTATGGAATAAACTCCCAAGTAATGTCAAAGAATGCTCGTCTCGTGATCAGTTTAAGTCCCGGTTAAAATGGTATCTTTTCGCAACATAATATCTTAGCCTTATATAATGTCATGTATTTGTAATTTTCCTGTTATTTTGCATGCTGTACCACATACTATTTCATTTCTTCTATGCTCACTTCTTGCTTTTCTTCTTTTCCATAGCGCTTAGAGACTTAATTGTAATTTGCACTATATAAAAACTGAGTATTATTATTAATAGTTGACAAGCGTACAGTTAAGATTTTACCGAATCTAACTGTAAATAAAAATGACAGTAACGTATGTTTCGGTAACGTATGTTTCATGTAAGCATTAAGTGTGATTTACGGAAATGATGTAAGGCCACAGGTGCAATTATAATCCCTTCAAATTGACAAGATTAACAAGCCCTTTTCGTTTGGCAGCTTTTCTGTTGTCAATCGTTGTTCAATTCTGATACTGACGGTGACGTATGTTACATTTCTTATCCATACGGTTAAAACACATGCTTCAGCTCTTCTTACAAGCTTCTTTTTCTTCAGAATGGATCTACACACATCGTTGCAAATTTTTATAGACTGTAGATGGGATATACATGTAAGTGAGTCATACGTTGAAAGAAACAGAAAATAAAACTTGGAAAAAGGTGGTATATCAGAGATTTATTCTAAAGGTAACATACCAGGTTTCACTGACCTTGGCGACAAATTTCTATTGCGAAAATTTTAATTTTTACAAGTGTACAATACCTGAATATTATGTTTTCTTGCACACATATATCACATTCAATTTTTCTGTGCCAGGATCTAAGAATAAAAGCATCCTTGTTTTTTACAACATCGCAAGATATGTTAAATTATTGATTTGTGACATGCAGTTTTTCGCCGGACGAGAGTACTTAAAACAGAATAATTTATCAAAAAACCATGTTTGAATGCTAAAATTTTCTGAAGTTATAGCCCATTACATATTTTAAGAGGTTTTATGACTGAAATTATTTTTTTTATAATCTGATATTAACATATTCGCATTTAAACATGTGCGACACTTTTTGGGGGTAATTGTGCATTTTTAGTGGTTTTGGACCATACGCAATCGTTATTGTCCAGACACCTGTTTCCATTAAGCTGCACATGATCAGAAGGCGGTGACAATCATTGTACCTATGTAAATTAACTCTCTACTCTCGTGGAATATTTTCATTATTTAAGCATTCAATTTTGTTTTATATCATTCCTTTTTAATTCTATTTCATTCACTTTAAGTGACTATGTGAAGTTGTCATTCAATTTCATGCCAGCTGGAGAGACGTTCTATTTCGTCCCAAATACCAATTTTCAATTTCATTTATAGGCACACACCTTCGCACTTTGGAAGTTCGAATTCATTTAACAAAAAGGTTTTGTAGTTCATTGTAATTCTTACCACATTTTGTTACCCCATATTCACCTTTTTCACTGTAATTAATTACATGTATATAATTTCCTTTTTTACATTTTCAGAGTTCATTTTCAGTGCTTGTTTTAATCATGTTTTATATGTTTCTTTTCTTTTTAATTTTTTCTTCCATTTTCAGTTTATTCCCTGAAGTGTGGATATAATATTTATACAATCACTGACAATAACTGATAATTTTTACATGCTTTGATAACAGTTTATCAGAGGAATGAGAAATATCAATATAAGGCAAAGGTAGTTTGCATAATTTATTCAAACAGATCAAGAGTACAAAGAACATATGTTATGCATTAAAGAAAAACACTGCCCAAATGCTATAAATGCTTGCATATTCATGAATTTGAAGTCCTTAACATTCATCAGAGCGGAGCTGGTTGCGAATTTAAATGGATTTTATGTGCATTTTAATTTAAGTTGGACGCGCTTTTTAAACGTTCATGTGAGAAAATTATGAAATCGCATGCTAAGAAAATTAATTTGAATGAACTAGCTAGCTTTTTGGTTGTTAATGCCGGTGATCATTCAAACTCACTAAAAATTGAAGGATCGCATTGTTAAATCAGATGCAATCGTGACAAAATTGGGCGAGAAAATCTATAGTAGTAGTAGTAGGTGGTAAAAATACTTACAGTAGTAGTAGTTACATGTAGTACATATAGTAGTTAGTAGTAGTAGTACATATACTTACACTGTAGTATTAGTAGTACACTGTACATGTAGTAGTAGTAAGAGTAGTGAGAGTAGTAGTATCCTGTTCATGGTGAAGGAATACTGGCCCCCCAAAAATGAGATTTGATGAATTTACAAAGTTCTGAGGGAAATTAGCTATGTTATTTGCTTTTTACATGTATTATGTACAGCATTACTAAGTGTAGCTTTCAGCTGTGTCTATGAACTGGAATTTTCATTCCTCAATTCCATGGGGTCATGAGTTGATATAGATCATCGTCATAGTAACAGCAGCAGCACAGCACATATCAGTCACTTGACAAGCATTGAGTGTATTGTGGGAGTAATGAATACTCCCAGTGGATTGACTGATGATTCCACTTAATGAATTAGTTTTATATTGAAAGACAACTTAAGAGCCATGCATTTACCACATGCTAGCTATTTTTTCTGTTGTATATATTGCATGCATTATACGATGTTAATAGCTCCATGATTATACCGGGGCTAATTTACTCAGTAGGAGACCCATCCATATTGAAATTCTGGGCTACGTGTACATGTAGACTGTATGTTTGTATTAATGAAGTCCTGTGTTGAAATCGTTTCATTTGGGGGGTTGGTACATAAGTTTTGGGAGCTCATGTGTCCCAGGTACTTGATGGTGTCAAGCCCTGATTATACATGAACTGCAATAAATATTGATAACTCATAGAAGAATTTATCTTTTAGAAGTGCTTGTAGGCCTGCTTCTTTGTGTCTCTACACAGACACCATAATTCTTTTTCAGGGAGGGGGCTGGCCAAAAGTGGACATTGTTCAATTTGCTCCCCCTACCCCCTCCCACCCCAGAAATTTAGAAATTATTGGAGTCCAGATTCAAAAGCTTAGTGATCCATGCAGGGCATGTACATAGGTCCCTGTTCATGTTAGTTCTTGCACAGACTATGGGCATTCCCAGATGAACAAAAAGATGAATGAAACCAAAATAATAGGATGAAATATTGTTTAAAAATTTAGAAACATATGCAGAGGTGAAAGTGGCACATTGGGCAAAACAGGAAAGCTACTAGTAATTAAAAATATTTAACACCCCCCCCCCCCCAAAAAAAAAACCCTGTTACATAAAAAGTTAATTCATTAATTACTCAGAGAAGTAGAATTGGTTCATGTACAGTATGAAATGAAGGGTTCTGTAGTTTTTCTTTGCTGTGTGATCATACATTTATTGCAGCATCAAACAGACTTCACATTATATACCTAAACATATAGTCCTGTATCATACTCATATATCTCCAAACCCTTTTTTCATGACATGTATTTTTGCATATATGTCCATGGCTAAATATTTGAACATGTCAAAATGATAATATATTGTAATCATAATGGAGAGGAAAGAAACACTGAAAGGCAAGAAGGGGCATTAACCCATTCGTGACAGAGGTCCACATTTTGTCGTTTGGTCTAATATCTTTTGATGCAAAGTCCTAAAAATCATACCAAATACATGAGCAGAAAGAGCAATACATTCTACACAAACTGTGCCCATTTTGTTGCGTCAATATTCGCTGTTTGATGCTGAAAATTTTTAAAGGAAAATAAACATTAAAATCCTTAAATTGGCAATGTGATAGAAAGTTTAAAATCACCGTTTTCCCCTGCAAATTGGCAAATTTTTGACTTCTCATCGTAATTTCTATCAATTTATATTCATGTCAGATACATGACATTTTGTAAGAAAAATGTAGCAATAAAATAAGAATGTTGGTGTTGCCAATTTGAAGAATAAAAACTGATCAAATTAGGCTTTAAATAATTCCTGTCACGAATGGGTTAAATTTGATTTCTAATCTTGTTAGCCCCCTTCCTTTTCTTCCTTCTCCCCCTTCTCCTCTTTCTCTTTCTCTTTTCTTTTCCTTTCATTCTTCATCTGATATGATGGTATACTGGTAATTATTAGACTGAATGCTACTCACATTACAGCATGTGCTTATATACATGTATATGACATTATATGATCAGCATGACACCCAAGCTGGTTCAATATTTCATTCCCTTTTTGAAAATAGATCATCTCAACAAATAGGCATACATGTGCATGTAGCTAGAGAAGGCTTTCTCTCTGAAAGGCTTTTAATTGATTGAATGCAAATATCCATGACCTTACTGGCCTTACATACAGTAAACACAATCAGTATCAAGAGTTGTGTGTGTATCAGGTAAATGCATTGATATCGTCCCTGTTTTTATGAAGTGATGGATATCACAAATTTTTTAATTTTGAGTGTTTTTGCATTTTTGGACATCTTTCACTAACATCTTGAACCTCACAGAGCTTCAGACCATGATAATGTCTTACTACGTAACTATGGCAATGACGTCAACAAGAAAATACCTAGTAAAAGGATTTTCTGTTTTCACGAAGTGACGGCTTTCAGCCGTCCTGTATGTTTTACATGTGCGGATGAGTTTCGTCACTTTGTAAAAAAAATAAAAGAGCGCGTCTTTGATTTGAATACGTGATCGTGCACAATTAGGTCAAATGCGCGCTCATCTAGTCCCACGCGTGTGGCTGAGATCCGTCACTTCATGAAAACAAAATCACAGTGGGACCTTGAATTTTGTGTTTTCACGAAATGATGGTAGTCTTTGCACCTCGTTTTCTTCTGAAATATAAAAGGAATATGCAAATGATTAATAATGAGCATTGTCCAGAATATGCCCTATACAAGGATATAAAATTTATTCACCCTTCATATATTAGAGAGGTTGAGATTGAGGTTTGAAACTTTGAAAGCAATTTACTCAAAACTAACTTTTTTTAAAGTTGCGCGCTCATCGGTCACTTCGTGAAAACGGACAATATAATGCACATAGAGGCATCACTTTATTTTTAGTTCCCAGGAGGGCGTGGGGGGGGGGGGTGGCAGTCCCAGTCTGCATATATTACAGAACCACCCTCAAGTTTTGTCTTTTAGTCAAAAACATACCTTTTTTTAGTTTTTTCTGTACGTTTTCTAAAAAAATTACCCCCTAATATCCCCATCTCACAAAAAGGCGATTTTGCTACAATCTTCAAAAATCAACAAAATGTGGTGAATCGTGGTTTAATCTCTTACATTCTTCTCTGTCATTCCTTGAGCCTTTCTAAAGCATCAAGGATCGACAGTCACCACTATATTTTCTTAATGCCATAAGATATTGAACTTGATCAAAACTTCAGTAGCGGCTTTATTGCCGAGGTGCCAGAGTGCATCACAATTGACTTAAAGCACTGTAGCTGTGACGTGAAAGGAATGCGTAAAGTGTATTTCAGGCCTGTTGAAAGCAGCTCTGATCACCCATGCTTTCAGGCCTGTTCCTGAAATGAAACTACTACACTGCTCCCATAATTTCAAAGCGATTGCCTTGCGCTCTGCACATTTCAACCCGCTTCCACTGTGACACGACATTCTTTGGATGGCATGTGGAGTGCATTTCCATCCTGCTGCAGGAATTCACACTGTACATCTGCTACACCGCTGCTGACTGGGCAGCCATTGTGCAGTGACTATCGGCGCTGCTATACATCACATGTAAAAGGCTGTGGCAGTGGTGATATCACATTCTCAAGATATTACAAGGAGACAATATTTCCCAGTTCTAGGGCCCACTCTTCCCAAATAATGAATGTGCGTGTTTGGCAAAGGGTGCTAAATTCAAGCTGGTTGCCATGGTTTAGACCGTGTTTTATGTAAATTTATGCATGATTAACTTTAATTAATTTACATAAAACACGCTCTAAACCATGGCAACAACTATGAATTTAGCACCCTTTGCCAAACACACGTGTTCATTATTGGACCTTTCTCAGTGTACATGCTAAATCGAGCACACTTATACCACAAAATTTGCCTAAACCATGATTTAAAATAAATTTAAACCACCTTTGTGAATTCCGGCCAATGAAAATATTGTTTACTAATTCACATGTTACATCATGGTATGGTAACATTATAGAATTCTCATTTACTGCTTAAGATGATGGAGAGAAAAGGCGGAGATTCAGACAAAGAAAAAAATCTCTTGAGCAATTCTATCTTAAGAGAGGAACATTAATTCCTTTTTTTTTCACAAGATTAAAATATAGAAAAACAAAGTGGAAAATAGATGAACAAATAAAATCATGTAGTAATGGTTTATATCATATTTTCATCAAGTTCCAAATTAAGGATTAAGGAAGGAAATGGAAAGTTGTCATTAAAGAGAGAAAAATGAAATTTCTCTTTTTTCCCCCTGAAAATATTAAAATGTAAAAAAAAACAAATACACTTGAAAATGTGAAGGATCTGATAGGAATGAATTAAAACCTGTGCATACATATGAAAAACAGGCTTACCAATATATTCTCATATTTCTTTGTGTGTCATTATGCTATTTTCAGACTTCATGTGCATAAGCAATAACCTTTTCTCCTGAATAGACATTAGAAAGTAGACCATGTTAAAGAAGATGATTTTAGTTTTATGCTTTGAATTGTTATGATATTAGCAATTGTTCTGAGGCCCAGATTTACATGTAAATATTGGCCTTGAATTTGTTGACATGTGCCTGCCATTGCACGTGTCTGTAATCGTAAAGAAAACATCCATTTACTGTGGAGATGAAACTCAAGCCATCTATTATATCTTGCTAGAACCCTCCTGTGTTTAGAGATAGATGAAATAGGGATTATCAATCCTTGTACGTCTTTACAAGATCTTCTTCAATACACCAGGGTTGCATGTTCACACAAACTGCAATTAGTGAGATTCTAAGTACTGTAATATTGGTGTGGGAAACATGTACATTACATGTACATGTATGTTTGTTATTCTGTTATGGGGCATCTTAGAATACCAGTTTTATATCTGAAAGAGTTGCCCTGTTTAAAGAAACTGATAAATAAATGAATAAATGATAAATAAATAAACAAGCAAAAAAATGAGCAAATTAAATGAATAAATGAATGAATAAAGTAAATCAATAAACAGATAAAAATTAATCTCACCTGTTCTGACAAGAAAATCCAAGGAGTTTTGGATTTGTACTTGTGCAATATTTAATGATTATTGACGGATATTTTGCTGTTTACTTATATGTATATGAACACAGTTGAAGTAAGTGACATAATAAAAGTTAAAATTCCAGAGCAAATTTTTTCTGGGGATATAGAATACTGGACAGTGTTATTAAAATTCTGTGGTATTGACAGTTGCCAGAATATTTGATTTGATTTGATTTGATTTATTTGTCAAGTTCAGATATACATAGTGATAAAGAACACATGGTATACATTAAAGCTTGACAGGATGACCCATGAAAGCTTGAAAGCTTATTTACAATGGGGTCCTAAAGAGAACAACAACTTGACTGCTGGTAACATGGCTGGTAAGTATTTAGCACTGTATACATGTACATAATGAAACATATTTACAGGAGTTTAACAGCAACACATTTTTAAAAAAAAATTAAAAATCAACACAAAAGAACGAAATAATACATATGGTATTGATAAGTTAGAGAAAAGAATACTGATCTGTATGTCTAAAGCAGATCATACAATTGTGTAAATCATGTCACTTGTTTCTTTTTTCTTAGACTCAAGTGATAGGAACTCTTTTAGTAGTCTTTTAAAGTGTGCAAAGTTTTCTACTACTTTAATATTATTAGGGAGAGAATTCCAGTATTTAATTGCGTTATAATAAAAGCAGTTGCCAATACTGCCTACTCGTTCGGGCAAGATAAAATTATATTGACTATATTTTGTATCATAATTATGTAAGTCTGTAACAAGATTAAAATTGTGGCCAATATAATGATTAGCCCTCGAATGATATATTCTCTGTGTGTGGTGCAGTATAAGTTGTTTTGATCTTTGACTGACATCAAGTAAACTGACTGCTGAGAGCTCGTTATAGCCAACATGCGTTTTGGGGCCTAAAGTTAAACAATGAATGAATCTTACCATCTTATTTTGAATGATTTTCAATTTCTTTTGATCTGACTTGCCTAAATTATTATACCACACAGCGTTAGCATAGTCAAATAAACACTGAATAAGAGCAAAGCATAGTTTACGCCTTGCATGTAGATTCATGCAATTTTAATATCTGTACAAAAATTTCAAACGGGAGTTGGCCTTCTTTACTATAGATTCTACTAGAGATAAAAAAGAAACCTGGCTGGTTGATTCAATGCCCAAATACTTTACAGATTCTTTTCTCTGAATTATTTGATCTTTGTAGGCTACTTTGAAATCACCTGATTTTTTAGCATTACCTTTGCTACAAAACAAAATGCTTTCTGTTTTACCCAAGTGTAAAGAAAGCTTGTTGTCTGTCATCCAGTCAACACATACTGACAGCTCTTCACTGAGTTTTTCCTCAACAGATTTTGGGTTAGAACCTGAATAAAGTAGTATGCTGTCATCAGCATATAATAATAGTTTACAATCATTTTACACAAATACAGATATCATTGATATAACTGGTAAAGAGGATTGGGCCTAGAATGCTCCCTTGTGGAATGCCACATGTTATTGGTAGTAGTTTAGAATGAATATCATGAATTGATACCAGCTGGTGTCGATTGGATAGGTATATTCTGAACCATGCTAAACTCGCCTTACTGAATCCCATTATTTGTAATTTTTTTCAATATATCTTGTGATTAACAGTATCAAAGGCTTTTTGCAGGTCAAGAATCACCATACCAACAAAGATTACCAGTTAGATTTCAGTGAGATTTCAGTCCTCACATAATCTGTTAAGTGAATTAGACTTGTTTCTGTCAAATAGTCGTGACGAAAGCCAGACTGAAAATCATGAATAATATTTTTTTCTTTGTTTCTTTCAATTTGAACATGAACTGATTTTTCTGTAATTTTTGAAACTACACTTAGAATACTAATTGGTCTATAATTTCCAACATCTGTTTCTTCTTTCTTTTTGTACGATGGTGTCACTTTAGCTATTTTCATATCATACTTGTCATAATAGATAGATTGATTATAAAACACAGAGGCCTGAATAATGTTTTTGCACCATCTTTTAAAAATTTAGCGGGAATCATGAAAGTTGTTCTAACCAGGTACCCATTTAATATATACATGTATTTTTATATTCATTTATTTTTTCATGCAGAAAACATGAAAATTGTATTTGGTTTATTTCCCCTCTCTCTCTCTCTTTCTCTTTTTTTTTTTTTTTTTTTTTGGGGGGGGGGGGGGTTACATGAAAAATGAGAAGTCTGTAAGATCTTATTCATGAATTAACCAATTGAAACATGTTGTGAACATATAGGGCCAGCATACGTCTGCATTATTCATTGTACATACATCAATACAGTATACTGTAAGTGATCAAGGGGGGGGGGGAGGGAGCATTTGTCTGTTTATATAGCATGGTGTATTAATCTAGCTAGTGAAATATGACTCTGTATCTTGTAGCTTTGTTGTTTTCAAAGAGCAACACGTATTAGTGCTAGAATCTCAATAAACATGTAGTCGTCTGAACACTGCTACAATGTATTAGTGCTAGAATCTCAATATACATGTAGTCGTCTGAACACTGCTACAGTGTATTAGTGCTAGAATCTCAATATACATGTAGTCGTCTGAACACTGCTACAGTGTATTAGTGCTAGAATCTCAATATACATGGAGTCGTCTGAACACTGCTACAGTGTATTAGTGCTAGAATCTCAATATACATGTAGTCGTCTGAACACTGCTACAGTGTATTAGTGCTAGAATCTCAATATACATGGAGTCGTCTGAACACTGCTACAGTGTATTAGTGCTAGAATCTCAATATACATGTAGTCGTCTGAACACTGCTACAGTGTATTAGTGCTAGAATCTCAATATACATGTAGTCGTCTGAACACTGCTACAGTGTATTAGTGCTAGAATCTCAATATACATGTAGTCGTCTGAACACTGCTACAGTGTATTAGTGCTAGAATCTCAATATACATGTAGTCGTCTGAACACTGCTACAGTGTATTAGTGCTAGAATCTCAATATACATGTAGTCGTCTGAACACTGCTACAGTGTATTAGTGCTAGAATCTCAATATACATGTAGTCGTCTGAACACTGCTACAGTGTATTAGTGCTAGAATCTCAATATACATGTAGTTGTCTGAACACTGCTACAGTGTATTAGTGCTAGAATCTCAATATACATGTAGTCGTCTGAACACTGCTACAATGTATTAGTGCTAGAATCTCAATATACATGTAGTCATCTGAACACTGCTACAATGTATTAGTGCTAGAATCTCAATATACATGTAGTCGTCTGAACACTGCTACAATGTATTAGTGCTAGAATCTCAATATACATGTAGTCTGAACACTGCTACAATGTATTAGTGCTAGAATCTCAATATACATGTAGTCGTCTGAACACTGCTACAATGTATTAGTGCTAGTATCTCAATATACATGGAGTCGTCTGAACACTGCTACAATGTATTAGTGCTAGAATCTCAATATACATGTAGTCGTCTGAACACTGCTACAATGTATTAGTGCTAGAATCTCAATATACATGTAGTCTGAACACTGCTACAATGTATTAGTGCTAGAATCTCAATATACATGTAGTCTGAACACTGCTACAATGTATTAGTGCTAGAATCTCAATATACATGTAGTCGTCTGAACACTGCTACAATGTATTAGTGCTAGAATCTCAATATACATGTAGTCGTCTGAACACTGCTACAATGTATTAGTGCTAGAATCTCAATATACATGTAGTCGTCTGAACACTGCTACAATGTATTAGTGCTAGAATCTCAATATACATGTAGTCGTCTGAACACTGCTACAATGTATTAGTGCTAGAATCTCAATATACATGTAGTCGTCTGAACAATGCTACAATGTAGCACAGAGCAATAGAGAAATGGTACAGTCTGTACAGCCTTGGCAAGTCTGTTTGCTCAATTTATTTAAATGACACTGAGTTGCCATGGTAGTCTACCTGTGCTTGATGTCGACGATCATGATGGCAGTTATTATATGCTGTCACAATGATGTTTTCAGAATGAAAAACACCTGATGATGGTTTCGTACCTTCCATATCGGTAAAGGATATTTAGATTGCTTTCTCATTCTTCAAACATTAGATTAATTGCTTTACAGTGTAAAGCTGGGCTGTGTCTAGCTTCAAGGACCTTTATTCTTATACATGTACATACATGTACATGCATACAGGGTATGGAGCGTGCATATGATTTATACAGAAATGCATCTTATAAAGAAATATCTGATGGATACAACTGTAATATGAAAATTATTTTTTTGAAAATCATTCTTATCAAGGCTTCACTGTACGTTTTGTTTTGTTTTTTATTTCAGCAAAAGAAAGATATTAGAGAAAGAGAGAGATGGAAAGAAAGAGGGAGAGAGAGAGAGATGGGTGTGGTCATGGATACACACGTGCCTAAGCACAATACATGTACATTTACTTAAAGTGCCCATTCAAATAAATTCACAAATATGGCAAATAATGTATCACTAGAAATCGGTAAGCTAACAGTTATTGTACAAGTTTTTACTTCAACTACACATTGGGGGATTAAAAAGCATACAATTAAATCCACTTCCATCTGAGATATATGAGGGATTAGCCAGAAAAATAACAAGCAGACAACTTCCCATGAAGAATGAACATAACTGCAATGCAACTTTTTCTCAAATTATAAAGAGTTTAGTGTATCTAAACGTGACCAGTGACCACATTTCACACCATTCTGAAAGGGAAATGAAACCAATTCTGATAACTGGGATCTTTTGTTTGTAAATATACAGGATAAGGGAACAATCAAAGAAATTACACTTTCAAATTGAAAAGCCCATCAAATGATAGCATGGACGGTATTTGTTCCCTCTTGAAAAATGCTGAACATACCGTAGTGTATGCAGCTGAAAATGCGATGGGATCTTATTTTGTTTACAGGCGACTGATCCCTATACTTTTTGAACGCTGCATTTTTAATGAATATAATACCATGCATGAGGTAAACTTAAAGTGAGGCAATAGATTAAACATTTATAGACTGATGCTAGTGAAGTAAGAGAAGTAACTGAAGAGGTGATTAAAAAAACAGGTATTGAACATGATGTTATGGGACATCGTCTGCTTGCGCATTCATGTTCAACCTGTGACATCACACATCTGAGCAGCGCTCGGAAAGCTCTTCCAAGTGCTATGTCGGGGCTTTATTTTAGCTTTTTGTAACTGATGATAATTACTACTTCAAATTTTTATATTCCTGTGTAATGAAAGCTTTTCCTATGCAATAATGAAAGTAAAGTCAGATTTTATAATCATTGAATATCAACATGTGTTTTTTTTTTTTTTTTTTAGAGTAATATTATGAGATACATATTGATGTATCAGGTGCCATTTTTCTTGCAAGCAAAACTGGTTTTGGCATTAGTAATTCTGTACTTAATTGATTTCATGAAATATGAATTTGACATATATATATATGTATATATACTGTGAAAATATGAAAGTTTCTGTGTCGGTGTAATAAATAGATATCGAAAGAGTAAATACTCAGCAGTCAAATAAAAACACAGCAGGAGCCAAATATTTAGACTGACATTTCGGTCAAAGATCTTTATCAAAGTGAGAATGAAAATAATCAGATGCGAGAAATTAAGAAGATGCATAAGTTGCAAAGATGCAAATAATAACAATGAAAAGCTGGGCGCATGATGTAAACGCTAGGAACTGATGCCACAAAAGGAGTGAATTAGTGCATGATTTCAAACAATAAGATGCATATATCAAAGATGACGCATGATTAGCCATGTTACAAGTAAACAAGTGATGCAACAAAAGATATAAGGATTGGTGCTTTAAATTTAAAACAAATGAAAAGCGCAATTAAAAAAAAACATGGCGTCACAAAAGCATATTAAAAAGAAATACTGCGCAAAAAAAAAAAAAAATGTCCCTAATGAAAAGCATGAGATAAGCAAAAAGTCCATTAAGAGAGAGAGAGAGACGTCATAAAAGCAAAGTTGCCCAGAGTGGTAATGGAAAGATGTAACAAAGAAAGAAAAAAGAGAGAAAATAAACGTCCAGAAAGGGATCAGAGACATGAGATGCGTGCACCTAAAGAGAAAAGAGTAAATAAAAAAGAAAATGAATAAATACTAAGCATGTAAAGTTCATGGAATTAAAGTTCACTGATTAATTTTGACCAATCAAACTGTAGCATTGATCCCATGAGGCTGGAAAGTCCCGAGCTTGAAGATCATCATGTACTACATTTTCTTCTGTGCATGTATAGTTTTTGTTGAGCCCTGAGGTGGAGCGAGACTACGGGATCCTTAGCCGCGTCTCTCTGTCCGTAATGTTTATCAAACATGAATAACTTTGTGACCATTTGCCCGTTCGTAACCAAACTTGGATGGTAGATGCCCTTTAGGGACTTCAGTGTTATTTGGGGGTCCAAGGTCATGTATGTACATGTAGGTCAAAGGTCAAATGAGATCAAATGTTAAAATTTACCTGCAAGTTGCTACTGGGGTTAGTAACTTTTGAACCACTAGCCTGTTTGTAACCAAACTTGGATGGTAGATGCCTTATAGGGACCTCATGTTATTTGGGGGTCAAAGGTCATGCACATCGGTCGAAGGTCAAATGAGGTTATATGTTGAAATTTATCTGCAAGTTTCCACTGGGGTTGGTAACTTTCCAACCATAAGCCTGTTTGTAACATAACTTGGATGGTAGATGCCTTACAGGGACCTCATTGTTATTTGGAGTCATTGGTCGTGTATGTAGGTCAAATCAAATGAGATCAAATGTTACAATTTACCTGCAAAAATGATTGCACATGAACAAGGCGAGACACATTATGGCTATTGCCTTGTGTTTTTTTTTTTTTTACTTTCTTCTTTTGTATTTTCTTCCCTCATATTTCTTTTTTCTATGATACTTATTCTGCCTATACATTCTATTGTTTACCTACAGCCCACCACAGTACCATCACACAAAGGAACCTCTACAAAATGTCGCTCACAATCAGAGAGACGGCGCAGTACAACCAGTTCTCACGTAGAGTTACGAACCCTAAGCAGCCCAGCATCTACTGCAATGCCATTTGTGGTTTGTCAGTCTAGTAGTTACCTATCTGGGTCTGTAGCTAACACTACCAGTAGACCTTCAACAGCCAGCAGCATATCAAGGGCAAGTCAAGTCCGTAACTCCACCGGATCACGCAACAAAACAAACTTTGCATCATCCTCACGAAACAGCTCTCAACCGTTCCCTAAGCGAGCGTCCGTTGTATCTACACCGTCGCTGATATCTAGCCAGGGGGATATTTGCAGGATATGCCATTGTGAAGGGGATGAGGAGATGCCCTTGATACATCCGTGCCTATGCCTAGGTAGCCTTCAGTATGTACATCAAGCATGCATACAACAGTGGATTAAGAGCTCAAATACTAAGAACTGTGAACTGTGTCGTTTTGAGTTTATCATGCAGAGCAAGTTAAAACCACTCGGCAAGGTGGGTACCCTTTGGTGCTATCCTCCTCTTAACCTGTTGCATACCGTTTGATTTCAGTATACATGTAACACACATTTTCCATAGACTCCTACCTGAGTTATCTTTGGTTTATTACTCGATTTGTTGAGGTCCATTCAGACTTTGCATGTTATATTACTTCAAAAGAATTGGTGTAAAGACATCAACAAAATATATTTCATATTTGGGTATCTTACAACCAACACAAATAGACACACTGGCGTAGCTAAGGGGGGCACAAGCCCCCCCCCCCCCCCCCCCCCCTGTTGATCAGCAAGCAAAAAAATGAAGAAAAAAATAATTTAAAAAAAGAAATCAACAATTTAAAAAAAAAAAAAAAATTAAAACCTGTTCATATAACTTACCCTTACCTTGCAAAATGAAAGTAAAACGTAAATATGCCACTTCACATATAAGATAACCCTAATACTGAATTTTAGTGTGCAGAAAATGCCATTTTCATGCATGAATTTTCAAAAATCTCCCTACCGTGGGAGGGGGCATACCCCCCCCCTCCAACACCCTTCCCCCGCTGGGTCGCTTCACTCCCCCTATATGCAACTTCTCATATAAGATACCCCTAATACTGAATTTAAGTTTGCAGAAAATGCCATTTTCATGCACAAATTTTCAAAAAATCTCCCTACTGTGGGAGGGGGGATACCCCTCTCCCACCCCCCCCCCCCCACTCGGTTGCTTTGCTCCCTCATCTTTGCCCCCTTATATGCCACTTCTCATAAAAGTTACCGCTAATGCTGAATTTTAGTGTGTAGAAAATACCATTTTCTTGCACGAATTTTCAAAAATCTCGCTACTTTGCGGGGGGGGAGGGGGGATACCTCCCTCCCACACCCTCCCCCGTTCGCTTGCTTTGCTCCCTTGCCTTCGCGCCCCCCCCCCCCCCCCATATGCCACTTCTCATAAAAGTTACCCCTAATACTGAATTTTAGTGTGTAAAAAATGCCATTTTCATACACAAATTTGCCCTACTAGAGGAATCATACTCACATTATAAGATTGTACCTTTCATTTAAAATCTCCTTGTTACATGTAATTGTACAGTCATAGGTCAAATGGGACCCAGGCTAAACCCTAAAAGGACTGGCGGCATACATGTAATGGCCCCCCAAGACAATTTTTGCCACACAGTTCAAACCCCCACTTTTCATGCTACGCCACTTTCTGAATTTTTTTTTCAAGTCTTGCGCATCTTTTGACACCAAGTGTGTGAAAATCGGTGATACTGTTGCTAAGTTACTTGACCTTTTGTCAACCCCAAAACGGAGAATTTCTGAGTTTTGTATACAAAAAAAAAAACAGGAGGGAAAATGCATTTCCTCACATTCCTCTATTATCAGCGATATTTTCTTGAAGTTTTTAATTTATTGTCCTCCACTGGCGGATCCAGGCACTAGGCAGGGGAGCAAGAGGCATACGCCCCCTCTATTTTTTGAGAATCACATAATAAACATACATGTTAATATACATGTTCATGTAGCTATATTTAAGAAAATTGTCGTCTGCGCCCCCTCTATTTTCAAATTTGCCATTTTCGCCCCCTCTATTTACAAATCCTTGATCTGTGTCTGTCCTCTATTCTAATGAATAGTAGACAAGATAACACCCTGAAACAGCAAACTTGAAAAGATAAATAAATAAAAAAGTTAAAGTTGAAAAACAAAGAAATGCATTAGAAATTTATAAAACAGTAGAAAACCTAAAAATTAAAATCACTTTCAAAATTTTTTTCCTTTCATAATAATGTTTTTAATGGTTTAAAAGAACTTCTTGCATAGAAATTTTATCTTCATGGCCTTCATTACTTGATTGTTACTCAAAATATGTATTTATGGATATACATGTAACTGCATGAATTATGAAATTGATTTTTTTTTAAATTTAGATAAGAAGTAAGGATGGATTTGTGTTTTGTAATGCAATTATCAAGGTCCGTGCACAATTTCGCGGCGATCTGTTGTGTCGTGGTCGAGATATTGATCATGCCCCCACCCCCAGTCCTCATTACATCCAAAATAGCCCAGTCAGACAGTTAACAAATAGAAAAACATGCATGGATATACACACTGTACAGGTACCATACATGTAAAACAAAAATATCCTTGGTGCATTTATTTTTGCAGATTTCTCACTATTTCGGCAACTGTGAATTCTAGATCTTGCGAAAATATTATCGTGATCTTGTATGCATTGAAATATCAAATCAAATCTTAGTAAGTAACTGTGCAGCGTGAATTAAAGAACTAGTGGATATGTTCTTGGTTTGCTCAGCGCGAAAATTACAGTGTTAACAGTGCATGTACATGTGTAGGCAGAAATGATTTCTAACTGTAGCTGTTACATTAGACGAGGGAATAAAAATTTGTGGAAAAATGAGATTTAGACAAATATGCCTTGCCTCTAGGAAGCCTCTAATTGATTGAAATCAATTCAATGAAAATGGTTTGTTAGTGCAATCATAAACATGTTTTGTAGTTTGTACATTTTATATGAAAAGCAGCTAAAACAGGATTATATTCATATTTACATGTTTACTTTGGGATAATGAATAACATTTTAAAAAGATACATACATCTTATGAATACAAAGAAACATTTATACACAAAGAATGAATAAAAAATGTCATGCCTGGGTCATTCGGTTACACTTGTAAGAACCACGGCACAAAATGTGAAATTAGTAACAAATATTTCAGTAAAATTCAGTTTGATATGAATCCAATAAGTCTGTTTGATGCATTGATAATATTTCAAATGTATCAGACACGATGGATGTGTGTTCCAATTTGTTAGCATATTCAAGCTCTCACCTGTACACTCACGTGCAGGTTATGCAGATCAATAAAAGAAACACTTCTCTTGTTCAGGGGAGCACTTTGCCCTTTTAGGATTTGCTGTAGCAAATGTGAGATTTTCTTGCAGGAATTATTTTGTTTTTCTTTGGTTTTTAACCAGCACTCTTTTATCATGTACATGTACATGTATGTAGTATGTAGTACATGTACATGTAAGTTACAATTAGCTATATCTTAGCAGAGGGCCACAGTGTGATTAGTTATACACTAGATGCAGAAATATCATCATAAACAAATTATTGTGAATAAGAATAACAAATTACCTACATCTTAAGCTGGTGTTTAATGCTATTGATTAATTATGCTATTGTCAGTTTGGTGATAGATAATGAATTCTCTGTATTCTCCTTCATCATTTCTTCTATCCCTCACTTCTCTAGAGCTCTATATCTCTCTTGATCTCTCTATCTCTCCATCCCTCAATCTATATACATGTATCTCTCTTGATCTCTCTGTCTATCCATCCCTCAATCTATATACATGTATCTCTCTACTCTCTCAAACTCTGCATCTAATCTATCTCTATCTCTCTCTCTATCTCTCTTGATCTCTCTGTCTCTCCATCCCTCAGTCTACATACATGTATCTCTCTACTCTCTCAAACTCTGCATCTAATCTATCTCTATCTCTCTCTCTCTCTCTATCTCTCTCTTGATCTCTCTGTCTATCCATCCCTCAATCTACATACATGTATCACTCTACTCTCTCAAACTCTACATCTAATCTATCTATCTCTCTATCTCTCTCTCTCTCTATCTCTCTTGATCTCTCTGTCTATCCATCCCTCAATCTACATACATGTATCTCTCTACTCTCTCAATCTCTGCATCTAATCTATCTCTATCTCTCTCTATCTCTCTTGATCTCCCTGTCTATCCATCCCTCAATCTACATACATGTATCACTCTACTCTCTCAAACTCTACATCTAATCTATCTATCTCTCTATCTCTCTCTCTCTCTCTATCTCTCTTGATCTCTCTGTCTATCCATCCCTCAATCTACATACATGTATCTCTCTACTCTCTCAAACTCTGCATCTAATCTATCTCTATCTCTCTCTATCTCTCTTGATCTCTCTGTCTCTCCATCCCTCAGTCTACATACATGTATCTCTCTACTCTCAAACTCTGCATCTAATCTATCTCTATCTCTCTCTATCTCTCTTGATCTCTCTGTCTCTCCATCCCTCAATCTACATGTATCTTTCTACTCTCTCATACTCTGCATCTAATCTATTTCTTTATCTCTCTCTCTATCTCTCTTGATCTCTCTGTCTCTCTGTCTATCCATCCCTCAATCTACATACATGTATCTCTCTGTCTCTCTGTCTATCCATCCCTCAATCTACATACATGTATCTCTCTACTCTCTCATACTCTGCATCTAATCTATCTCTCTCTATCTCTCTTGTTCTTCCTGTCTATCCATCCCTCAATCTACATGTATTTCTCTACTCTCTCATACTCTACATCTAATCTATCTCTCTATCTCTCTTGATCTCTCTGTCTATCCATATCCCTCAATCTACTCTCTACTCTCTCAAACTCTACATCAAATCTCTCTCTCTCTCTCTTGATCTCTCTCTCTCTCCCTGTCCATCCCTCAATCTGTTTTTATCTCTCTCAAACTCTACATCTAATCTATCCATCTATCTCTGTCTCTCTCTCTCTCCATCTCTCCATCTCCCTCTCTCTTATCTCTCTTTTTTTATCTTGTTTATTTTGCATTTATTCTTTTCTCTCACTCTCTTTTCACTTAATCTTCACCTTCTTTCCCCCTCTCCCTATCTCTCTTTCTCTTCCTCACTTTGTGCATTTTTTCTCTTGAAAGTTTATTTCATTAGTGATATTGTGTCAGTGATGTAATAAAGGCATTTGATTGTCATGTTATTGGTGGTTACAAGAGGTTTTCTAACAAGATTAATTGCTTTTCTGATTTTATTTGCTCATATATATGTTCATGCTTCTGGAAGGGATTCAATCAACAGGTCCATGATTTATTGTTCAACGATAGGTTTCTATAGCAACAGACTGCTTTGATGCCTTTTAAAGAATCTTTTATGTACGTAAAGAGAGATGGCAGTTATTGCATAAATGATAGGAGTGACAGCAACATGTCCAGTTTAATTGGAGAAACAGAATTAGATACGATCAGGTACATCATCACTCAAGGCCACTTACATGTATGTACATGTACACAAGTATTAGGAGTATTAGAAGCTGGACGTCTGGTTGGGAAGACTTTTTTTTTTACATAGTAGACTTGTGAATTTCAGTTTAATTCACTCTTTGTTCCTTATTCCCCCCCCCCCTCCCCTTTTTTCACACAGTGTATAATACTAGAATTCTTGATGGAGAGATAAAGAGAGTATTGTATAGAATATTGCTTAATATTTGTAAGGAATTTCATGTTCTCTTTGTCTCTTAGTCTCTCAGTTTTACTCTATTTCTCTCTCTAATAAATACATGTAAATTAAATAAATCAAATCTAAATCAAAGTACATGTATGTGGAAAAACGAAAGTATGTGCCATAAAACAGGATAAATGGTGGCTTCAGGGTGAACATATTACATAATCATTCCTCTCCCCCCCCCCCCCCCCTCCTCCTCCAGAATAATGCAAATTATTCTTATGATTGTATTCACAATAAAGTAACTATTAAAAATGGTCTGCATCATTAACAGGTAAAGAAAAAAAAACAGCTTGTAAAGTTTTGTCCATATTTACCCTGTCATACAATAAATTGGATGCATAATATTGGAGTACCTGTAATACTAAATCACATTCTTATCTTTTGGTAATACAATAAAAGTTTGTGTGAAACCTATTTGAATTCTGTGAAACTTGGATTAGATGGAACAAAGCATTCATCTTCATGGTAATACAATAAAAGTTTGTGTGAAACCTATTTGGATTCTATGAAACTTGGATTAGATGGAACAAAGCATTCATCTTCATGGTAATACAATAAAAGTTTGTGTGAAACCTATTTGGATTCTATGAAACTTGGATTAGATGGAACAAAGCATTCATCTTCATGGTAATACAATAAAAGTTTGTGTGAAACCTATTTGGATTCTATGAAACTTGGATTAGATGGAACAAAGCATTCATCTTCATGGTAATACAATAAAAGTTTGTGTGAAACCTATTTGGATTCTATGAAACTTGGATTAGATGGAACAAAGCATTCATCTTCATGGTAATACAATAAAAGTTTGTGTGAAACCTATTTGGATTCTGTGAAACTTGGATTAGATGGAACAAAGCATTCATCTTCATGGTAATACAATAAAAGTTTGTGTGAAACCTATTTGGATTCTATGAAACTTGGATTAGATGGAACAAAGCATTCATCTTCATGGTAATACAATAAAAGTTTGTGTGAAACCTATTTGGATTCTATGAAACTTGGATTAGATGGAACAAAGCATTCATCTTCATGGTAATACAATAAAAGTTTGTGTGAAACCTATTTGGATTCTGTGAAACTTGGATTAGATGGAACAAAGCATTCATCTTCATGGTAATACAATAAAAGTTTGTGTGAAACCTATTTGGATTCTATGAAACTTGGATTAGATGGAACAAAGCATTCATCTTCATGGTAATACAATAAAAGTTTGTGTGAAACCTATTTGGATTCTATGAAACTTGGATTAGATGGAACAAAGCATTCATCTTCATGGTAATACAATAAAAGTTTGTGTGAAACCTATTTGGATTCTATGAAACTTGGATTAGATGGAACAAAGCATTCATCTTCATGGTAATACAATAAAAGTTTGTGTGAAACCTATTTGGATTCTATGAAACTTGGATTAGATGGAACAAAGCATTCATCTTCATGGTAATACAATAAAAGTTTGTGTGAAACCTATTTGGATTCTGTGAAACTTGGATTAGATGGAACAAAGCATTCATCTTCATGGTAATACAATAAAAGTTTGTGTGAAACCTATTTGGATTCTGTGAAACTTGGATTAGATGGAACAAAGCATTCATCTTCATGGTAATACAATAAAAGTTTGTGTGAAACCTATTTGGATTCTGTGAAACTTGGATTAGATGGAACAAAGCATTCATCTTCATTCTATGCTGCTACATGTACTTGGGTCCCATTGCATGAAACTTACCATTGATGGTAACCTTACCATCAGAGGTAACTTCCATGGAAACCTTGAATTTGATTGGCTGTTAAGCAATGTTACCATTATAGAAGTTACCATTGATGGCAAAGTTACCATTTATGCAATGGGGCCCAGGGTGCCTTTGCATAAAAACTTGCTTTTATAGTAACTTTGCCATACTACCATGGTCATGTAGCTCAACAGCCAATCAAAATCCAGTATTCCATGAAAGTTATTACAATAGCAAGTTTTATGCAATGGCACCCTAATCTCTGTTTGCAATTGACCAACATGCTCATACATGTATATATAGAATTAATGATCCTTTCCCACATTCTGTACAATTGCGATTGCTCTTTAACATGTTTTTTTTTTCCTCACATTCCTATATACAGGGACCATCCAGTTCTTATCAGTTAAGATCAATTGTATTTCTCTAGAAGAATTGATTGCAAGAAGCTCAATGTTATGTTTTCTTTCTTTTTAATCTTAGTGGGAGAAGCTGGACATGTCACCAGCAGAAAGACGTAAAATCATCTGTTCTGTTTCATTTCATCTGATAGCAGTGACGTGTGTGATATGGGCCCTTTATGTACTGATAGATAGATCATCCAATGAGATCAAGGATGATGGTATGCAATGGCCTTTCTGGACTAAGCTTGTAGTGGTGGCTGTTGGCTTCACAGGTAATCAATTGATAAAATACCCAAATTAAGAGTATGCTTTGAGAACTTTTTGTTTGTTTGTTGTTTTTGCTTTGCTTATAAATGTAAACTTATTGCACTTTGATTTATGCTATTTTTTTTGATAATCTGAATTTTGTTAAATTTCAAAATACATGTAGATTAATTTTTCTGTAGTTTTCATGGTAAAACAAAATTGATTATGTACCTTAAGCTGACAGGGCTGTTTTGTGAAATGCTACCCTGTATAAATATAATTGTAAAAATGCAAATAGATATAAATAATAATATAAAGGTAATAACACAAGGAATTAGTCAAAGTTAGCAGTCGCAAGTAGTTGGTCTTTCCAGACAGGCTTTCAAAATTCTTTGATTTTGAAATCCTTTTCAGAAGCTGTTCTGTGCAATTTATTGTTATATGTCTATATGTCACTGCTAGTTCTTAATATCAAAATGGAAAAAAAAGTAAACTTGAAACTTGAACTTGGAAGATCGAATTATGCCATCGCAAATGGCTGTTTTCTTGTTGTATTACCAAATTAGCCTCAAGAAAGTGCTTGGAAAGTAGTGAAATATATTTCTTAGAAGAATGATGAAGATCTCTTTGACTAACAAAGTCAGTAATGAGGAAGTTTTGAGAAAAAGCTGGAGTGAAAAGGAAACACATATGTCAGCTGATGATTAGTCAGTTGAAATTGATTAAGAGAGAACCTTGCTGTGACAGGGAAGATTGAGGGGAAGGAAAAAGAATTGTAGTCTGCAGAAATGGTTTAGAAGAGGCAGGGGTAAGGGAGTGGTGTTTATAGAGAAGGTTGGAAACCAAGGGTCCTGGATAAACATTATCACCAAGCTAAAGTCTATAGATATGGCCCACTTAGAGAGAGCCTCCATAGGCCTCAAATCTCACATAACCCCCCCCCCCCCCCCAAAAAAAAAAAAAAAAAAAAAAAAAATATTCTGCAGGCAGTATTCATTCTTTGGAATTAGAAAAGATCCTCCAGAGAAGTTTAGATGGTTGCTTTAAAAAAAGATTCCTGACTGATTAACATCTCTCATTCTCTTCTCTTAGGTGGTCTTGTATTCATGTATGTCCAGTGTAAGGTCTATGTTCAGCTATGGAGGAGATTGAAGGCATATAATAGAGTCATCTATGTCCAGAACTGTCCTCCAGAGGTGAGAACGAAAGCTAAGGAACAGCAGGGTTTGGATGAACCTCCTAAACCACAGATGGAAATCATCAACTGACCATGGGATGTCTTGTGGACATTCCCCAATAATTTATTTTCCTGCATATCATACTTGAGCCTGAATTGATTCCTGAGCTAATCTTGAGAACTTGCAAGGTCATGTGGTCATCAGCTGACTGTTAGACAAGGGGGAATTTTGAAGTCAGTTCTAAGTACAGTACTTGGTAGTTTAAAATGGAATGGACCACTAATGAAATGGAGATCATTAGCTATTAACTAAGGCACAAAATTTCCCCATCAAAATTTTACATATTGTAAATCTTTTTTGCAGTTTCTAGTTCTAAGATTACTTATTTATTTAATTCTATGAATTACATGTATGCATTTCAATTTATTCTTAAGCGCTTTGGGCCTTATGGGAAAAGCGTGGTATAAGTAATAAGTAATTAGTAATAATGATAGTGATAGTAATAATAATGATAATGATAGTAATAATAATAATAATGATGATAGTAATCAAAAACAAAAATGATCCTAAATTCGTTGGAAATCTTGAGTCATTGCCGATGAAAATGACCTGTTATATAGATCAAAACTATAAAGGTACTGCCGCAGATGACATCATTTTGTTATTCTATTGTGAATATTTTGCAAATAAAATTCAGCTTGATATTCAAGTTGGTCTTGAGTATTCACCAATTGGATGGTTTTAAGGAATTATTGCATAATTTGGGGACAGCTTCTCTGCGCGTGCCTGATTGATCCTGATTAATTTTCCTGCATTTTATGCAAATAAGAATTAGCTTAGATTTCTGGGTAATTTTGAGGACATTCTATGTTGCTGTTCATCCTGTTGATATTACAAGGTTTAATTTGATACAAATGAATAGCTGCCAACTAGTAGGATTTTGTCCTATTTAGTAGGATTTTTTTTATTTGAAAATAACGTGGCAATAGGATTTTCGGAAGATTTGGCAATGATTTTGTATTACATGTATTTCATCTTATTTTCATGTTTCTGCTGATTAAATTTCCCCTGTAAAAGTTTCGTAGATCATTTTGTCAATGAAGAAGTACAGTTTAGAAGTGTGAGGATCAAACTAATTAGGTAAGCTGTAGAGTGGCTAAGGAATCACACTGTAATGATATTACAACTGATGAACAACAACAAAAAAGGATTTTTGCCTTGAAAATGGAGTATTTGGGGAAAAAAGAAAGGATTTTCTTTCTGTTGGGGTTTACAGTTCTGCACACGTAGTTGGATTATTGACTACTAAGAAGTAATAAGAAAGCATGTACATAAGTAAGGAACCAGGAGAGTGGTGGCTTGAAGTCTTCTCTGTAAATGGGAATTACAGTTAACAACAAAATTATTCATACCCCTTGTAATTTTGAAGTCTTTGTGTTTTTATCAAGGAAGAAAGGTGGAGTGTGGAATTTAGGCATTGATTGAATGCTTTCTGTTATCAGCTGTGGTTGAAACTTGATTCTGATTTAACCTTGTTTGCATCAAAGGAAATATTGATTTCTTAATTATCTGGCATTTTTTATAAGTACATGTATTCATATCCTGGCCCAGGCATAGTATTGCAACATAATTGGAAAAAATGAAAAACTTGATTAAGGGTATGAATAATTTTATTGTTAAATGTAAATGCCTTACATCTTGTATTAACCGCCAGGTTACAAGACCACTGTTTTACCATTAAACCATCAAATCTTGTCATAGAAATACTTTACAGGAAAGGCACCAACACAAATAGGCCTACATGTACATAGTACAGAGAAGTACTAAACCACAAAGTTCTACTTCAAAATTCCTATAAAGCTTCAAGTTTATTTGTTCCTATTTGTCTTATGTATTTGTATCAAAATGAAATTGAAACAAAACAGGAAGAAATTGTTTGGAATTTTTTTTATTGCTTTCAACCAATTTTGCAATTTTTGAAAAACAATGTGTACTCTCACTCATGTGCATTTTATTAATATTTTTGTTATGCCTTCACCCACCGTCCGCCCACCGTAGGTGGTGCCAGAGGCATTATGTTTTCGGGTCGTCCATTCCCTTTTTCGTTCTCGCGATAACTTAGAAACCGTTTGACGGATCAAATTTAAACTTGGCTCGTGTATGCATATGGGAGGGACAATGATCTGATTAGATTTTGAGGTCGAAGGTCAAAGGTCATAGAGGGCATTATGTACATAGAAATGGTTTGTTCTCGCAATAACTCAATAGCGATTTGACAGATCTACTTCAAACTTGGCTCATATATGCATATGGGAGGGACAATGATCTGATTAGATTTTTGGGCCTCAAGGTCAAAGTTCAAAGGTCATAGAGGTCATTATATACATGAAACTTGCTTGTTGCGATAAATCAACAACTATGACTGTTCAGCTTCAAACTTGGCTCATGTATGCATATGGAAAGGGCAGTGGTCTCATTAGATGTGGGGGTCACAAGGTCGAAGGTCAAGGTCAAAGATGTCATTATATAAATGAAAATAAATCAACATGCAGATGCCATACATTTCTGATCTGGCAATGGCGGAGGCATAAATTTCGACCGCGCACAGTAGAGGATTCATCTAGTTTATTCTGTGATGCTATTTTCACCATTTTCCAGAACTCTTACAAAAAGGAAGTGGGAATGCATTTAAAACTGTAAACATGCTTGCTTTGGGAACTACATACATTGTATAAAAAAAGATAGCATATGGCTATCTGTGCATCTCTGTCATGGTTAAAGTAGATCATGTTTGGTAACATGTGAACCTTAAAGATTGATGAGCTAAGCGATGCATATTAAGTAATTCCAACCTTCATAAAGATTAAGTAAGTAACATGTAGGCTTGAAGTCACAAAAAATGTTGAATGTGTCATTTTAAAGCCACACAGGTGTTAACTTATAATCCTTATTGGAATTTATTCCCTTATGAATCTTCACAGACATAATTTTAAATTCATATTTAACTGTTCAGAATGCCTGAAGTCAATATCAGTAATTTGATATTTCCACACATTACCAGTTGTATAAAATAATTGTGAGGCTGGCCTCTTTCTGTGCTACTTTTGCTTTGTTTTGTTTTTCTGAAATTATGCATGTGTGTGTTTTTGAGGGGTTTGTTCTCTGAAATTATAGATGTGTATTGTGTTTGTAGCCATTGCATATATTCATGCATTAGGGCACAGTGTATACATGCATAATACACAATACATAATACTTTATCATGTGTCTAGCTTGTTCTGTATGTAGATAGCACTGTGTTTTAAAATTTGTTTCACTGTCCAACTAGAGACCCTTATACATTGTTATGGGGGGATTACTTTTCTTTCATTTTTATTTTTCATTTGTGTGTGTGTGTGTGTGTCATTTAGCATGATTTGACACTCATTAGTTGAAGGGTTATTTGCTAATTTTATGAATGTGGAATGTAATTCCTTTGATGTTTACAGAGCTATTTTACCAGTTTTTATTTTTTTTTAAATATACATGATGCTACATAAATCTGAAAAGATGCTTTGAGTTTTAAGCAGAGGTCAAAAGTAAGAGACAGAAGTAAAGAAAAAAAGTTAACAGATGCCAAAAGTCAGCTTACACAGACATAATTATGTTATGCTGTTTCAAACTCTATGACCTACCAGCAAGTGTAATTCAAGAAGTATTACCACAAATAGAAATTGAGAATTATGAAATATTGTTTGATACATTATAGTAAGAAGGTATAGTACTAAAAGCCTTTTATGAGGATCCATACAGACCATGTTTTATTGGGATCCATAGAGATCATCTATTATTGTTCAATGTATGTACCTCGAGAGCCATGAGATAGATATATTGAAAACTTGTAGTCTTCATGGTCATGAATCACCAGCACAGCCAAGATTTCACGTGGGGGGAGGGTGGACATGCGAAGCTGCAAATTACATATTGAGCACACAAAGCACACTCCATAGGGGGGAGGGTGCAGGGAGTGGATAGTTTGCCTCTGAAGCTTTGAGTTTCTTTGTCATTGTTCCTTGTCTGCTGTTTCTCTTTTACATTCTCTCACCCTTTTCTCTTTTTTTTTTCACATTCCTTGGGGGGGGGGGGGGAACTGCCCCCAAAGCCTCCCTTGGCTGTGCGGATGTCATGAAGTAGACATGATATATTCAGGTTCAGAAGGCAAGAGGTCAAAGTTCACTGTTTCTTGCTCTCAGAGACAGAGAGGTATAATATTAATGTTTGGTTGTTGGTTGTTTGTTTTTTGTTTTGTTTTCATCGGTGTTTGTTGGTTGTTGTTTTTTTTTTCATTTCTATAGTATGCTTATCATTTCTAATGCAAGTATTCCTTTTCATGTGCTGGGAACACTTGTTACAACTCAAAAACATTCCTTTCTGTTGTATGACTGAGCAGCTTAATTGAGACTTTAATATTCACCTTTATTGTACTTCTTGCCAGGAAACAGATAAAGAATTTCTTTCTAACTTTCTATATATAATAATGATTTATTATAATACTTTTTAAATGATTAATTATTAAACTTTTTGAAATTATGTAATTATGTTTATGAAGAATCATTGCATAATGTAGACAGTATTACTTCATTTTTATTCAAAGGAGAATGAAGCCCTGGGGGGAAAATCAGTTTTAATGAAGAGAGGATAAAGAGAAGCAATTTTTAAAAAGTTTCATCAAAATAGGTTGCAAAATGAGAAAGTTATGAAAGTTTGAAAAGTCTCAATTTACTTCCTGTGTGATCCTCAAATTGGGAATGTGGCTTCAAAATGCCA
This sequence comes from Echinometra lucunter, assembly GCA_029962745.1. Lineage (NCBI taxonomy): Eukaryota > Metazoa > Echinodermata > Echinoidea > Camarodonta > Echinometridae > Echinometra > Echinometra lucunter. The sequence continues at coordinate 19,989,716 of CM057170.1, forward strand.
GGTTTTTGTGTACAACTCTCCATATGTTTTGTGACCAAAATTTCAGATTTTCTCCATTATCTCTCAAGGTGCAGCTTGTCTCCAAAGCTCAAGATATATCATGGGAAAATGATTTCACACAACATAATTATGTTTAGTTAATTCCGTTACCGATTTTGATGGAACCTTTTTTATTTAAATCGCTTTTCTCTATCCTCTCTTTTCATGAAAATGGATTTTTCCCCAGGGTTTCATTCTCCTTTAATTGTGGAAGTATAACATATTTGTTGGGCTTATGCCTTGCCAGCTGTTATTGATTGCTTGCTGTGTGTTTAGTATATTTATATATATTTTTTCCTGATCTATTCATAATATATGTGATTATTCAATTTATGATGCTTGTATGTGTTTCATACAATTATTGATATGTATACTATCCATTAGATGAGCCAAGAAGGTTTTCAGTGTAATCTATACAGTACGTGTAGTTTCAGGTTAGTGTACTGTATTAATACCAAGACACTTAAACAGAATGTCATGTTATTCGTAGTGTTTGTTTCATTTTCTGTTTCATTTACATGCCCCACCCAGTATGCAGTATGTTTCAGACCTTGATATTTTCACCACCCACATTATATTAAGATTGTCAGATCTTCTTTCACTATGTATGGCCTCATTTCATACCCAGTCATACTTCAGGGACCCGTTGCATAAAACTTACTACATGTATAATAGTAACTTTGCTATTATAGTAACTCTTCATGGAATACTGGATTTTGATTGGCTTTTGAGCATGGCATGTTGCTCAACAGCCAATCAAAATCAAGTATTTCATGAAGAGTTACTACAATAGCAAAGTTACTGTTATAGTAAGTTTTATGCAACTGGCCCTTGGTATCAGACCTTTGTAAGCATTGTTTGGTCACATTGCCTTGAAGTCCAATGTATTTCATCGAAAAAGTTATTTTTTCCCTTCTAATCAACCTCAATGTCATGATACTTTTTTTAATTCTCAATATCATGGTATTCTTAAAATTTTCAGATGTTTTCTGCACGTCAATTTCATAAAGATGTAGTTACATATTTCCTGTTGTTTAATCTTGCTGTCATTATATTTGGAATGGTTTTGAAAAGAAAGTTTGAAATCTTTTCCACATATGAATTAAATCATTGTTAAAGAAAAGATTATATTTATCCAACTACCTCTTGTGATTAATTTTTCTTTTACCACACTACTTGAAACTCTTCAAGGTATTCTGCAGAGCAATTTAACATAAATTCTTGCTTAAATTATACCTATGAAAGCTGTATAATGAAAAACCTTAAGATCTCATCAATTATCAGTGCCTTGATTTCTAATCATTTGCATTATGTGCATCATGTTTATCATATGAGTCATAATTATTGATTTGAAAGTAATTTGTAAAGAAAGTTATGTATTCATTAGGTCGTGACAATCAGAAAATCACAGTGCTTGAATCATCTATTTTTTTGCTTTAAAATGTATTTCATCAGTAATTTTTTTTCTTCCTTTTCATTATACTTAACGGACATAATTACTATCCCTCCTTGTTTCTTTAATTCTTTTCACCTATGTTTCAATTGTCTTGTATTTGTTTCTTTGTTTCTCCATGATTTATTATGCCGAGTGTTGCTGTCAAATAAACATTCAAGCACCAAGCAGAAAAAAATTCCATGTAGCAGTAATTGGAAGATATTGTTCTTACACTCGTAAATATGAAAATATATATACTAATTCTTATCATCCACATGATTCTGAAAGAATCTGCAAACAATATTCCATTCATTAGAAGAAAGTTACATTAATTCAGAATTGACTTTGGGAGGAATCCATCCAACTGAAAACAGAAGTTGAGTAGAAATCTATTACGCTACTCAATTTATGTGATACACTCAAGAAAAAAAAAAGGTAAACACTTTTCCAAGTTCAGATTTTTCATAGAAGACTTAAATAAAAATCAATAGATTATATATCAAATTAAAGGGAATTTAATAGCCTTTAAAGTTGGTACGTGAACACTAAGAGAAACTTTATGCATGAGTGAACACATTCGTTTTTCTCTTTCAGGGTACAAAAGTAAAAATTGCAAAAATGGACAGTTTGCCATTCATGTGTAAATGCCCTTCCACATAACGATGGGAACAAAATATCACATTTACACAATGAGAGACTTGAATGAAATTACATTATTGAGCCTTCGCTCTTTATATCTCTTTCCAGCCCCCCTCCCCCCCCCCCCCCCGCCCCCCCAAAAAAAGAAAACAAAAGAAAAAATAGAGAAGAAGCTTCTGTTAAAAACAAATTTAAATAACATCTGGAGTAGCCACAAGGATGTTTAAATGCCTCAAATTTGATATTTTTCATTATCATAAAGTATTAATTTATGAATTTATGAGTCAAATGAATATGGTTACTCAATGGCTTAGCTTGTGGGATTCAGTCCCCCCCCCCCCCCCCCCCCCCATCTCAGGGAACACTAACTGTGGTTTCAGTAGTGTACCATAACCTCCTAAGGCATTGTCTTTCATGGTATGCAACTTTGGCTATTCCTTGGTCCATTTTTCATGTTTTAGATTTGAAAACTGATTTTCTTTTCAAGTGCAACAAACCATGAAAACTTTTATTATGCTTTGTTCATGTTGTGTTTGCAAATTCCAGTGCAAAATGACCGTCGATTTCACGTTTTTTGGCTTAAAGAAAAGATTGTAGCATTTTTAAACTTTTAGTTTGGCACTTTGAAACAGGTAAATGAATGTTTTCGCTGATGCCTAAATTTCCATTTTGTGTTCACCTACATGTACTAGGCTGAAAAATAATCAGATTTCCTAATTATGAAATTAGTTTTTATGCCTCCGCCCACCGTAGGTGGTTGCCGGAGGCATTATGTTTTCGGGTCGTCCGTCCGTCCGTCCGTCCGTCCGTCCCGTTTTCGTTCTCGCGATAACTTAAGAACCGTTTGACAGATCAACTTCAAACTTGGCTCATGTATGCATATGGGAGGGACAATGATCTGATTAGATTTTGAAGTCTCAAGGTCAAAGGTCAAGGTCATAGAGGTAATAATACACATAAAAATGGCTCGTTCTCGCGATAACTTAAGAACCATTTGACAGATTGGCTTCAAACTTGGCTCATGTATGCACATGGAAGGGACGATGATCTGATTAGATTTGGGGGTCACAAGGTCAAAGGTCATAGAGGTCATTATGTACATAGAAATGGTTCGTTTTCATTATAACTCAACAACCATTTGACCGATCAACCTCAAACTTGGCACAGGTATGCATATGGGAGGGACAATGAATGATCTGATTAGATTTTGGAGTCTCAAGGTCAAAGGTCAAGGTCATAGAGGTAATAATACACACAAAAATGGCTCGTTCTCGCGATAACTTAACCATTTGACAGATTGGCTTCAAACTTGGCTCATGTATGCACATGGAAGGGACGATGATCTGATTAGATTTGGGGGTCACAAGGTCAAAGGTCAAAGGTCATAGAGGTCATTATGTACATAGAAATGGTTCGTTTTCATTATAACTCAACAACCATTTGACCGATCAACCTCAAACTTGGCACAGGTATGCATATGGGAGGGACAATGATCTGATTAGATTTTGGAGTCTCAAGGTCAAAGGTCAAGGTCAAAAATGTCATTGTATGAATGAAAATAAAGCAACATGAAGTGCCATTTATTTCTGATCTGGTAATGCGGAGGCATAAAGTTCGACCACGCGTGGTCGAAGATTCATCTAGTTTTAAAATTCAAAGTTGGGGTATTTAGTCACCCTTGTGTATACTCCAGATGTCATTCAAACTTGAACTTAGTAGAAACTTCTTTTTTTTCTCCCCCCTTGTTTTTTTTTTGGGGGGGGGTGAGCTGGAAAGAGATACAGAGAGCGTTTAGGCTCAATAATGCAATTTCAAACAAGTCTCTCATTGTATAAGTTTAATCTTTTGTTCCCATCGTTATGTGGAAGGGCATTTACACATGAATGGCAAGCTGTCCATTTTTGCAATTTCTACTTTTGTACCCTGGAAAAGAAAAATGAATGTGTTCACTCGGGCGTAAAGTTTATCTTAGTGTTCACCTACCAGCTTTAAAGACTATTAAATTCCCTTTAATTTGATATATAATCTATTGATTTTTATTCAAGTCTTCTATGAAAAATCTGAACTTGGAAAAGTGTTTGCTTTCTTTTTTGTTGAGTGTTTTGTTGGGTGTCCCAGAAAAAGCGGAAGAGTGGATTTTCAGTACTTTACCTGCAACAAGTAGATATCTTTTTTACATTAGTGGGTAAAGCATAGTCTACCAAAGAGGATGACACCAAGATCGTAGAATTTGGTGAAGTAATTTTGATTCTATGCCTGTTTCTTAAAATACAGTAATTTTCGAATTTCGCATGTTTTTTGCGACAGATGAGAGCAGAATCATGTCAGGAACGGCCTTTCATATGGCATGTGTATGGCATGTTTTGTTATGGACTTCCCTCAAACATCGTATTATGAAAGGCCATCCCGACACACTGCTACTCCCATCAGTCGCCAAAAAAATTGAAAATTTTTGTATTTTAAGAAACGGCATAGAATCAATAGTACTTCACCAAATTCAATGATCTTGGTTTCATTCTCTTGGGTAAACGATGCTTTGCCCACTGATGGAAAAATATTATCTACTTTTTGAAGGGAAATTATTGAAAATCCACCATTCCACTTTTTCTGGGACACCCAGTGTATATATATATATATATATATATATATATATATATATATATATACACATGTACAGAATTGGCTATGTCTCATAGTCTAATACTGGAGAGCTAGGAGTGTCATGTGATTAGGTGTGACATACTATAAGTACTATTCAAGAACCCACTTTCCTTATTGTTATTATGTAAAATTGCATGTAACTTCACTTATCTACTTGTACATTCCCATATGTATAATAGTCTATCCTTTGGATTGATATTATGTACTGTATCAATGTGGGATCATAAATTATAATTATTGATATTTGTTAGGATTCTGTACCAAATCGTCATCTTGAAGTTTATGTTCTATTTTAGTGGGGGTAGGATAGAAATGGGAAAACACTGTGTTATTTCTTTTTTCCCAAACTGAAATTCATTAATAGTTATTTTATTTAATTATGTTGTGTTTGACATTTACTACACGAAGCAGAATAAACTAAGGGACAAAATTTCTTGTAGATTGTATCACTAAGTCGTGTCTTGATATCAAGAAATATTTCAGAATTTTGCACAGTTTAATCATGGTATTTTTCTATTGATAGCTATGGCATGTATGGGCAGTAATTGATAGTAGTTTAGAGAGCAACTACAAACCCAGACTTTCATTTTTATTCATTTATTTTCTGTTATATTTTGGAGCAACTGATTTGATTCATTACAGGATCAGGTAATCAAGTGAAAGACTTGAATAACCAATCAGTTTACTCTTGATTAGGAGATATATACATGTATATGGGTCATATTGGAATAATTTGCAAGTAATTTACAACATTTTGTAATTTAGCATTTCCGTCTTAAAAAGAATTATCAGGCACTATGAACATGACGGACAAAGAAAGCGGACAAAATAAACAACCCCTCATTCTACCCTTCACAATGGTTCTGGTAGTCAAAAGAACATCCCTTCACTGCTATTGTCTGAAATATGTGGAACAGGTGTCACGTGCATATTCACCTGGAACTGCATGATTAAACATAATAGCTGTGAAGGGATGTTCTTTTGACTACCAGAACCATTGTGAAGGGTAGAATGAGAAGTTGTTTATTTTGTCCGCTTTCTTTGTCCGCCATGTTCATAGTGAGGGGTTTTGTTTAATTGAACAAACTCCATTCCTGGTACAAGTATACAAGATCATTGTGAAATTTCAATTGTACAGATCTTTGCTGTATTTTTGTAGGTATATGAGTATGTACAGAAAAGTGTAATATATTAATGAAATAGAACTATAAATTTTACATGTCCATTATAAGCAAAATTATTGAAAGTGTGATTTGAAATGAATATGGCTATGCCGATCTTTGTTATTTGTAGTGTAATACAACATTGGCTGAACAGAATTTTTTTGTGAAGGATGTTGTCTGCTTATTTATTTGGAATGCCTATTTTATTATTTTTTTTTTTTCATTTTTTGTTCATTTATTATGTTTATTACTATTATTAATATTATTGTTATTATTATTATTATCATTATTATTATTATTATTATTATTATTATTATTATTATTATTATTATTACTGTTTATTATCATTTAGTGGAATGTATAAAGGAAAGCTTTACCAATATGCAGTGTTTATGGAATGAAAGGTTAAGAAACCATAGAAAAACTCACTCACTATTGTGTAGGTGGTTGTTTGCAAAGGAATCCTTGATACAAGATTTAGATATTGAAGGGAAAGAAAGATTCATTATGGAGGGAAGATGAATGAAACGAAATTGCTTTTCATCTCAAAAAATATAAGTTGTTTCTCTGCTTGAAGGAAATCATATCTTAATAAGAAGTTGGACTGAAAAGAGAAAGAAAAATCAGAGATCACAGGTAAAAAAAAGTTTGAGTTATGAACAAAATTTTGAAAATAAATCAGTGATAAAATTGTGCTCTCATGAACGTTGTAATTAAGGGAATTTCAAATGTGCTTAACAGCTCTCCCTTGTTGTTCCAATAAACAGCGAAAATATTAATGTGTTAAAATGTAATACTCAGAAATCTTTTTTTAGGACTTCTAACAGTAAAAATATTACTGATGATAAGAATATTTTGAGTGTTGCCCTTATTAGCCTGTGGAAAACCTGGAATTTATGACAATACGTTAATGATGGATGATGGTGATTATGTGAAGAACCCTCCCGATTGCTATAATCATATATTTCAGAGTCTATGAGATGCCCCTACTCATACTTTATGGATAAAACAAATTTCTTTCATGAAAATAATATCAAGGTTTGAACAACATTAATTACTTCATAAAGAAAATGTACGTTTCATCGTAAGAACTGAGAAAAAGGAAGTCCTTTATAAAAATACAAATCTTTCTCTATATCAGTGGCCGTATTGCCAGTGCCAGATTCCTCATTATTTATTTTCACAGGTCTTCCAATTTCAAAATGCATCTAGATTTCTGTGTCCCATTTTTCCCGAAACTCTCATCTTTTTGTCTTATTTTTTCTGCTTTAACGAAATTGATTCCCTTGTAGTATTTCTTCTAATGAAAGGTTTCATTGTGAGTATTTACAGAGATAATTAATAAACGAAGACCCACTTGGTTCATTATGGCTTATTTAGATATGAAAAAAGTATTTATTATTATTCAACAGTATTATTCAACAATGACTTATGATCTGGGACGGTGTATTCCCGCTTGGTCTAATCCCTCTTCGTCTGATTCCCGTTTGGTCTCATCCCACATGGTCTAATTGTAATCCCATTTCGTCTACAGCCAGTTCGTCTAATGACCTTTTAGTCTCATTGCACTTAGCCTATTTACCATTTCGTCTAAGTTCCAGTTCGGCTATGCCCATTTTGTCATTATACCCATTTGGTCTATAACCACTTATCTACCTGTCAGTTCGTTTAATCACCAGTTTGTCCAATATTCGATTCGTATGATCATTGTTTCATCTGCTATTCATTTTGTCTAATTACCTTTACGTCCAATACACATTTGGGCTACACCCATGTTGGCTAATATCCACTTCAGGCAACTGATCACTTAACAAGACACAACACCCCTCCACAAACATACCCACACACACAAACATATGAGAGCAAAACCATAATAGACAACTTTCAATGGGGAAAAAGAATAAAAGCTACGCTGGCCTATATGTATAGGCCTAATAAATGCTGCACTGTTGAAAACTTCTCTACTTTTGTTAAAAGACCAACAATGTCCACAATACAAATTATTGTTCCATGTACCTTTCGAACAAAGTTTGCATGCGTGAAGTTTGCCTGATACAGCAATAACATGCAAGCTGGATTCCAAGCTTTGAAATGTATTTTTAACCCGGATTTTTAATGTACACACGGAAATAGTTCTCACTGGAAGAAACATCCATACATTATTACATCAGTCTATACTGACTAGCAATATGGCAATAAACAGTAATTAGCAAGATGGAGATGTGATTCTGAGGAAAGAGGGCAGGAGAGAGAGAGAGAGAGAGAGAGAGAGAGAGAAAGAGTATGACTCGGAGAGCTAAGGTAGCAAATTCAATCTGATGTCACACGATGTAGCAAACGTTTGCTTAATGGTGTGACATATGATCTAGTTTTATTACCTTATGATTAATGTTACTGAAATGAGTATATAATGAAATTTGCTGTCCTATAATTCCCATTTTTCAGGCCAAGAAGAAAACTTAAGTTGTAAGAAATTTGGTAGTTTTGCGAAGAGTCAAAAACAAAAATAAGCCTAATATAATGATTTCCTTGCAGATGATATTTGAGAGACCATTCAGCCGCCAAGATTTTCATTGCTCCCTAGCTATGCATATTCTCTCTCTCTCTCTCTCTCTCTCTCTCTCTCTCCTTCTCTCTCTCACTCCCTCTCCCTCCCCCTCTCTCTCTCTCTCTCTTTCTCTCTCTCTCTCTCTCTCTCTCTCTCTCTCTCTCTCTCTCTCATTCACCCTCTGTCATTTATAAAGTATACCTTGCCATCTCCTTCTCTCCCTCTTTTTCCCATCCCATCAACGTAGACACATGCATGGTCAAAAACGAATCAAAGTTTTCCTTCCTATACAGGGTAGGGTATACGGTGCGTTTATTAATGTCTTCAAAACAAAAACAAACAAAATCTAAAGACTCACTTGTAATAATTTCATTGCAAAGCACATTTGAATATGTACATGGAAAATGCGCTACATAAATACATTATTATTATCATTTATTAAACTTGCATGAACAAGCAATACAATTTTATAAATCATTCATTACCATGATTACATAAATAATTTGAAAGTAGGAAAAACTTATTTTTTAGTAAAATATGCATATCGCTTTCTACATGTTCCAATATGATAATATACATATTACATTCTCATAATTATACACATCACAATCATGCTCAGTCTAATTATGTAAATATTGCCATGTGCTACAGCGTGGCCTTGCATGGATAGAAAACTATATAACTTATATAATTTTTACCCTGAGTTCCATATCAAGTATTTTCTTTTCCTTAAAAAAATGGAAGTATTGAATTTTTCTGCACACGCAGGGCATTCGACAACAAAATGCCCCCCTCCTCCCCCCCCCCCCTCTCTCTCTCTCTCTCTCTCTCTCCCTCTCCCTCTCTCTCCTACAACAAACGATTATGCTCAGGCGGTGACCCTTCAAACATCCGAAGTTATAAAACTTAGTCTTTACCCATACCTATACACATGATACAGTAATAAGAATAATAAGAGGATTCAAGAGAATAGTAGTCCACACACTCTAAAGCCCACCTAACACTATTCGATCCGACTGCGACCCGACTTTCGAATAAATGGCATTTTGCATTAAATATTAAAGCTTAAACAAGTAAAATTTTCTTATTTGAAGTTCGGAATAATGACAGGAATGCTAAAATCGAAATTTGGTTAACTGCAAGCCTTTTGGTAGGAGTAAAGGACAAATCGGCTTCAAATCGTAGCCGATCGCAAGACTGTTGTGACGTTACTACGATTCTGAATTGAGTTCGCTCTTATTCTTGCAGGAAAGCTCGCAATGGTCTGGAAATTCGATTTCAGTATTCATACGACTATTCGGAACTTTTATCATATTAAGATTTTACATGTTTGAAATTCTGTATCAAATGCTATAACAAAATTTTCCGAAATCGGATCGCAGACGGATCGTATACGGATCGCATTGTGTGCGATGGGCTTAAGAAAAATCATTAGGTAGGTTAAAATATGAACCGACCAACTGTTGGTGTAAAAAAAATCAATGTAAACCATGTGGGAATTTTTGTAACCAACAGTTGATCGGTTCATATTTTAACCAACCTACTGATTTTAACCAACTTTTCGGCGAGTGCATGCAGCTTTAATATCATAATGTTATTTACTTCAATAATGTTTTGCACAATACTTTCAAGGACCATAATATGCTAGTATCAGCGATCCATGGCAATTGCATATCATTAAAGTTGATAACTGCAAATTTCAGATGTCACTTACATACAAAAAATAAATTGCACTATGTACGAAAAGTTTTTAAAAACGTGTCCAAAACAGATCTATAAAATCAATGTGCGAACGTTGAAAACTAAATTTGTGCATCATGCGACGTTAACCGTAGTTGGAGGAGCACCATGTCGCGATATTCTGGGCGCTGTTTTAAAGTGCCCACGCACATAACATCAATCAGGGACGGCGCTACGGGGGGGGGGGGGGGGGGGGCAGGTGGGCGGCCGTCGGCCCCCCCCCCTTTGATTTTTCAAGTGATCAAAAAAGAAGAACAACAACAAGAAAGAAGGATATGGGGTAGAGAGGGCAAGGGCATGAAAATATAGCCCTATTTGTTAGTTTAAACGTTGACTCGCCCATGTGCCATCTTGTCCCCCCCCCCCCCCCCCCCCCCATAAATACCCTAGCGCCGCTCCTGACATCAATGCGATAATAACGCCATCAGGGGAGCATTTCATGAAGAGTTTTTTTCGGTGATTTTCAGCGACTAATTTGCTGTCCGCCAATCAGATGCGAGGATTTTCAGTCGCTTGTAACATTTGTCTTCAAACCGTTTGCAATGTCTAACTTTCTATTCTTTGTTCTAGGTAAACCCTACGAGGGGTGGTATTTGCTGACTTTACAAGAGTGTCAGTGACCGGTCTGGTTTTTTTGCGCTGTGAAAGAAAGATCTTGTGCAAAATGAACAGTGCAAAAGATGCTTTCCGTAATTCACTGTTTTAGTAAATTGCCTTCATCATGTTCATACTTCGCCTCGATTCGCGCAGTTAATGACGCAGTTGAAATGACTCCTTTTGTGAGCCGGACTTTTTTCCCAATTGGCGCGTTGGAGAAGGTGAAGAACGCTGACCATCTGACGTTGATATACACGGCTGCATGCATGGGTAGAGGTAGTCCGTTATTAAATGACTGCTCTTATTAAATGACGCAAAGATTTATCTCAACCATCACATGGTAGTAGTCACCTTCACCTCCGTTACGGCCGTGTTGGTCGATGACGCCGCCGTCTCTTTGCGTCGACATTGCGCCTGGTGTTCGAACATCACCATGCGATCACGAGCAAAGACCCTCTGGTAAAGCGGAACGGCTAAGCAGAGGAGAGCACACACGCAATACATTCCCATACTGGTGTAGATGGCTTCGTTGTACGATCCGGTCTTGTCTATACTTTCACCTGGAATCAGAAAGAAGACAGGAAGAGATGAAGAGAATGGTATGGAGATGAGTATAAGGGACAAGTATATAAGAAGGAGAAAATGATAAAGAAGGGATCAGTAGTATGAAAAAACAAAAACAAAAAACAAAAAAAGAGGGATAGGGAAACGAGAAGATGCATATCAGAAAGAGAGGTGCTCCGGCAAAGGCTCCAGCGACAATTCATTCTCTTAAAGATATAGGGTTAGGTATGGTGCTTGGGAAAGGATTGAAGGTTAGAAGTAGGTCAACTGACTGCGGAACTATTGTCGTTAGAGCATGGATGAGTCAAATAAATAGGCAGCAGTTTTAAAAGAGGGAAAAGGTAAAAGATAATCATGAAAATAATTTAAGAGGGAAGAGCAAATAAAGGAAGAAAAGATGAAGGAAATGGACAGTCATACTTGGTGCCTTGGTTCATCTTACCAAAGACAGCTCCCACCATGAAACCGACTCCTTGCATCACCATGACAACAGTCCAGGTCTGGACGGCATCTTCTTTCCTGAAGACTTGGTAACAGATGGAGTAGGAAAGAACATCACCAATTGTCATGACAACCAAACCGATGACTGGAGGGAAAATGAAAATAAAAAAAATCAATTTGGATTCATTGGAGTGTAATTGCAGTATCTTAACCAGAAGTGCATCCTTTGGGTGCATCCATACTTTGACAGCTGGGGTTATTATGAAAGTGATAATGTATTATTGATACTGACAAGGACAGCAATTGTGATGAAAAATAGTACGGTCCAAGAGAACCAATTATGAAGTTAACAACGATATATAGTTGTGTGACTATACTTTTTTTTCTACAGGTAAATGTACCTTACGCATTACATCAACTTCCATTACTTTGCAAACGTTGGAACCGAGATGTCAATTGTGAATGTATTATCACTTGCGCTAATACAGCGGTACATCAAAGTTAGTATACACACCAAGAAAAAAAGGTGCAATCTTGCACCCTTCAAATGCAGCAGTGGGAGCACTTTTAGGATGCAAATTTGCACCTTTTACAAACTTTTGTACCTTTAAAGGTGCAATTAGCGGCATTTTGCACCCTAAAGGGTGCAGAGTTGCACCCTTTTAGAGAAGGTGCAAATTTGCACTTTTTGTACGCAAAAATCTCTGCACCCTAAAAGGTGCAAAGTTGCACCTTTTAGGGTGCAAACGGGCATTTCAGGGTGCAAACAAGAACAAAAAGGTGCATTTTTTGCACCTTTTTCATCCAGGGTGCAAGATTGCACCCAAAAAGGTGCAGCCAGTGTTGCATTTAGGGTGCAATTTTTTCTTAGTGTGTAGGATTTCATTTTGTAAAACGTCACTGCCACATTATGTTTCAACGACCGCCGTAGTTGTTGACGCGGTACTAGGTCAACAAGCATTATGAAATACGCACTTACCAATAGCTAATAACATTAGCAAGACGACAGAACGCACTACCAGAAGACAAATCATGCAGCCGATGCCCGTGAAACAACCGATGAGGTAGAGAAAAATCTTCGGGAACGGCAGACGATCCGCTATCACACCGAGTAGTAATTTTCCCTTCATTTCTGAGACGCCGAGCGCAGTGACCACCCAGGGTACCACGCGCTTTTCAAATCCAACGGAAAGGAGAAAGTCACCCTGAAAATTTCAAAGAAATAAAAAACTATTCAATGCACAAGTTAAGTTACAATCAAAACACTTTTATTGGTAAAACATAATCAGCGCACTGACATTTCTCTGCCATCAGGTATTGATTTAACCCCTGTGTGATGAAATAAAATACATTCCTTAAAGTGATTACGCAATGGTAAAATATTTTTTGATATGTGATCGAGAATAGAATTCTGAGAAGAATAGCATTAAAAATTTGATGATTTTCAATCGAAATCAATGCATTTTGGCTAATTTTCTCATGAAAAATCAAGAGTTGACCAAAAAAATTGATTATGAGGTATGACGTAAAAGTGGGTACCCAGCTTCGCGCATTGCAGTTGTGCTGCGCGCTAGGCTGTACAATATGTATTATAATTATCTTGCGCGCATTTTGCTAGAATTACGCGACAAGGTACCCACTTTGACGTCATTTTGACGTCAAAGTGGGTACCCAGTTGAAATTGGGTCACAGCTGAGGGGTCAAAAATATCCTGAAATCATACCTCATTCGGGCGTTTCCTTGGCAACACGACTTTAAAAAAAAACTTTAGGCAGATGATTTTCTGCTAATAAAATCATGCTCTTTTAAATGAGCTAACATTGTTTCGGCATTGGGTACCCCCTTTAAAGACATTGTCTATAGTGGATACGTGCACTATAGGCAAACGATGCTCCGGCAAAATTTTAATGATTAGATACCAAGAATCATTTAATGCACCGATTGCCAAAAAAAAATAATAATGGAATATAAATGAAGGTCGAGAAGGAACAGAAAGTCTCAACCATAAATCGACAATAAAAATTCTTGGAATGAAAAAGGGAAAAACGAAGAAATAATGAATAGGTGATGTTTATTTCCAGAAAATGATGATAGGTCATGCAACCCTCACTTTGTTACAGGTATACTCTTTAAGCAGAGCGACAATTGGACAGGCTGGAAAAAACGAACACAAAAGACATATTTCCCAGTAGCCAATGCGACGTCGTTTGCGGTCTGTTTGGAGGGGGTATCATGGCAGTTTGATAGTGAAGAGACCCAAAGAGAGATTCCCTATTCATAATCTCACCATGTTAACATAGAAAAACGAATTCATGACCCCTACGCCCATGACGCAGAAGCCTAGGATCCAAACATCCGGGTAAAAAATCGCGCGATGTTTCGTCCAGAATTTGATTGAGGCTATTTCGTCGCCAACCTCTGCCACCTCTCCATCGGTTAAAACATTGTCCGTGGTCTCTATGGGAACAGCGAGATTGCCACAGTCTCTCGGAGAGTTTGCATCTTTCTCCTTTCCGCTGTCGACAATTTTATCCCGCAAAAGTGGTTTCGCTTCTTCCCCGGTTCCTTCATGATTGCCATTTTTATTCTGTTTACTGTTTACGGCACCTTGATCCGTTTTTTCTTGGCTATCTGGTCGTCTGCCATCATTCGGTTGCACTCGTGTGAACGCATTCTCATCGGATGTGTCCGATTTTTCCCGAGTATCATCTGTCGGCGTATTGCCCCGCTCTGCAGTTAGGCCGTCCTTCGTTTCCTCCTCCTCATTACTCAAAGGAGTTGGAGATGAAGGAGGAGGAGGGTAATAGACCGTAAGAGCAGCAACGCCAATCACCAGGAGGATACTACCGACAATTCGTAGCATGATTCGCCATCCCCAGCGCTCGATGAGGGCGTATGTCAAAGGTGCTAAACACAGCATGCCTGAAACATCCAAAGAAAGTATATAAAATATCATTACGTCAAGTTTTGTTGTGAGAAATATAGGACTTGTTGGACGTTAACAACAACGATTATGATGTTTTGTATATCACGTACATTCTACACTTGGCTTACCATTAATATGCACCAACACATACAAACATCTTTAGGGTGTACCTTTACGTGGAATCGAAAATTTCGTTATCATTATCTTCGTCGGGGGGGGGGGGGGGGTCTGACCCTTGCTTAACTAATAACGAAACACAAAAAGGGCTTTTGAACTTTGACATCTACTGAAATCGGAGGCCATTCTTTGAATCCTTTGAATATTGAAAAGGGAATAAGGAGGGGAGGGAACTTGATTTATTTACCTGTGCTACTGCCTATCAAAGTGAACATGGTAGCTCGCGCACAGTTGGTGACCGGGAAGTACCGGTGGAGGAGATCCATGGATGCTAGAGACGCGCAGGCACTCCCGACACCATAGAGCACGCTGTACGTCAGGTAGATGGCCGGGAAGACCGTTATCAATGATGTCGTCATGCATGAGGTGAAGCAGGTGATGACGCCGACGAGGGCGATGGCACGGTTGTTGAAGCGGTAGATGAGAGGGGTGACGAAGACTCCTGCCAGGGTCGAAAGCCCGATGGGAATGGATCCTACCCATGCTGTAAAGAAAGAGACAACAGCTTATAAATTTGTTTGATGATTACAATCAACGACAATTACTACAACAACATTAACATAATAATAATAATGATGATGATGATGATGATGATGATAATAATAATGATAATGATAATAATCACAATAATAATAATAATAATAATAATAATAATAATAATAATAATAATGATGATAATAATAATAATGATGATGATGATGATGATAATAGTAACAACAATAATCATGATAATAATAATAATATGATATGATATATGATTTTATTTTCATTTTAACAAACTCAACACAATAACAATTATAACAAGCATAAGTATATACAACAAAATAAACATAAGAAATACTATAATCAGAAATGATACATGTTACAATACTGACAATAAAAATCAATAGTTATCTATTTGAAATTGTAGCAAACTAGCAATATCATATTGTGAAAATGAAAATGAGGGGCTTATTAAAAAGCTACGCTTGTAGAGGTAAGCCCCTCTTGAGACATAAACACAACAAAAAAAGTAACTTCACCCCTAAACAAAATGCTGTAACTTTTCAACGAAGAGGTTTTGAGCAAAATGAATTGGCATGAATGTTCCTACACTAATTTACCAACTTCTGTGAGAAAATGAGATTGATCCGTCAAGTCATGCGTGAGTGAGCAGGCACTAAAGGAAAAATGTCACTTTTTAAAATTCACAAGCATCATATCATGACTTTGAGTCAAGGATATCGGAACACATTTCAAGTTTTCAGCGTTTGAAGGCATGCACCATGAATTTCATGTGCTTCCCAACATACCAAATGACCTGAGGGCCAAATTTCACGCTTGAGTGAGCACAAGGTGAAAATTGTAAAAACTGCAGTTTTGACATCTTTCGCGCGGTAAATTTGATCTAATGCAAAGCAATTCGTGTTTTGGACTGGTGTTTGCAACTTTTGCAGTTGATACCTATTAAATCAGGGTTGAATGAACACGTAATAAAAACAAAATATCACCGTATTAAAATTTTCAAGTAATTATTGCTTTATTTTTGTGCACTAAAAATCATATTGATAACATTTTTAGCATGTGTATATGACCGGTGTACATGTATCAATGATCCCGTGGCATTTTCATGGAAAGTTCACGCTTCAGTGATCACGTGGGACTGGAAAAGTTCATTTTTCACTTATGGACCAAAACTCAATTGCTTAATTTAGGTAACCATCATAAGTCTTTATGGGGAGTTCATCTGATTTGATTTTCATCGAAATCCCGATCTCTTACGCTTCAATGAGCAAAAGAGACGAGAAAACTATGAAAATGAGAAGAAAGTTTAGCACTTTGTCCCTGCTCCGTGCCGCACTGGATACTTAAGTTGACGTAAGATCCTCTTAGCTAGTGACTTCAGGAAGTATGTCCTAACTTTCATGAAAAAACTCACTGTAGAATGAACAATAATCATCAATAAAAATAGGCCAAATTTCACTTTTGTTAAAACTCTGCTCCCTTACTGTACATATTGTCAATGGGGGAGGAAACAAAACGTGAAATGTGGCCTATTTTCATTAATGATTATTGTTCATTCTAATGTGAGTTTTTTCATGAAAGTTGGCATATATCTTCCTGAGGTCACTAACAAACAGGATCTTATGCCAAATTAAGTATCCGGTGCAGCACGGAGCAGGGACAAAGTGCTAAATTTTCTTCTCATTTTCATGATTTTCTTGTCTCTTTTGCTCACTGAAGCGTAAGAGATCTGTGAGAAAATCTCATTTTCTCACAGAAGTTGGTAAATTAGTGTAGGAACATTCATGCCAATTTATTTTGCTCAAAACCTCTTCGTTGAAAAGTTACAGCATTTTGTTTAGGGGTGAAGTTACTTTTTTTGTTGTGTTTAGATACTTAGGAAAAAGAATTACAATCGTCAATACAAACTTAGGGGTATTTTATGATGAGGAAGGAGGACAAGAAGAAGAAGAAGACGAAGAAGAAGAAGAAGAAGAAGAAGAAGAAGAAGAAGAAGAAGAAGAAGAAGAGGAAGAAAAAGAATAGAGGATGGATAATTTTTAAAAAATAGAAAATAGAAAGAAATACTAAAGAATGGATGAAGTGCCCAACAGAGAAAGGGAAAGAAGAAGTAGAGTCGAGAGTCGGAATACCATGGGAAAAAAGTATGTGTTATGTATCGTGCTCGTACTCATGAGGGAATGATAGTTTTAGGTGTTTTTTTGAACGTATGCGCATTATTACTGCTTTTAAGGGTTTGGCTGATACCATTCCAATAGTTGGGACCTGTGTAGATGATAGTTTTTTTTTGTGCGTGTGTCGTTCTAGTGAGGGGAAGATGATATTAGTTTTGAAGAGCTTGTCTTGTGGGATAAGTGTGTAAATTAGTGTTTTTGGTAAATAGTGATGAAATAGCAGAGGGTAGTTCGTTGTTGGATAGCTGAAACATAAATGTTCCTAGGTTAAGGAGGTAGAGATCGTGTATTTTTAGTATTCTATTTTATACAAATAACGGGCTAGTATGAGAGCGATAGTGGACGATGACAGTAATAATACTAAAAAAAAAACAACGATGGTAATAACAATTATGCTATGAGGACGAGGATGATGATAATTACAATTAATTACAGTAATAATAATAATAACAACAACGATGATAACAAGTATGATAACAATGATGATGAGGATGGTGATAATTACAAATTATTATAGTCATAATGAAAAAATAACATTAACAATCATAATTAATATCTTAATAACTATGAACAAAAAATATTAGTGACAACAGAACAGAGAATATGAAGAAGAACGAACGGAGGACGAAGACGAGGAAGAAGAATAAAAGAAGAATAGGCCTATGTCGTGTTTAATACTCATGGTTATGGCGCGCCGTACATGGTAGCCTCATCAGTAAGAACAATATCTTGGAACATTAACTCTGTCTCTCAACATCTTTTTCTCATAAAACACGTTCGACATGTAGCCTACATGCACAACTATTCCTTCCTCCGTGGAAAAGTAGCCCTTTTTGGTAAAAACGACATATTCTTGGCTTTATCTATGGTGGCCCTGAAGTACGCTCGACAACAGGTCATGTGCGACGTGATACCAACTTTGCGTCCCAGTCGCGGAAGCCGCGACCCATGACACGAACTTTGCGTCCCCAGTCGCAAAATTCGCGACCCATGACACGAACTTTGCGTCCCAGTCACGTAGTTCGCGACCTATGACGCGAAATTCATGACCCGGGAAGCGAAATTCGCGACTGGGACGCGAAGTTCATGACCCGGATGCGAAATTCGCGACTGGGACACAAAGTTTGCATCACAGGTCGCTAATTTCGCGACGGGGACGCAAAGTTGGCTGCGAAATTCACGTCGCACATCATCTGTTGTCGAGTGTACTGCAGGGCATCCATATTTATCTCTAGTTCTCGTATACAAGCTTCCTTTGTTGATAAAGATTATTATGTATAAAGTGATATCGAAACATAGCTCGTATATATATCTGAGGACAATCAGTTTTGCGGTCAGTAGTGCTCATTGTTTTACTATTAAATCGTTTATATCTTTCATAAAATTGCATCTATCTCACTGTTTTACCACTCACTGAAATGATATTTCTTCCTGCGTACATGTTTTCACCACTTTCCGTCGCAGTTAAAGAGTAATAAGGGGTATTTTTATGGGGTCCTCCTCGTAATTATGCCCAGATGTGATACACAATAATTATACCCTATAACGGATCTTCCGTACTGGCTGCCTTTTAACAATTTCCTCTACCGTAATATGAATTTCCCCTTTTTAATGTCTAATTGTCTTCTAGTCTGACGAGTTGTTTGTTCAGCTAGCCTGGTTAGAGGTCTTTCCTCTTCTTATACATGTAGTTTATGAAATCAAATAAATTATACTGGTCAACTTCTTGCGGCATGTGAGAATCTGTACAAGCTCCATATCGGGGCATTAATTTTGTTTTTCTTGAACAGCCATTCAAGAAATTCTTTTCTCCAACACTTTTCTCCTGTGACAAGTGCTTATGGTGCTTTCGTCAGAGATGTGGGGTTAGGTTTAGAGTAATAGGTTAGGATTATGTTATTATTATCATTATTATAATTACTCTTATTAGTATTAGTATTATTATCATTATTACTATTATTATTATTGTTTTTATCATCATTATTATTATTATCATTATTATTATTATTATTATTATTATTATTATTATTATTATTATTATTATCATCATCATCATCATCATTATCATCATCATCATTACTATTTTATTATTATTTACTAACTGCCGTCACTTAGGCATGGGAGGTGGAAAGTGAACTTAATCACTGTGACCCTCGGGTCTCTCTCCCGTTATAACTAAATGGGATGCAGGTGTACCACTACACCGGTGTTTCCCCCTATACTCTGTTTTGAACAGTGCAGTGGGTTCTTAACATTCAAAGGTTGTGACTCTCCTCTACACGGAGCCTCCCTTTAACGTCCTATCCGAGGGACGAAATGCATTCTATTCCACTGAAACATAGCAAGTATCAATGAAACAGGGGAGGGGCATGTTAGCGCACAACGTAGGCTCTAGTCATCTCCCAGGGGTGGATTTGAACCCTTGATCTTCGGTTCGACGGCAGACGCCTCATAGGCTGAGCCATATAAGCGAAGGGCCAAAGTCAAATATCTAGCTTATTTTTTGAGTTCGTTCCACCATCTGTACAAACTAAGTAGACCATGCTCATTTTCAAGCTTAAAGCATAACACACAATATTCAAGAGGTCTACCTCAAAAAATTAGTAGCGAAAGCTTCCAAATCCAAGATGGCGTCCAAAATGGCCGCCATTTTGACGGAATTTGAATTTTTCAAGATAAAATTTGATAGAAACATCTAATTGCAACAAAATTGGTCTCATCTGAAAGAGAATTAAATTCCCTACAGTTTGATGCCATTTGTGAGTAATGTCAAAGTAATTCGGTCCAGATATTTAGTCAAAAAGTGTGTTTTTTGACATTTTTTCCCAAAAACTGAAAATTTGCAAAATGCATGATTTAGCATAAATCAAGAAAAAATTTAAGAATTGTCTTGAAACCTTCCAGAAAACTTTCTTGATATTCAATAATCATCTGTGGAAAATTAGAAAGCAATACCATTCTCCGTTCTAAAGTTATAATGTCTCAAACTTGAAAACTTATATTTCATAAATTTCTCTTCTTGGATATGCATGTTTTATATTCCCATAGACTATAATGCATTAACATGCATGTACCTTGTAAAAGTGCAGACGTGGATTTTTGCTCTACAAACCAAGAAGGCCATGCTTATATTTGTGCTTATTGACATGTTTGTAACTAAACTTGGATGATAGATGCCTTACACAAACTCCAGTGTTATTGGGGAGTCAAAGGTCACATATGTAGGTCAAAGGTCAAATGAGGTCAAATGTTAACATTTTCCGTGCATATTTCTACTGGGGTTGGTAAGTTTAGAACCATAAGTCCATTTATAACAAAACTTGAATGGTAATTATCCTTTAAGGACCTCATTGTTATTTGGGGGTCAAAGGTCATGGGTGCAGGTCAAAGGTCAAAGGTCAAAGGAGGTCAAATGTTAAAACTTTCCTGCAATTTTCTATTGGGGTTGATAGCTTTAGAACTATGACTCCAAACTTAGATGGTAGATGCCCTATATAGGGACCTCAATTCCACATGTTATGGGGCTTGGGTTGTAGGTTTATATCATTTGATATTGAATATATGGATGCAAACTTTGCATGAGATACATTTACATATGTTCTTCACAACTTTTCATTTTGTTGTTGACATAATCATTGTGACTCTTCCACATATAAGCAGGGAGCCATAAGCAGAAAATATATTTAGATCATAAAAATTGTTAGAAACTTCAAATTGGAATTAAATAGGTCTCAGATGAAAAGAATTTTTTTTACAACTGAATGTCCTTCATGAGGGGTGTTGAGTTACCATGCAATTTATTCTATATTTAGTGGGAAAATATTGTTTTTCTACATACCCCCCCCCCCCCTCATGAAATTAGTGAAAGTGAGAGTAGGGTCAGAAAGCGCCGGGATGGAAAGGTTTCAATATCATTATGTAAATAGATATATGGTAGATAGATGAAATGGTCCTTATCATCTTGCTTCGCAGCCAGTATATAATGGCTATACAATTTTGAATGTGTTATATTCTTTGAAATTACAAATTACACATGTCACATTTAATGGAAAGAAAATAATAGCTCTAGAAATATGGTAAAATGGCAGCGAGAGCACTCTTTCAAAGGACACTTTAAATAATCTAGTGTCATTAAGTTATTTTTTTCAACTCATTGGAAGTTGTTCTTTGATTTATCTGGTGCAGTTGTGGTTATTGTATTATATAAATTGAATATAAATTAGTACAAAATGACTTCACAAGATAATAAGCTATCATAAGCATGATTAGTAAAAAAAAAAATATGTCTAATTTCTCATTAGTTAAAAACTCATTATTTGTATATTACAGTTTATTATTCAGCATAATTATATACATCTAAATTTTAATTAGACAGCTAACTTTAAGTTGATTTTAACAGCGGCATAAAAAAGTCAATCCATTAAATCCATAAAAATACATAAAATTAACAGTGTGCATGCATACAAATATCAACAGAAGAAATTGGACCAGTTAATACAAAATAGAATTAAAATACAAATACATACAACATTGTACCTTTGCACTGTCTCTTATTCGTGAAGCAATCGGAAACGGCAAAAAGGACTGTTTTGTAACCTTTCTGTTTTTGAAATTTTGGTGCTTTTAATAAATTGTACATAATATTAATGGCAACAGGCAATTAAAAAGTGTAGACGCAGCATTCTACATCTCATACTTCCAATGAGCTAATTTTAAGGACTTTCTCATATGTTTTGTAATCTTATTCTAATGTTTTCAGGGAGCTGAAAATTTCACTAGGTGAATACTTTATTTGTAAACAAATTTGTTTACAAATCATGAATTTCTCCCATTAACCTTCTCTATTTGTTAAATACTCAAGTTGCCAATGAAGATAAAAGCTTAATCCTCAAGGAAAGGATGAATATATCAATAATAACATGTATTTGTATGGTTCAGAGGTACCTTATACTATTCCCAGACATCTCAGCATGTAGATATTTGTTTTACAGCGATTCAGTATATGCAGACACGTGGGGAATCCCAAATAAGTTCCTACTGTATTGATACCTACCATTTTTGCTTTATCATTTTATCAATAAAGTTCAGGATACAATTATCCATAACTCAAAGTGGGATTGAGGCTAATGCATTCTTTGACACAATCCCAATGTTTCTAGTTTTTATTCTAATAAGTATTCAAAACAAGGGACTCAAACACGGTGATGGGACACCATGCAGGTGAACTGAACCAGTAAATGGTACGATCAAGGAGAAACGGGAGAAAACTCTTGAAAATGCCGTTTTCCTAGTGGTTGTCTAAAATAAGTCCTGGGAATATTAAATGTAATATCACTGTCGTTTTCAAAGAAAATTGTCTTTCAAACCAAATGAAAAATTATCACATTATATTATTAATCTCGCTGAAATTAAGGATCACAGGTTTTCCGTTCTTTCTGGGCCACCCTGTATAGGGCATCTACCATCCAAGTTTGGAGTCATCGTTCTAAAGCTATCAACCCCAATAGAAAATTGCAGGAAAGTTTTAACATTTGACCTCCTTTGACCTTTGACCTGCACCCATGAACTTGACCTCCAAATAACAATGAGGTCCTTAAAGGGTAATTACCATTCAAGTTTTGTTATAAATGGACTTATGGTTCTAAACTTACCAACCCCAGTAGAAATATGCATGATTTTTTTTTACCATTTGACTTTTGACCTACATACATGACCTTTGACCCTCAAATACCAGTTATGTCCCTGAAAGGCATCTACTATCCAAGTTTGGTTACAAATGGACTTATGGTTCTAAAGTTACCAACCCCAGTAGAAATATGCACGGAAAATGTTAACATTTGACCTCATTTGACCTTTGACCTACATATGTGACCTTTGACTCCCCAATAACACTGGAGTTTGTGTAAGGCATCTATCATCCAAGTTTAGTAACAAACATGTCAATAAGCACAAATATAAGCATGGCCTTCTTGGTTTGTAGAGCGAAAATCCACGTCTGCACTTTTGTACAGGGTACATGCATGTTAATGCATTATAGTCTATGGGAATATAACACATGCATATGCAAGAAGAGAAATTTATGAAATATGAGTTTTCAAGTTTGAGACATTATAACTTTAGAATGGAGAATGGTATTGCTTTCTAATTTTCCACAGATGATTATTGAATATCAAGAAAGTTTTCTGGAAGGTTTCAAGACAATTCTTAAATTTTTTCTTGATTTATGCTAAATCATGCATTTTGCAAATTTTCAGTTTTTGGGAAAAAATGTCAAAAAACACACTTTTTGACTAAATATCTGGACCGAATTACTTTGACATTACTCACAAATGGCATCAAACTGTAGAGAATTTAATTCTCTTTCAGATGAGACCAATTTTGTTGCAATTGGATGTTTCTATCAAATTTTATCTTGAAAAATTCAAATTCCGTCAAAATGGCGGCCATTTTGGACGCCATCTTGGATTTGGAAGCTTTCGCTACTAATTTTTTGAGGTAGACTTCTTGAATATTGTGTGTTATGCTTTAAGCTTGAAAATGAGCATGGTCTACTTAGTTTGTACAGATGGTGGAACGAAACCCCCCTTTTCTGCTTTTGGCCCTCCGCTTAATATAGGGTAATGTATATAGGACACGGAGGCAATATTGTCGCCATAGTCCGCGTCGTATAGCCGTGAAAAGGTATATAGACTTCAAGCATGGTAAGTATAATCTAAGGTATGAAATATTTTACCGCCCCATACGTCTCTGCTTACAACACCCCACCCCAACCACTTTCCTATTTTTTTTTCACTTCGTACGATCCAATCTTTTATGCCCCAAAAATTTCGATTGCATATAAACATCGACTGAATTCAGGTTATTTGTGCTTTGTATAACTTAGTGTTCTTTACAAGCTCCCCGGGCTTATTATCAGATTATAGCTGCAACGCCTTGGGTACCTCTTTGAGTTTGCCAAACGAAGTGATGTATAGTACTATGGATCTAATAGATAAGGGAACTAATATGCAATATACTTCACGCAGACGTTTTACTACACAGACCTTTGGGTCATTATTTTGGGTCAGTTCTTTGGCATTTTGAACAAGCGTTTATATATGTGTAAATATTTTATTGTTGTTATTTTCCCTCTTTTCTCATTTTGTTGTAATTGTTGTTTGTCTGGGTAATGGTATATACAATTCCCCTGTGTTCTTTGTAACAAGAACGTTAAATCAAATCAAAAAGCACTTCTTTGTACTACTTGTAATAAATGGGTACACATATCTTGCTCACGTATTCCAGTAAAGGTGTATGATGACGTTTCAGAGCAATTTAAATGAGACAAGATTGGACAGCTCCTTTCTGGATAGTGAAGTTAAAATACCCCATTATTCTATTATGCGTAGGGACCGTGATAGAAATGGAGGTGGGGTGGCAGTTTATGTGCACGAATCTTTACATATTGAGTCAATAAATCATAGTTCCTTTTCTTGTTTAGAAGCAATGTTTACGGATCCACTTTAAAAAGACAGTACCGATATTATTCTTCAATTGGTATAGGCCGCCCAATTCTAGAATTGATGTTTTTCAGCAATATGAAGACTTTTTAGCTTTTCCTTGTAGCTTTGATTGTGACATTGTTGTCATGGGTGATATTAACTGCGATATCATGAAAAGGCCATTTCATGGAAATACCAAAATATATGATCAAATCCCATTTCCCTGATCAAATAAATACTATATATTCTCTGAAATTCATCAATGATTCTTCGTACACTAGAGTGACGAATTCGTCTTCTTCACTTGTTGATCACATGTTAACTAACAAACAATGTAGATAAAGTGAAATCACATGGTGTAATATCTAATGGTGATATGTTCTTGTGCTACATGTAAATGATTGAAAATCTGATTAGCACCCAAGAACATGTTCCAGTCGTGCGTGAAGTCGTGCGTAACTTACGAACAGCTTTATGAAACACCCCCACCCCTTGTGATGTTGGCAAAGAGACAGCTCAAGACCGAAAATAATAATTGATGTGTATGAATTTCTTCAAGCGCCCATGCAATTTCAATGTTTGTGGAAACTAAAAATAAGCATCCTGGCTTGAGCTACGGCTGCTACGCCACCATCCTGACCATTATCCTGCTAAGTTACAGTCAACATGGTCAAATGACCACACTGACCACAAACAGAGCCATTCTTCGCCATCCGGAGGGATTGGGGATGTAAGGTCTGTTGGTCAATTCCAGCGCAGGACACACATGACATTCGGACTATTTTTCGTCATGTTCGTGGGTTGATGTTTAAGATGGTTTTAAGCAAAATCGAGAGTTCGAGAACATTTCATTCAATGAATAAAACGCAATGAACTATGTGGGACCTACACAGCAGGTTTCACAGCATTTCACCGAGATCATCTACTCTGCAACAGTAACTAACCATGACAAAATGGACAAGGATTTTTTTTAATGCTCTTTCTCAGTGTGAAATTCAATAATTCCACTTTAAATAAGGTCATGTGCGACGCGAATTTCGCGACCTAGTCGCGAAATTCGCGATTTGGGTCACCAATTTCGTGACCCATGACGTGAAATTCATGACCCGGGATCCGAAATTCGTGACCCAAGACGCGAACTTTGCGACAAGGGTTGCAAAATTCACGCCCTGTAGTCGCGAAATTCATGACTTTGGGTCGTGAATTTCATGACTTTGGGTTGCGAACTTCACGACTTAGGTCGCATATTTCACGACCTAAGTCGTGAATTTTTTATACATGGCTGAGCGGTGCGAGTGCGAAGGATGTTAATCGATCATGCTATTGAGGTAATATGTTTTTGTTTCATTCGAATGAAACTGGCTGTGGTATTATATCCTACCTTAGATAAACAGATCTTAACAAAATCACACTTTTCATATAATATTATGTGTTATCATGAAAATGATGAATAGTGAATGTCAGTTAGTCCCTGAAGAGCTCAGGAACAAGTTATCCATATTTTCTCACAATTATTTTTCTATTATCCATCTAAATTGTAGAAGTTTCAATAGAAATTATGCTGAAATAGAAACTTTATTGTATTCACTACATCGTCCATTTGATATACTTGCTCTGTCTGAAACCTGGATAAAAGATATCACTACACCAGAATATATTTTTCATGATTATAAATATGTTGGTTTTGGTCGTACAGAAAAACAAGGTGGTGGAGCTGGATTCGGTATAAAAAAGATAGTATCGATTTTATAAACAGATGTGATCTTAGTGTTTTTAGTGATATGTTTGAAAGTTGCTTTATTGAAGTTCCTAACTTGGACAAAAACCTTATAATTGGAGTATTTTATAGACCCCCTGAAAAATCAATCATTGAATTTATTAATGTTCTTACCAAAATTACTGAAAGAATTAATGAGGAACAGAAACACTGTATATTATTGGGTGATTACAACATCGATATGAAAAAAGTTGATCATTTGCATTATGTAAATGAATTTCTTGAAATTATGTCTTCATTTTCTTTTTCCCCTCTTTTCACTCTACCTACGAGAATTACTCAAACCTCGGCAACTCTAATAGATAATATATTTGTAAATGATTCATGTAACCTTTTTCATGGCTCTATTATTTGCGATGTTTCAGATCATTATCCAATATATTCTATTTTCGATTATTCATTACCAACCAAGCCAAGTAAAAAATTCTCCAAAAGGCAAATCGCTGAAGATGGTATCATTAAGTTTTTACAAAAAATATCTGAAGTTGATTTCTCTTGTATTTATGATAATGTCACTGACCCTAGTCTTCTGTATGATGACTTTATAAACATTATTCTTGGAATTTATGATATTTGTTTTCCAGTAAAAGAGTTCGTAAGTCGTAAACAGAAAAATGTATAGAAAGAAAAACAGCTTATACGCAAACTATATTAAAAACCCTACCGATAGTAATAAAATAAAATATAAATCTTTTAAAAATAAGTATGTGAGTCTTGTTAGAAAAACTAAACGAGAATTTTATTATACTAAATTTAATAAAGTAACAAAATAATCTTTGTAAAACCTGGAAAGTTATTAATGGTCTTTTAAACAAAAATAAACCAATAACTACTGACAATAATGTAGTTTTTCATGATAATGATAAAGATATAAATAACGAAAAAGACATTGCGCATGCTTCCAATGAATATTTTATCAGTATAGGACACACTATTACTAGGAATATCGTAAAGGGTAACATTGATTATGGTTTTTACCTTAAAGATTCCTACCCCTGTTCTATCTTTTTTTAAACCAATTACTCAAAAGGAAATTATTGACATTGCTTGTTCTTTACAAAATGGAAAAGCCCCTGGTATTGATGGAATTGAAAATGTTGTTGTTAAAAGGGCTATTCATATTTTTTGTAAACCTCTGTGTCACATTTTAAATTTATGTATTCAAAAAGGTGTATTTCCAAATAGTTGTAAAATATCTCAAGTCATCCCTGTACATAAATCTGGATCCAAAAATGTCTTCTCAAATTACAGACCAATTTCATTGTTAACATGTTTCTCAAAAATGTTTGAGAAATGCGTTTATACTAGGTTGATTATTTACTTTAATGATAATTATATACTAAATCAAAAGCAATATGGATTTAGAGAAAAACATTGTACATCCCATGCTTTGATAGATTCCCTAAATGATATTATACATGCATATGAAAATAATGAAATAACTTTTGGAGTATTTACTGATCTAAAAAAAAAAGCATTTGATTGTATCAACCATGACATTTTACGTAGTAAATTATCTTTTTATGGAATACGAGGTATTGCCCTTGATTTAATATGCAGTTATTTAAGCAATCGAAAACAGTGTACTATTTATAATTCATCTAAATCTGAGTTTAAAATAGTATCAATAGGCGTACCGCAGGGTTCTATTCTCGGTCCTCTTCTTTTTCTGATATATGTCAACGATCTCCATCTATGTTCTCATTTACTAAAATTTGTTCTTTTTGCGGACGATACTTATATATTTCTTAGCAATAAAGACCTAGGTTATTTGCAAAGTAATATGAACATTGAATTAAATAAAGTCCAGGAGTGGTTCTCCGTTAATAACTTAGCCTCAAATGTCCAAATTTTATCATTATTAGTAGAAACAACATTGATGAAAAAAATCTGTTAAATTATTTATTAATCAAACCGAGGTGGAGCGAGTAGAAACTGTTAAATTTCTTGTAATCTTTATTGATGGTGATATAAAATGGAAAAGTCAAGTTAACAAGATAAATTCCCACATTGCTGAAAATATAGGTATCTTAAATAGGCTGCGTGAATTTGTACCAAAAAATATCTTGTTAATGTTGTATAATACCTTAATATTATCATATCTGAACTATGGAATCATTGTCTGGGGATCTTCAAATAAATGTTTATTAAGCAGAACCTTAGTTTTACAAAAACGATTAATTCGAATGATATCTCATTCTGGTTTCAGAGCACACACAGCCCCACTTTTTTCTGAAGTTTGAAATCTTGCCAGTATACGAATTATATAATTATAATCTTGGTATTTTCATGTATTCATACTATAAGAAAATATTGCCATTAAACTTTCATTATTTATTCTGTAGACATTCTGATATTCACAATTATGATACAAGACGAAAATCTGATTACCGTGTTCCATGTGGAAAATTGTCCTTATATATCTAAGAAATCATTATCTCACAATGGCCCTTTATTTTGGAACAGTCTACCTGAAAATATTGAGAATTCACATTCCCTAAATATGTTCAAATCCAAACTTAAAACATACCTTTTACATAAACTATAATTCTCCTGTTCATTTTACCTCAACTATATGCTTATTCTTATGAATTTGTTTGCTTGTATTATTGTCCTTATCTTCAGTCTTTCTTTCCCAAATTGAAACATTCTTTTTAATACAAATTTGGGGTTATGTTATAAGTCTTTGACTTTTCAAATAATCCCCCACATTTACATAATTTGTCCTTATTGTTACTTATCTTTCTGCATAGTTATTCTTCATATTTCAGTTCATTTTTTAATGTCATTTCTGTGTTTAACTATTGATATGTATATATTGTATATTGCCTTTCTACATGTACTTTTGTTGTTTTTTATGAAATGTGGAAATAAATGAATCTGAATCTGAATCAACATAATTATGTGTACGATGAGCACGTGCACGTGTATGACTTTGTGTCAGCTGTCAACACATGGTGTCGACAATGATGGAAGTCTGACTTCATGAAGTTCTTCTTCTTCTTCCCTATTTTTTGATATATGGCAGAGTCAAGATGACAACGTCAACGACGCAAAAACGGGTCATCTTCTTCCACTCGATCGATTCATACGGTCCCGCTCAGCCATGTACAAAAATTCACGACGTAGGTCGTCAAATATGCGATCTAAGTCGCGAAGTTCGCAACCCAAAGTTAAGGTAACAGTAAGGCTTATATTGTGATCGATTCATACGGTCCCGCTCAGCCATGTACAAAAATTCACGACGTAGGTCGTCAAATATGCGATCTAAGTCGCGAAGTTCGCAACCCAAAGTTATGAAATTCACGACCCAAAGTCACGAATTTCGCGACTACAGGGCGTGAATTTTGCAACCCTTGTCGCAAAGTTTGCGTCTCGGGTCACGAATTTCGGGTCCCGGGTCATGAATTTCACGTCATGGGTCACGAAATTGGTGACCCAAATCGCGAATTTCGCTACTAGGTCGCGAAATTCGCGTCGCACATGACCTGTTATCGAGCGTACTTCAGGGCCACCATACATATCTGGATTGTTGTTGCATAGCATGGAATCCATATAGAAACTCACAAAAGCAACTGATTGAAAAATTTTTTAAAAACGTTGCGGAAGAATGGTATGCAAAGATTGGAGTACTATAGTTACAATACCTTGTTACAAGAACTGAGTATGGATACATAAGAGAGTAGACGAAAGAACCTTCGACTTATTTTTTATTATAAGCTTGATAATGACATAATACATTTAGATATAGGACGGAATAACAGGAGCACACCTGCGAACAGAATTGGAAGAACGGATCATAACTTAAAGATGCATGTACCTTTTGCAAGAACAGATTATTATATGAACTCTTTTTATCTGAAAAATACAAATGAATGGAAAAACTCCCTAAGAATACAATTAACATGAAAACTCTTGGTTTGTTTTAAAAAGCTTTAAATAACCACCTCGACCAGCATAGTTAATTTCACAAATGCCTATCTCTGCATGTATCACCATGCAACTTTGTGCTTGAAATGTTACAATGTACCATTAATCATAGCAGGTGTGATTAATAGTACTTTTATAACTTCCTATATCCTATATTGTGCAATGTGCTACCTTGTAATAATGTTATTGTTTTATATCACGGAAGCAGACTTGTACGGGTTTACTTCAACCTCTTTTGTCCTCCTGAGACATGTTTTTTTACTGTCTAAATAAATTCAAATTCAATTCAAATCAAATCAAATCAAATAAACATTGCCATGATGTATCATGACTAGACCATGCATTTCCGTGTCAGAGACAAAATGTAGGAAAAACTATCATGACAGCTTGTCTGAAACGGGCAAGACACTTTTGTCTGCTTTTTAAAAGAAACGATATCGCCCAGATTTAAAATATTCAATAACTTATGCCAACCTGGTATATTTATCTTTGTTTCATTTTCAGCCAAAGAACCAAATCTTTAATGCTTCTCGAGTAAAAAAAAAAAATAGAAGAAGAAGAGGATCCAATTAAAGGAGAGATGTGAGGGGCGGCAGAGGAAAGTAATATCTAAATGTTCTTCTGTTCCATATAATAAACCAAATTAAATATCTTATTAAGTCGGGGGTGGTTGTTTGTTATCCTATGTAACTTTAGTTTGTAAGCACATGATTTTTCTGGAGTTACCGTCGATTTTATGATTTCTGAGGACTCGTTGAACAATTTCCGACACAGGTATCGCTAGTGTGAATGGGTATCCATTCATTTTTTGTCGCCACCTGCGCGAGGGAGTATAGGAAAAGCAAACAAAATCCTTAGCTTGAAGCTTCTTGATTGGGCATGAATGTTGGGATATAGGCAGATCTCCCACACCACAGTTTTCTTTCCTCTCGCTCAAAGGGTGTATGGGTTCTCCTCAACGCGGACCTCCATTTTATACCCGAGGAGGAGGAGGAGGAGGAAGAAGAATAAGAAAAAGAAGGAGAAGACTAGAAAAACGACAAGACAAAGAAAAAGAAGAAAAAGTTTATTGTCTCGCTGATCCTGTGAATTACTTCTTCATCAATCAAATGAGTGATATGATTATTTTCAGCTTGGCAAACAGACAGTACACAGTCGATAAAACCTCTCATTTTTAATGCCATTTCAACGAATTGAATTCAGGGGCAGTCATGCCAGAAGTTCCAGCAGTTTTTCTTTCTCGACAGTTGTAATTTTCAGTACTTGTTTTCCATGCCAAATGTAATAAGACCGCATGCTACGATTCTTAGCACGCAGAATCTCACATCGGGGAAAGAAAATCTAATTACAAAGGCTATTTTGTCCAATACGTTACCCATTCCAGGCATTTGAAACATGAAATAACAAGGCAATCATTCAAGTGTTCAAGAGAGTTCAAGAGTTTTTTTTTTTTTTTTCATTTCCAAAAAAAAAACCACACCAAATAACAACAAATTTTGAAAAATCAAACATACATAAGTATTCATAATTTGTTTTACAATGACAGGATACGTTTACATAATTTGATATATGAAACAAAATAAATCTCCAAAACAATATACGAATGAGGGGAAGGTGAAGGAGTTGAAGGAAGGGCTCCCATCATCTTCTTTCGGCGCCCCTCCCCTTTATCTTTATACATTATTTCTTTTAACGTCACTCGACGTCACATACTTCCAAGTCCATTGTAGTTACTTCACGGTTCATTAGTGTCTATATTCACGGCGTTAACCATTTCAGCGCAATCAAAAATATTAGAACAATAACACGGTGGGAGACCTGACAAGGACGTAAATGAAGCAAATATTATCACAAAATACTTCTGAGTGAGAATGCATTTCGCCTACAGCGCTGAAAAAAAACTGCCTGTAACTTCCTCCGACGTGTATAATCTGGGTTGATTTGAACAGGAAAATAAACTCAGTGAGTGTTGCCGTGATGAAAAACACCACTTCTATCAAAGAGAATACCCTTTACCTGCAACAAGCTACAAAATTTCCTATTATTCTCTGCTATTCACTCAGCTCAGTCAGCTGTTACCACATTACTTACTTTTGAAAATTATGGTTCTTTGACTCCTATTGTAAAATTTCATTCAGTCTATTCAAACTTACTCCCATCATTGCATCAAGCTGCTTGGAACTCCAGTGTCCTGATAGACCAAAGTCTGTTATCGACTTGGTTCGGTGATTTTGTGATCAATAGGCATGTCATTCAATTCAAAATATCTTATTGACAAAAGTATTGAGACCAGTGTCCAGTTTCAAGCTGCATGTAGGCACGTACCTGGCCAATTCAGTCTCCCTTCAAAAAGAAAGTAAGTTAGGAACTTTGAGAATTTAAAGAAAATAATATGCTTTTTTATGTACAACAAAGGGTCAACGTGAATAAATACACGCCATTCCACGAGTGCAAGATATTGGCCTACTTCTGTTCTACACATGTATATGCATTAAGTTTTATATCATCAGTCAGTAACGCTTGTGCAAAACTATGATGCAAAATATTACAGCAATTGTTTTGGGGAAAGCTCGGGGTATCTGGTAACTTTGTGTTCCTATCATGCCTATACGTTACCATAACTGTACAGGGTTTTGAACATAAGGACATCAAACATATATTTTACACCTCAAATTTTGATAATCATTATACAAGATACACTGATATATTATGGAAACAATGTAACGTTTGGGAATTTACGGATTAATAATTGGTCTTGCGCTCTTCTAGACATTTTCTTCATTTTCTGATATCTTAAAAGCCGTAGCTTGCAACTTGATTTCTTGCTTTGCTTCCCAAGACTTTTTTGTATTATAGTAATGTATAGTAGCGTTACTCTAAAAACTTGAAAAGGTTATGTGAAATGACTGCCACATCGTGTTGCAGAAATACCCTTTAATAAAATGTGAAAACCCAAGCATGATCATCACGGATCACCAGCGTTAACCACAACGACCATCTAATCAGATTTTACATTATGATCACTTTTACAGCACTGTGATGTTTTCAGATTTAGTAAATTCTTTCACGACTATGAATCTGCCTATTATAAATTAAGCATAATATATAGTCCCTTAATAACTGAACTGAATAAGGATAAGTCGATATTTTAGATCAGTCTCCCACTCATTCTCTTTTCTGTATGTATTCATGTATGTTCAGTTCAGTTCAGTTCAGTTTAAACACATTTATTTCCAGTTATTCAAATTAACAGCAAAATAATGAAACAACAAATTGACATTCATGGTATTGATAACAAAAAATAACACAATATACAATCATCGTAATTACATTAATAATTGGAAAAGTATTTTAAAAATGAAAAAAGAAGTGACAAAAAAAATCACTCACAAAAACACAACGCACACACCCGCGCATCCACACGCACACAGAAAAAAAATCCTAAGCCGCTGAACTTGAGAAAGAGAGAAAAAGGGCGAAATCGAATAGAGAAAGAGTAGGAGGTGCAAAAGAAAAGGAGTATAAAAGACAAGAGAAATTCACGAAAAAAACGGAAAGATGAAATCCCAAGGAAGGGGGAATGTATAATGAAATTAAATTATAGGATGAAGTAAGATGTTTCTTCATCCTTCTTGAGAAAGTGGCAAGAGATGCAGAGTATTTTATAGTATCTGGGACTTACAGGTCCCGAGTATCGGATATTGCTTTGGAATAGTATATAAAGTCCTGTGTTTAGGTAAATGGATGTGATTTGCGTGTCTTGTTTCGTATTTATGAATACTTGAATTAAGTTGAAAAAAAGTTACAAAATTCCTCAGGTAATAAGTTGTTAGTGGATCTGTGGCAAGAGATGCAGATTGTTTAAACAAATGGTCGACATGGCCACGGGGAGCAGTTACAAACTATAATTTCATATAATAGTTTTGAGATACAGTGATACAAAGTATAGTTTACAGTGATACAAAGTATAGTTTACAGTGGTATGTTGCCTTGCAAATACTGAATGAGTCGCGAATTACAGTATTCTGCTCATTGCATAAGCCTACCTATTCCATTGTTGAACTGAATAAAGTAATGATTTTGCTGTTGTTTTTTCATGCATGCTGATCGTTATCTTGAATAAATACTGGCATGCTTGCGTGAATAGGTCTTTGGGTCAACCATAATAAGTGTTAATACACTGAATAATATGATCAAGTCACTTTCTGACGCGAAAATAAAGTATCAATCACAACGAGACATTTGAATTCGTCACATGACGAATTAGGTGGTCTGTCGGCATCTTTTAGGTTTCGACGTGGGTTGTGATAAATTCGTTAGTAAGACTTTTGATAAAATTTTTACGTCTCGATAGGAGACCAACGTCATAGAAATCGTATGATTTGATATCGCAGAATACTTAAAAGGTGATCCAAAGCTTTAATTCACCTTAACTAATCAGATTTTCTATAAGGGTTGTACATAAACTACTGTGCACTGCATTGCAATTGTCATAACGGACCAAAATCAGAAGTTTATTTCATTGACTGTGACTGTATATGTAATTATATAGTTAAAGAGGATCGTAAAAAGAAAGGAAAAGGAAATAAATGCCCCCTTCCCTCCGGGACTCGAACCAGGGACCTTGAGCATGTGGGGCAAGTGCTTTGAAGGTATACTTGAATAACAGCTCATAGAGATAACACGTAGATTCAAAACGGAATTCTAATTTCAGGTTTTCCAGTCAAAATTTCGACATGTTTTCGAATTTGCTTAAAAAACATATAAATAAATAAGATAGAAAATTTTCTCAGCTGCAACATACTTAAAGATGGGCGAAAATCAAGCAGAAATAAGGGAGATGTTGATCAAAGAAGACGAGAATGTAGAATCAAGAATTACGTGAAGGTCATGTCCCATAGAGAATACACGTAAAATGAGAAAAATTGACATTGTATCTTTAATCGTGAATTTAGACCATGATAACGTCATCAAAATCAGTAATAATGAATAATTTATTTGTAGAAAATTGTCTCAGCTACAACATATCGAAATTTCGGCGAAAATTGATGAATAATAAGTGAGATAGTCTCGGTTAAAGGCAAAAAATATAACGTCAAAAATTCAAAATCGAAATTTTGAGTTCACATAAGAATAGAATGAGCTCATAATATCGATAAGACAAATTTTTGTCATGGATTCACATCTTCAACTCATAACCTTTCAGAATATGTAAAAAAAATTGGGGGTATCCATGCATTTTGAGAAGCTATGGCGGATTTTAAAGGGACATGTTTTTGCGTGTTTTTACATTATTTTCAACATTGACGCGCGCACGGATTTTGAACTTTGACGCGCGCGTGCGACCTTATGGTTAGTTGAAATCAGTTCAAAATTGATGGAAATTGTTAAGAAAAGTGTCAGGAATGCAAATCAAGTGAAAAAACGGCGTTTTAACGTTATTTAGGACCTGTGCGCGCGCATGACGCGCGCGCGGACGCGGACGCGCGCAAATTTTTGAAATGCTTAAAATGGCCTGAAACGTGTGCAAAATGAATTTGAAGCGATTCTGAGCATTTTTAATTTTTGCGCGCGCGCTGACGCGCGGACGTACGCGTACGCGCGCGTCTGGCTATCTGAAATTTACTGGATTAAAATTAACTTTAATCATGCCAAATATGAATGAGAAATGACCATCCGTTATGAAGATCCAGGCGCCGTTTTGTGAAAATCACCTTAGGGTCATCCCTAAGGTGATTTTCACAAAACGGCGCCTGGATGACGTCACGATGACCCGATGAACATGAAAATATATGGAACGGCGAGATCTGATTATGACTAATAACTGACCAAAATTTCATGCTATTTGAACCAGCAAATTCTGAGATTTCGAGTGCACAAAAAAGTGCTTGGAATAAAGAAAAATAAATAAAGAAAATTCTGACGAAATTAAGAGGTGATCTGTCAAAGATGACAGACCACCTAATTACACCAAAGCGAATCCACAAACGGGTCGATTTAGAGGAAAGGAATTTGATTTTGTTGTTGTTGCTGTTGTTTGTTTTTATTTTGATCTATTGTTCGTCTGATTGGTTAACTGGGGTAAAAAAAAAAGCAGCAGTGGAAAGTGATACAGTCCATGGACATCAATAGTTCAATTGCGAAGGCAGAACCAGTGTTATGAAACTGTTTATAAATCAGTTTTGAAACGGGGTAACCCCGTTTGCAGCTATTTTCTCCAGCAGACAATTCGCAAACAGTGTTTTGAGATGCGGCTCTGCACTCTAAAAACAAATCTAGTCAAATATGACTGACTAGTATATGACTAAATTCTAGTAAAAGTGATAACTTGACTAGATCATCGGATCATACAGGCACCAACACTATTATACTTCTAGAATTCTAGTAAAAATTCATTTCTACTGTAGAATTCTGGTCATTTGCACTATAGAATCTAGTCAATTTTGACTATTTTAGAGAAAGTGCCCGCGGGATCAGGTGATCTAGTAAAAATATTCTACTATTGAGAAGCACTCCTTGGCAGGTCATAAAAGATATAGATAATGTTGATGTTGCGTGGGAATTGTGGTTGACTTTATTCA
The DNA here is from genome assembly GCA_029962745.1 of Echinometra lucunter. Lineage (NCBI taxonomy): Eukaryota > Metazoa > Echinodermata > Echinoidea > Camarodonta > Echinometridae > Echinometra > Echinometra lucunter. Next base: position 20,027,093 of record CM057170.1, read on the forward strand.
AGAATATAATCAACAAGCACATACCCAAATGTAAAAAAGCGGATAAGAGAAAAGGCATGCCCATGGATATCTGACGAGATTGTCAAGCTCATGACGGAACGTGATAAGGTTCTCAAAGCTGCGAAAGCTAACAAAAGTGATGATCTATGGGACACCTACAAATTTCTAAAGAATAAAGTCATTCATCTCATGAGGAGAACAAAAAGAGAATATAATGCAGAACTGATTTCACAGAATCATAACAACAGTAAGAAAATGCGGAGACGTTTGAGAGACCTTGCGCCTAAATCACTACCAATATTATTTCTCCCAATTCCATAAACGTTGATCGGGCTAATGTTTCAGACAATGCAAATATTGCTGAAGCATTTAATGACTTTTTCATTTCCAGTGCTACTAACATTACAAAGGACCTGCGGGGGAATACGTCTAAACTGAGAGTTGATGAGAACAAAGGCATTTGTCCAAACCATCCTCAATTTAATTTGAATTTGATTACAAGGGATTTTGTACTGAAACAGATTGATAGTCTGAGTTTAGATAAAGTAACTGGTGAAGATTACATCAGGTGTACACTTTTAAAGATGACAAAGAATGTTACCGCAGAGTCTCTTTATGATATCATTAACAAATCCCTGTATTCAGGAGTTGTTCCACGTAAATGGAAAAGGGCTCGGGTAGTACCAATATTCAAGTCTGGAGATATTTCCTCGCTGAATAATTACCGCCCGATTTCAATGTTACCCATCGTGAGTAAAACTATAGAAAGGGCCGTCCATCAACAACTCAGTGAATTCTTAGACGAGAATAATTTATTACACCCTAATCAGTCTGGTTTCCATCTTTCAGACCTATTCATTCAACAGGTACTGCCCTTGCAAAATTTGTAAATCAGTGGTCGTTGAACATTGATAACGATGAAATTTCTGGAGTTGCCTTTATAGATCTTCGGAAGGCTTTAATTTGATACTGTGGAACATGAGCTACTTTTTAATAAATTAGCTTGTATAGGTTGCAGTAATAACACTGCATTAATTGGTTTAAATCATATATAGGTGATCGACAACAAGTCACCCAATTCAAAGGAGTCAAGTCGCATCCATCAACCATCAAATTAGGCGTGTCGCAGGGTTCAGTTCTTGGTCCACTTTTATTTTCAATTTATGTTAATAGTTTACCTGAATGTACTCCTGAAGGTATCATAGATATGTACGCTGACGATACGACACTTACCGTCAGTGCAAATAATGCAACTGCTTTGGAAGAAAAATTAACTGTTGCATTAAACAGAGTCATGACGTGGATAAAAGAAAATCGTCTCGTCCTAAACACTGAAAAAACTTGTATCATGATAATAGGCTCTTGTGCTAATCTCAGGAAATTGAATCTTTCACCATTTCATTAAATGGCAGTTTGATAAAGAGAGTTCAAATCACCAAATGCCTAGGAGTTCTGATAGATGTAGAATTGAAATGGTCTAAACAAATCGAAAACGAAAGTAAACTTACCCAGAAAAACATCGGTGTATAATAAAGAGAGCTAAGAGATTTTTGCCCAAACATTCCTTGAATTTACTTTATAACAGTTTATTGTCACCACGATTTTATTACTGCTCTGTTGTATGGTCGAACAGATTTCAATCCCATACAACTAAGCTGCAAAAAAATTCAAAGAGGGCCGCAAGAATAATATTGAACAAAACGCATGACAAGCCGTCGGTCGATTTGTTCAAAAGTCTGAAATGGATGAGTCTAGACAAACGGTTTGAGTTAAGTCGCGTTTAATATGAATACGTTCATAACTTAGCACATTCTTACCTCCAGGTAGGCTTAATCAATCCTAATGATGTACATGAGCATCATACAAGGCAAAGAGATAGTGGATGCTTACGTGTGCCTAGATTTCACGCTGATTGTTGTAAGTGTAGCCCAATTGTATCTTCTATATTTGAATGGAATAAGCTGGACAATTCGGTAAGAACAGCTCCCTACATTAATTCATTTAAGAGATTGTTTAAACAAAGTTGTAACTTGTGAATAGCTCCGGCGAAGATACACTACGAGGCACGTGCTTACTCTGTAATATTAACATGATTTATACACATAAATGGGGCTTAATCAATATTTCCCTATTTGGTACTATATACAACTGAACTAAGTTACTGGTGTATGTTTATTCTACAAACGAAGTATTTGTTTATGCCCCATCTATATTTCTTTGTTATATCTCTTTAATTTTGTTATGGAATTTCATTTTTAACGAAATTCTGTATATACCATGTATACGTTTTGCATTTTGTGTTCATTCTGGGCCCCATGGAAGACCACTATTTATTGGTGAATGGGCTACCCTGACAAAAGATTAGAAACAAATAAATACATGGATAAATAAATAAATAAATAAATGAATGAATAAATAGTCTGTTGATTTTTACTAGAATTGTGTCGATTTCAACTAAAATATGTCGGTTCTCGCGGGGTCCTATATGTCAACTTTACTAGAATTCTATAGTCACTTTTAAGAGAATTTGAGTAGAATCTAGATGGTGACCGTCTGATCCGGTAATCTAGTCACATCTGACCATATTGTTTTTAGAGTGCGTTGGGAGTTTTGCAGGTGTGTTTTGAAACAATGTTCCTGCAAAACAAAGACCTCCATGCAGAGACAAAATGTTTGATATAAACACGTATCAAAAACGCTGATTCTAGTAACATGCGAAATAAAGCTATAAACGCACCCATACAATGACTCTATGAAACACCTTCAGTCTGACATAGGCCTATCCTGAAAAGACTTTTAGAAAATCTTTTGCAATTTATTCAACACGAAATCGAATCATCGTCCTTGAAAGGTATTAAATGCATGAAGCTACTCATATTAAGTTGGTCAGTCATCTTGACAAACCACTTAATTTTGTCAGAATTTTCTTTATTTATTATTCATTTTTACTCCTTCCACCTTCGTGATCATATTTGCGCGCTGAGGGGAAAATATATAATCCCTTGGGAATGTTATACCTCCCTTCGGCGGTCGAAAGAATGTTGTATTACACACCCTATCAGTCAATATCTGTATAACATATATATATATATATATATATATATATATATATATATATATATGATTATTATTATTATTATCATCATCATCATTATTATCATTATTATCATTATGATTATTATCAATTTGTAGTATGCTTGTAATTCAAGAGAACTGTTGCTGGGTGTGTGCACTCGATAAGTTTTCACTACCAGTATATATAGTAGTAGTAGTAGTAGTAGTAGTAGTAGTAGTAGTAGTAGTAGTAGTAGTACAAGTATATATCTATATATAATGTTGAGGCGATAAGAACACGAAATGAAAAGCAAAGAAATAATGCATTTTTTCCAACTATGATCTAATTCGATCAAAATATTTTCGGGGGCCTCCCCTTCTCGGGCCCCTTCTTCAGGATTATGATGACAAATGCGATTGTAGATATGCAAAATGGACATGGTTCAAAAATTAGAAGAACGCTAATCTTCTTAGCTTTATCTGACTGAAAGAATACTCTATAATATTCGATTAGTTGTTTAGCATTGCGAGTGCCGGTGAAATGGCGCCTGGCTGGAATGCTCCCTCGGCGTTGGAGAAGGTGCATGTTGTTTGCGGGAAAACCTGAATCCGATGACCGGATTAATACTTATGTAAAGCGCTTGTATCTCAGAGAGAGTATATAGGCGCTTTATAAATACAGAATATTATTTTCATTATCGTCTGAAATACGGATATATCATATATGTCTCTCATTCTTATATTAAGCATAATCACTGGCTCAAATCATTGCTTTAACTTTACTCATCATACTCCAACCAGTCAACTTACATGTAGCAGTTGAACTCGTTTGGAACTCCTCCTGAAGTGCGATGAAAGTGATGTTGAAACAGTAGTATATGCCAAAGCAGACGAAATGCATGAAGAAGCCAGCAACGGTGACAACCCAACCCCATCTCTGGGCCAAGTACGCCCGACATCGTTGGACATCCATGTTGTGATAATTCGACCTGCGACCCGAATGCGATATTGAACTTGCTATCAGTGTTAACCAAAGTGAAAGGTCATGAAGCTTTATATTCGCGCAGTACGGTCATCATAACATTGCCCTCCATGGAAGATGTTTGTCATATATGATACTCCTAATGTTTCACAGAGAGATGAAAATAATATTCTGTCCCTGCTGCCGTTACAGCTAGCTAGAGCTCGACGTCGAATTTCTGAATGCGTGTTAAGGTCGAGCGAATTAAATAGTAAGCGACTGTACGCGTAGGAATTAGTGTTGCATGCCCATGCAGTGTGTCGGCGCAAGCACGACTCCTGCGTGGGGGAGGGTGTGTGTGTTGTGTGTAGGTTATACAGCAGCCATAGCGATATACCATATGTCTCTATGACAGCAACGAGTTACTTCTGCGGGTGATTCGCAGTGACGACATCATCCCTACTTCAGGACTGTGCCGTGTTGTACTTGCTTAGTAAAGAGCAGAAATACATATCTACCACCAATGATATCTACATTTTGTTAAAATAAAAACAAGCACAACAAGCACACAATAAAAAGGCCGGTCATTCAAATTCATTACACTGAACAAACTGAAGGAATAAAAACAAAAGAATACAAATACATTTACATTTTTTAAAAAAAAGAAAGAACAGAAGAAGAAGGAGAAAAAAAAACATTGACAAACTTAATATGTGAAGCTTTGAAAAGCCTATAAAAAGCTGCCCCGGAGGGTCGCTGAGGGAATTGACTTAACAAGTACAAGGAATGCAGAAAATTGCAAAACTGGCATTTACGATAATACATGTAGGACCCTACATTCAAGCAGAACAGAGATGAAACCAAGATGTGTGAAAGGAAAGAAGATAATGAGAATGAGGTGATTAAGATTATCAATACAAAAAAGAAGAGTTTATCCAGCCTTCCAATTTTCAGAAAATGTTTGGTATACAAGATGTTAGATTCTTCACTTATATTTTTCTTATGTTAAAACGGACTGACGTCACTGGGCCCAAAGATTAATTTGTTAACAAAGTTAACTTGTGTCTGCCTTCTAAATTTCCCACATATGGCTTCAACCTGATGTCTACCTCTCTTTTTTGTCGGAGTGTTTGAAACGACAAAGCCGGCGACAAAGAGACTCGCCAAAAACATAAAAACATAAAATATTGCTTGTCAGAAACTTTTTTAGATTTGCCATGTGCCCTCTCTTTTTGTTGACGTTGTTTGTTTAGATGAAATATCGAAACAGGGCTTTCTCTATGCATGCATGCTGGGTAGGCTAAGGTTCATCAAGCATAACTTACAGTAGCCGTTCAACTGCATATAACAGATCATAATGTATGATACGTATATGATTATGAAATATTTCGCAGCAGACTAGAACGTTATGGCATAACGGGACTGCTATTGTGAGCTTGTCTTTGTCATCCCCGGATTGAATAGATGAGATTTCAATTCAAGGTTTATTAAAAATATGAGTCGCAGCCCAATGGCTGAATTGGTCACATAATACAATTAAGAGACTCATTACAAATTTCAGACATTAAAAAATAGTTACATTTGTCAATACTGAAATAAGAAATATGCAGTTCATAAGGCAAGATTACTTAGGCATCGAAAATAAATAAACATAAGATGATACAATATCAGAGAGCTGGAGCTGTAAAATATAGAAAACAAACAAAGGACAAAGTTATAAAAGTACATGTCACGAAATACAACTTACGTACGAAAGCTTTTTAAAAGTCATTATACGGATATTAGACAAAACTGATAAAAAATTTCCCCATATTACATTTTAAAATTGATATTGCAAGTATTTGTGTAAGTATTATGTAGCGAGCTTCAAAAGCAAACAGAACACATGGTTTAAGGACAAAAACATCGATGTTATGAATCAGGCTGATATAAACAGGCGTCATTTTGTATTCTGTAACTCATTAGAGAGTTAGAAATACGTTCAATTTCAAATAGACAGAACACCTTGTGAGGCCAGAACGTTGAACAAACTGAATCTCAAGTTGGCAAAACCGTTTCATTTCCTATCTCTAGTTCGCTCCATTCTACATAAAGGGATATAAATGCAGGTAATTCTTTTATCACTGAGCTTTACACACTCAGAAATCAGCGTTATGACAGTACCTCTATAACATACGTATTTCAATATCAAACATATTTCAAGATTAAAATTTTAAGTATTGCATAGCCCCGACCCTAGACATGTGGGACAGTATCTAATCAATTTGTTGCTGCACTTTGTAAAAGGAACATCAAAAGAAGTGAAACGAGGATTACATTTACTGGACTCGACTATACTCTGCAACAAAATGCTGAAAATGACGAACATGAAGAATTCATTTTTCCGCCTCCCCATGTATTATTTACCCAGGACTAATCGAAGCTATAATGAATTCCATGTCTATTGTATGAATGCTGGCAGGCACAAAGCCGCAGACATGGGTTCAAGGTTATTTTAATTCACCTTCATTGTATCAACGCACTTTAATGTACACATTTTGCACCCAGTATAGAGTTTAATTTCGCAGACCAGTTAGCCGCGGGGTAATGAGCAAATAAAACATCAGGGGACCCGAATACTAACACCGATTTCTAATAATTGCGAGCGAGCAAAACACTTTCACCCCTTTTTGTAATGAAAATGAGTTAGTTTTCATATTGGTACCTTCATTTTCTTTTCAATCATTTTTTTCCGCTTTGCCACGGATTGTTTTTTGGGTTTTTGTGGGGGGGGGGGGGAGGCTGCACCCCCCCCCCCCCGGTACGTTGCGAATTTCAATTAAACTCTTCACCATGCATGTTTAAATAAGGTTCAATATAATTATTCATGGATTTCTACACTATGGTTCAGGCATGCAGAAATTTCAATCTTTACTTTTGGTATTGAATATTGCAGAATGTTTTGGTTTTTCCGCCAAGTTCTCGCTCATTTTCATTTTTCAAAAGCTACGCAATTCAATAGACGATTCCATGGATATGAACGGTAAAGTTTATAAAGTTGTCCTTCAGATCTAGTTAATGCCTTCTGAAAGAGGCGTCGATCCATTTTTCGGATTGGGGGGGGGGGGCAAGACGACCAAGCGGAGATGAACCCACGGCTACTATTTGTACACACACATACACCCTCACATATATACATACATACACACATACACACACACACACACACACACATATAACATAGGCCTATATCAACGTAAAGCATTTTCAAATTGGGGGAATTAGGCAACTTGCTATGTGAACCATCCTGCTTTTTTTTCAATTTTGCGAGCGAGCGAAGCGAGCGAGCAAAAAATTAACAAATTTCTTGTTATGAGAGAAGGGTTTAGTTATCATATAGGCATAAATGATACCTAATATATATGTATATGGTTACCTCGCTGCCAGATGTGATCTCTTCTTTGTCATATCGTTGGTCCATTGTTGCTGCCCCCAAACCACTCTTTTAATATTACGAGCGAGCGAAGCGAGCGAGGAAGGAAGCACACACTGTTTTTCATGGTAGATGTAGTAAACCCTTCGGCAAATTACGCTGTGAGCCAATGAAACATCTACACTTTTTATTCGGTCTCATCTCACCGAATTCGTTTGCTTTTCAAAACCATTAATATGAAACGAGCGAGCGCAGCGAGCGAGGAAAAATATACCCTTTTCCATATGATAGAAGTGTTATTTCGTCATCATAATAATGTAAAAAAATAATGTGATATGCGCTATACAAGAATGGAATAGTATTATCATTATTATCATCAGAATACACTATAAACCTGTCATGCCTGTATGATATCTAAATAATACATCCGATCACCTGTGTGCCGAATATGACACTGTTTTAGCTACCTCGCTTGCAGTCCGAATCCATTCTGTTTCTACCATAGCGAGCAAAGTCAACGACCGATCCCGGCAAAATTATATGGATTCGTCCCAAAATCTTTGTCAACAACCTTGCTGCCCAAATATAATGATATTTTGGAATCTCGCTGCTATAATAAGCTACTTGCTGCCCGAAATCATCTTGTATCTAGCTTTTACCAGCGAGAGTAGCGAGCGAGTTATCGAAAAATATGTTTTTGTTTTGCGGAGTTTTTTTTTAATTTTTATCCAGGCCGTTGTCTCCTGAAAGTTTATCTATTTTTAGGTCAACTGGCCGCTCGATTTCTAGGAGTGATATCTTGTTTGGTTATATTACTTCCTATGAGTAGAAGAATAGTATAATATTAGATAGAAACACAAGATGCAAACCGATTTCCTTTCATAAGAATAGTAATTATCATCGGCATTGGTTAAGATACTTAAATGCAAGCGAGCGAAGCGAGCGAGCGCTTCCCAGTTTCCCATTTTCTTTCTTTTTTCTTGTTTTACGCTTTCATTTCACTTACTTTCTTCGTTTTCCTGTCTTTTCTCTTTCTTTTTTCTTTTTTCTTTTTTCTTTTTTTTTTTCGGTTGGGAAATTATTGGGAAAATGACATCTTTGCCCCCCCGAAATTTTCTTTGGGGGGCAAGTGCCCCCCTGCCCCCCCCCCCCCAGGATCGACGCCTCTGCCTTCTGATAAGTATAACCTTTTCTAATTTATTTCAGACGCTAAAACAGTTTCTCAAAAGAAAAATCATCCATATTTCTTTGTTTCCTCTGAAATCCAATTATCCTATAATGCAAAACAATGAAAAGCCGTTACACATAATTATGCAATACCTCCTTTTTCTTTTTCTTTTCTTCTTCTTTTCTCTCTTTCCTACACTGGATCAACAACGGTACTGTATACCAGTTTGTATACCTTCTTAGATTGCGTTCATTCACACTCTCCTTAGATTGGAAGTTAACCAAAAGGAAGATAAAAGTCATGTAGGGACTTAGAACCGTCAAGCCTGTCCATAGAAGCAAATGTATCTTCATTTCGACGGGGGAACAGGGGTTCAAGTCCTCCCACCAAATTTTAGGGGTGGGAGACACAGTAGGGTATGTCCCCCAAATTTTAGGAAAAAAGACTACTGAAAAGCCAATAGGATCTTACCCCCCCCCCCCCCCCCCAAAAAAAAAAAAAAATAGAAAAAGGGGCATCTGAGAAAAATTGTCAACAATTTTTTAGGTATGACCCCCCCCCCCAACATTTTAAACTGAGGACCTGTTTTCTTTTCTCTTTTTAACTTTTGCACAGTGTCCCCCAATTATAAAACGGAATGACGCCCATTATGCGTCTAAGACAGTTTAACAAGCTCCCCTGGTTTGAAACGCTGCTGTATCGATCGCTTCCTTCTGCAAACGTCTTGGTTTTCAAACATCACAAATCGCTCTGGCGCGAAAAACTTTTGGTAAAACGGTACAGCTGTACAGACCAGACCACAGAGAGCATAAATTCCCATGCTGGTATAGATTGCTCCATTGTAAGATCCTGTACGATCTATACTCTCACCTGAAAAGAAAAAGAAATTGTGATTTCTTATATTATATGCCTAAGTGTTGATATAAAAATATTCTCGATTTAGAAGAGCATTTCGTACGCCTTTGCGTATTTTTTTGTAAAGTCTTTATTTAGTTTGATGAGTATTGAATATTTTTTTTAATTCTATTTATTTCCGCTATGAGATGTGCCCATTGTTAATTGAAATAAAGTTTTTGAACATACACCAACCATGCCAACGTATACGACATACTCTGAGAAGTATTCAATTTACCCGGTAGTCCTAATATACTCTGTAGTTAAATTCATGATTCGTTACATATCGTTTTCTAAATACCATGCAATTTTTATTCCATATTAAAAGCAAGGTAATTTGACACTATTTTTTACTTCCTGAAATTTATTCAATACTTTTTTTTAAACCCATTTCATTACAACATATGGCTACATATATCCTTGGAATCATCAGAGTACTTTTCTGCTATAATTCCTTTTGTAATTCTTTTGCTTCCTTTTTCCTTGTGCCATGCATGTTATACTAAACAGCTGTTTATACCAATTTCAAGGCATGCTCGCGACTATTCATAAAATGCATACAGTTACGCCCTTGAAAATAATTGCATACCTGATCTTCCGATGTAAATAAGCTGGTATTTAATTTCTTTTCGAACTTTATATCGAATTTCATTTGTTTGGTTGTGGATGAACTCACTTTACCCGAAAAGCGGCGGCGGTACGACAAGAATGCATAGACATAAACTGTTGTTTAAAAATCATTAGGTTGTTTAACATCATGAACCTACCAGCAGTTGTTTTTAAAAAATCCCCATTATCTTTTGCATGCATTAAAAAAAAAACAACTGTTGGTAGGTTCAAATGTTAAACAACCTAATGATTTTAAACAACAGTTTTAAGAGTTTAATCCGCAGTCGTTTCTTCATAATTATGATGTAGCTGTGCGTCCGTATACACTGTACACTCCTTTTGCTAATCATGATTCTTTTAAAGTCTCGTATAACTATTTCACATATATTAGCTTTATATTTTTTTTTTTCGGTAACGGGTACACTTCCCTGAAAGATACCGGGGTGTTTTTTTTTTCAATTTAACATCACGTTCCCTAGATATCCTTGAAGCAAAAGAGAATCTACGATTACTGATTTCCCTTCCTTTACTTGAACATTAATTTTAAAATACTTACCAAACAAAGAGCCGAGCATGTATCCTAATCCTTGTGTTACCATGACAACTGTCCATGTCTGAACGACATCTTCAGGTCTAAACACTTGGTTGCAGATGGAGTAGGCCAAGGCGTCAGCTACCATCATCACGATCATTCCAGTCGCTTTGTAAAAGAGATAGAAAAATAAAAAAGAAATGAAAATGGCAAAGAATGAACAGAGAGTAAAGTTGTAGGCCTATGAGGATCTTGGAAGCAAAATTAGGACATTTTAAAGTCAGGAAAGTTACATGTGCAAAGACAATCTCTATATGTACTTTTTTTGTCACCAATAATTGTAAAGCGCATAGAGAACTACTCCAGTTATTAAGCGCTTAATTAGTATTCTCCGTTATTATTATTATTTTTTTTACGGGAAGTATAGCCTCCCATGCCTCCTTTGGCGAATGTACGGATTTTGTCAACTGGAAAAAATGTAAAAACTGTAAACCAAGATTATTTCTGATAGTACCGCCATGACAACACTTGCTCCACCAACCGTGGAGGTGACGTGGTATAGTGGTATAGTGGTTCATTCACTTGACTCTTAAACAGAGGGTTGGGGGTTCATATTCAAGCCCGATATTCACGTCTTTCGGCAAGACATTAATCCACGTTTGCTACTTTCCACCCAGGTGTAAATGAGGACTCGATGTATGTTAATAAAAGCGCTACTTTCGGCCGCTAAGAGCTACGACTGGGGTAATAATGTTGGAGCACCTTGAGCGTTACGCCGTGACGAAACTGAGCGCTATACAAGAAGCTATTATTATTATTATTACGGTTGTTATTATTATCATTATCATTACTATCATTTTCATTATCGTCATCATCATCATAATTCTTGAATTTTGCAAGCGGCGTTCACAATCATGTAAACTGACCGACTTCTTGACTTCAACCTTGCACCAAGCACCACTATGTAGCCAACCTTAAACCTAAAATATATCGATGGCCCACCCAATCTCTACACGTATTTTTGATGAAAATAAAGCTCGGAGCAACAGTCGACAGTCTGCCCCATGTAACCCCACCCCTCCCCTCCTAGATACGCAAATGATTTTGTTCAAGCAACAAAAACTAATGCAATATCTTTCACGTACCGACAGCAAGACACAAGAGAACGGCGACCGAACGCACAACCAGCAGGCACCCCATGACCACGATGCCGACGGCGCAGGCGAAGTGATAGATGAACACCTTGGGAAACGGCAGACGATCGGCTACTACAGCCAACAGGATTTTTCCCGCCGCTTCCGAAATACCAAAAGTTGTGACGGTCCAGGGGATGACATGGCGCTCAAAACCCCTCGAGATAAGAAAGTCTCCCTTGGATTGGAACAAATGGCAGTATAACGTTCGTAAATTGTCTTATCGAAAATACTCTTGAAACATTCAATAAACGATTGCTTCGCTGCGTGATTTTAAAATTCACATTTAAAACAAAGAGTAAATAGAACAGGGATTTCTTTAGTCTATTTTTAAGCACATTTTTGCTCTACTTCTTTGTGTTTGACCTTATTTCTGTCAAACCATAATTGATGCTTGAACATGTTGAATGATTGTCATCTACGGCACTACATTCAAGAAGAGTCTAAACTTCATAGATTTAACATTTTCAAGAGTTCATTGATTTCTCTATCACTGTGAGATATTTGAAATCGTTTCGATTCCGAACTATACACCTTTCATGTTCTCACCATGTTAATGTAATAGAAAGTATTCATCATAGGAAGACCAGTGATACAGATGCTGATTAGCCAGAGATCGGGGTAGAAGAAAGCTCTGTATCCTTGGAAGAACCCTAGTTGATCGCTGCTTTCTGCCGTCTTAGAATGCGTTTGCTGCACTACTGCAGGAGATCCGACATCGCATTTGACGTCGGTCCCTTCGACATCATAAATGTTCCTGATGTCATAAGAGATAGACGACGAGATAGTGATGACTTTGAATGATACGAAGTCATGCTTCCCCGTTGAGTCATTCGGCAACGCATTCGCTTTTGACTCATCAACACCAGCATCGTTGAAATCATCTTCTGTATTTGGTGTTGGTTGCCGATACGACTCTTCATCAGTCTCGACATGAATTACTAAATCCTTAGAGATCAGGGTGACTGAATCCAGCTGAATCGGACCAATTTTTGTCTTGTTTGGATTGTCTACGGGAGTTCTTCCTGCAGTTGGACACCCACTGTAACAGTCCCTTGCGGGGTCCCTTGCTGTCCGAGCATCGTCCACTTGCTTCTTTTGCAGCTCTTTGTAGGATGAAAAGCTATTTAACTTCCGGTTGACTCCTGGACAGCTCCTATGGTCAGTAGTTCTCTCGTGTCGGTTGAACCCTTTTTCACTAAGTCCCACATAGGCTTCCTTATCCTGCGTCATAGGGCCATTTTCCTGAACCGATGTTTTGGAGGCAGCTTTTAACCCATCACGATCAGTCCTTCTCTCATCTTCATAGATATACCCCATATTGTCAAAGAATTCTTGGTTTTCCGCCCGTTCGCCGTTTCCTTTAGAAGATCTTCCTTCAGCAGTTTTGTAACAAGCAAATCTAGAGGTGGGGTCAAGATTTCCCGCCTTCTGCGCTTCCTCGCTTTCCGCGCACGCTTGATGGTGTGCGTTTGGACGAGAAAATGTCATCGTGGCCGGAAGTGCAACAACGAGAAGGAGAGTTCCAAAGACGCGAAACATATTACGCCAGCCCCAGTTCTCTATCACGATATAATTTAGAGGTCCCAGAGCAAGCATCCCTGCGAATAAAAAACATATAGTTGCCAAATGATATCTCTAATGTGAAGACTAAAGCATTTATACTATTTTGGTTCATTACATTTATGTATTTTTAATAAATTTGAACGAACGATTGAGGTTGATATTAGTCATGTAAATTGTTAGGAGAAGGCAGAATACATCTAGATGATTATACCAAGAATATTTATTGAATGTATGGACTTTGCACATTTACAACAGTTTTCCATAGAATATAGAAAATGTCCTTGCTTGCCTTTGCAATGGTACCAAAAGAAATCAATAGAGGTATCACTAAAAAATTTTAGTCCAAAACGTTGAATTTTCTTATTGGCAGGAACCCACTTTGGGGGTTTTAATCGAAAAATATCACTACCCTAGAGAGATCATTAGCTTACCTGAGCTAGACCCAACCAAAGAGATCAGCGTGGAGCGTGAGCAGTTCTTCCTCGGGAAGTACCGAAGCAACAAGTCCATGGACGCCAGAGAACAGCATCCTATACCCAAACCGTAGAGAGAGCTGTAGGTGAGGTAGATGAGCTTGAAGTCGGTGATGGCGGACGTCAGGAGACAGGATATGCAGCAGAGGAAGACTCCGACCACGGCGATGGTTCGGTTCTCGAATCGGCCAACGAGAGGGGTGACGATGACGCCGGAGCACGTGGCCAAGCCAATCGGGATAGAGCCGGCCCAAGCTTAGGGGTATAGACAAAGTATAGGTATGGTGCTGTTAATGCGAGGAGAATGTGAGAAGATAAAGAAAGGGAGAGAGACAGAGGGAGGGGGAGAGGGAGAAGGGAGAGGAATAAAAGGGGTGACGAGAGGAGATATGGGGATTGGAAGACAGATAAAGAGAAAGGTGGGCGGATCCAGAGCTATGTAAAGGGAAGGGGAGGGAACACTTATTACTCTAGGAAAGGGTTTGACATTAAACGAGGAGCATGTAACAAAGGTTATTGAAAATTTAGGCGCAGTGTGGTGTCGAAATTGTGAATATTTTGTAGGTTATGTACTTAACATTAGTTGAGTTCTAAGAAAAGGCGTCTATCCTGCTTTGCCCTACTAAACTCGCCCCATCATAGTAGTTTACCATGTTTTTATATTGAAATGAACTGAAGGGATTTCCAAAATTAGGAAATAGTTTACGATGATGTAAGGATTTTAGGAGATGTTACAATCTGGAAGGAATGGTAGAGAGCAAACGGAAAAGAGGTAGACAGCGAACAGCTTGGATTGATAACATCAAGAAATGGACAGGACTTTATGAAGAGGTCAGAGCAAGTGTTCATGACAGAATTTGATGGAGATGCGTAGCCGCCAGCCCCACCCAAAGGGACGACACTAGATGGTGACGAAAGTTTACAAATAGCACCATATACTTACAGGTAGCAGTTGAATCAGTTGAAAATTCTTCCTGGAGTGACACGAAAGTTATACTGAAGCAATACATAATACCTAACCCAAAGAAATTCATGATAAATGAGGCGAACGTCACGACCCATCCCCAGTTTCTCGTCAACTTGGACTTCACCGACTTGATATCCGTCATCGCAGGAAGATGAATATAAAAGAAAAGCGACCACGAGAACAGAGTGAGATGATGCTTGACGAGGAAGCAATCACCAAGGAGCAGGATCTACAGATCTACTTCCTTCAATAGACGACATGCAGATGATGCGCCAAAGCCCTATAATATTTCCGTTACAGCTGAAAGAAAGTTAGGCCACTTTGAATGAAAAACTTAAGTATCTCCTGTGGGATCTCCTGCAGTAACGCTCGCCACAGCTCAATAGTATGTAAAAAGAAAAATTCTACAAATCCACGTCCACCTTCAACTCGAACTTCACATCTTATAAATATTTCGGATCACACATATATATACATACATAATTATTCATGGTTCAGTTTACACAAATTCAAGCAACGAACCGACCATTTGATACAAAGAGTAATTTTAAAATATCTGAGACAGAGAGACAGAGAGACAGACAGACAGACAGAGACAGACAGAGACAGAGAGAGAGATAGAGACAGAGGGTGAGAGAGGGAGAGAGAGAGAGAGAGAGAGAGAGAGAGAGAGAGATTATATATGTCAGTGGACGGGGGTAGAGAGAGCGGGAAGAGACAGAAAGGCTGAGAGAAATCCCTGAGGGTTAAGATTTCTGTTTCATATCACGAACTTGACCAAGAGTAGTGACCAATAAAAATGAAATGAAACCATAAATGCGAAGGACGGTCTGATGGTCTTCCAATTTGTTTATTCTGCTTTACTGTGTAAACATTATTGCACTGGTTAAAAATTGATCCACGGCCGAGCAAATTATGAAATCATCTGCAAATCCCGAGCCTTAACCAGTGTCGTATACAGGCAAAACCCAATGATCCGTATAGTTCATAGAAAACCACCTCTCCAAGACCCTGTTTTTATGTAACTGGGGAGAAGCTACATTATCTGTCAGCAGTGGTCAGTAGGGGAATGCCCCCTTTTCCTCTTTTGAATAAGACAATGGCCATATTAAGTTGAAACAAACGAAAAAAAAAAAAAAAAAAAAAACGATGTATGTCCGTTCCCCTTCCCCTCCTCGTTTGAAGACCAACGAAAAAAGGTCAATTTGAAGACAAATGAAAAAAAAAAAAACGTCAATAGAACGCGCATGTACAAAAGGTTCTAACGCCTGGCTAGTCAGATGCATATCCGCCTTCCCCGTCTGGGGAGGATTCCCCCCCCCCCCTATTTCTGCACTTATCTGGAGACGCCATTGAAATCGATACGAACTCAGACTACTGCTAGCATGGCTAGCAATCGATAACTGGACATGACATGACCTTTGTAAATAAAATGCTCTCATGAAAATAACCTCAGTAATATCACTTTCCTTGGAACTTGAAACACACACATGCTCATTTGTATACTTGTACAGATTCTTTTCGTTTATTCATCTTAGATAAATATTGGTCACCTTCAACGGGGAAAAAAATCCTCTTCTATATGTTCTGTTCTCACAAAAATTCCGGCCCTGGGGTCTTTCAAAATGTAAATTCGATATTTTTGACTTCCTGTGATTTGCCCCTTCCCTCTCCACTTCCCGGAGGAATATGAAATTAGAGAAAAATAAATATTACTTACTCTCCGTGGCTTGATAAGCAAGTGACGAGAGGAGGGTATGAAAAATACAGTTTTCCAATAATTCCTCAGGAATTCTTTGATTTCTGAAAGCGATTGGACCCCTTACATTCGGATTCGACTGACCTTTCCTCAAAAATTTTCCTTTTTAAAATCAACTAAAGCTTTCATTCATTTTTATCCTTCTGAAGGTCTGATCATTCTCCAATAAATTTTACTTTAATAATGTATTGATTCACTCTTTCCTGTCCGTCTTATATAATTTCTTCGCTACTTTCTCCACCTTGTGTTTGTTTGGCTTTTGTTATCATTTTTGGTTTATTTGGTTTTCATTATCTGCCTTTCACATTCTCTCTCTTTTTTTTTTTCTTTTTTTTTTGTTGGTCATCTTGTATTGAACTTGTTGCCCTTTCTCAATTCTCTTTTCCTGAATGCATTGGATTTTGTTTTTTGTTTTCCATTTCATCCCTACAATATATACTCCCCCTCTCGCTTCCTTCCTTACTCCCTTCATCACGCCGACCCCATCCATTCCTCTTCTTACTTCTCTTCCCTTTCTCCACCTTCACCTCCCTCTCCTTCTCTCTATCTCTGTCTCTCTATCCCTCTTTCATTCCCTCTCTCTTTCTCTCTCTCTGTCTCTATCCCTCTTTCATTCCCTCTCTCTTTCTCTCTATCTGTCTCTATCCCTCTTTCATTCACTCTCTCTTTCTCTCTCTCTATCTGTCTCTATCCCTCTTTCATTCCCTCTCTCTCTCTCTCTCTCTCTCTATCTGTCTCTATCCCTCTATCTCTCTTTCTCTCTCTCTATCTGTCTCTATCCCTCTTTCATTCCCTCTCTCTTTCTCTCTCTCTATCTGTCTCTATCCCTCTATCTCTCTTTCTCTCTCTCTATCTCTGTCTATCCCTCTTTCATTCCCTCTCTTTCTCTATCTATCTCTATTCCTCTTTCATTC
This sequence comes from Echinometra lucunter, assembly GCA_029962745.1. NCBI lineage: Eukaryota > Metazoa > Echinodermata > Echinoidea > Camarodonta > Echinometridae > Echinometra > Echinometra lucunter. The sequence goes on from CM057170.1 coordinate 20,044,595, forward strand.
CCTCTCTTTCTCTCTATCTCTGTCTATCCCTCTTTCATTCCCTCTCTTTCTCTCTCTCTCTGTCTCTATCCCTCTTTCATTCCCTCTCTCTCCCTCTCTCTGTCTATCCCTCTTTCATTCACTCTTTCTCTATCTCTCTATCCCTCTCTCTCTCTTTCCTTCTCCCTTTCTCTCTCTCTCTCTCTGTTTCTCTCTCTTTCTCTCTTCCCTGCCCCCCATCAAGTGCCCAACAGGGCCCTCTCATATCTCTCCCCTCCTCAACTATATGCCTTGAAATTTACACAATAATTTCAGTGATGTAGTCAAGGCCTAAACCCAATAAAAGCCGAGGCATTGTAAAAATAGGCCTTAAAGGAGAATGCAACCCAGACATCTGTGTGCTTCCAGTGAATGAAGAAGAACAAGAGTAAACAGTGAAAGTTTGAGGAAAATCAGACAATCTGTTCAAGAGTTATGAACTTTGAAAGTTTATGTAAATCCATATTATGAGGATCCTTGAAGTGGCAACTTCGCCAGCATCTGTGATGTCATCGTGGACAACTCTCCATTAATTTTGTGCACAGAATTTAACATTTTCTTTATTTTCAAGAAAAATAAAAATTCAATTGATTTATTGTTTGAGTATGACATGGCTACATCAATTCTGCAAGAATTTAGGGAAGAATTATGTTGATTCCTGACTTGAAATTTCATATAATTCAATTTTTTTGAAAAATTATGTACAAAATGAATTGAGAGTTGTCCACGATGACATCACATATGCTGGCAAAGTTGCTAACTCAAGGATCCCCATAATAGGGATTTACTGAAACTTTCAAAATTCATTACTCTTGAAAAGATTGTCCGATTTTACTCAAACTTTCACTGTCTACCCTTCTTGGTCATCTTTATTCACTAAGAGCACTCTGATGCCTGGATTGCCTTCTCCTTTAAAGTGCCTTAAAGCCAAGGCTGTGCATCAAGGTACTACAACACTGTATAATGTACCCCAATGACAACATCAGACACAGTAAGAAGACAATAACAAAGTAAAGTCTAAGTTTTTTTCTTCATTTACTGGGAACGTGCAGACAGATAAACCTTTCTCCATAGAATAAACGCACATGATTTTGAAGTTTTCAAACGGCTGTATCACACGCTTTCCTGTTTACCATATTTTTTTGTCTTCTTTTAATTATAATCTCAAGAATGAAATTCCTCTATACATTCACATCAGGAAACAAAAACAAAAAGAGAGAAAAACAATGTATGAAATGCCTCCCTCTTTACAGGAAGAACTCAAAATATCACAACCATTTTTCCTTTTTTTTTCAACATCGACGAATAAGTGGAATTTACACTGTACTCAAAGAGTTCACTCAATGCAGACATAAATACGCACCAGTGTTCTTATGAGCGGTCATAAATACACTAGCTTAATACACTGTGCACTTGTACTGCAATCTTATACAAATCCTAAAGTGATGTCTACTATTTTTTTTTCAGCTAGTCAAGCATGTCTTATACATGTACTTTACTCTGCTACGGTAACTATTTTCCCTTTTCCTTTTAGTGCAGTAATGTGCCTAGTCTAGTCATTATCATATGCACTGCAATTAACATTTGAACTATATATATATTTATCGTTATCACAGAAAAAGAGGATAAATTACCCAGTGTTTAGAAGAAACAATCACATAGCAAATATACCATACTCTTATGCTTTGATTAACTTGGAAAGTAAAATCATATTGTATTTCATTTCTACAGAATCACACCAAGAAATAACTACTGAACACTCAGTCATATAGCAATTATACATAATGATTACAATCAAATATTTCATTTTAAGCTGGATATTAAATTCCACTTCCATATCTATACGCAGTCCATTATGCAATGATTGATTTGGGCGAAAGAAGGAAAGTCAAAACATGCCTTTTTCTCAATTTCTATTCATTTTTGCACTTTGAATAATGTCATATCACACAATAAAATGTCATTGGGTTATACACAGGGTTTTGACGACCATACAAGTACTGCACGTAATATGCTTACAGACTCTATATGGGATTACACTGGCAATGATATAGCACAGGCATGCACTAAATTAGAATAGCTTATCTCCAAATAACAAAGAATGTCACAGTTTAAATTCATTTATTTCAATCGATCAACAATTTATATTCATATTCAACAGCATAGAAAGCCATATACAGCATTAATATCCTTTTTTTCTGAAGCAAATTTCATCAAAATTTCACACAAAATCACAGATTTATCTACGAACATTACACAAGACAACAGGCAAGAGTCTACAATAAATCAATCTAATTTCTTGAACTCGTCAGTTTTACGAGAGAATAACAAATCACAAATAAGCGAGTATGCAATTATTATACACCCAGAAATAACCTATTTCAAATATGTATTCAGAAATTTAATGAGACAAAGTGATTAGCTAACACTTAAGCTCCCAGGCAAGTAAATCTCTACAAATACAAAAAGAATAAAATGTTTAATTCCAAAATTGACATAGGATGTCAACAAATGAAAATCTGAAGAAAGAAATAAGTTCATGATCCCTATAAAAGAGAGCAAGCTAGATTTATTTTCACGATCAATGTTTATACAGACAAAACAATACATAGGCATGTGTGAAGTTCCACACATAAGATCCAACATATAAAATCCATCTGCAGTTCAAAGAAAGATTTTAATCCTATTATTCAAAGTTTGCTATTAGTATTCAACATCTACAATTCACTCTTCACACTAAGATCATGCTATATTTCTCCTCCCCTTCTTCTTAAAGAGCTTGTCGTATCACACGATCAATAGGAAACTATTAACAAAATTAGCATTCATTTCTTTCGGTTTTCTGCTAATCCACCATTGTATGAGACGACATTCTAGTAACACATGAATCTATTTCATGACATGGCCACGCACACACAAACAATCATTTATTCTTTTATTAGACATTTACAATAATTGCAGGAAAGTCAAATCCAGACAAAGATGGAACTCTGAATATTGCAGCAGTCTGCTTGCTGTCAAAGGTCAGAGATCGTGCAAGTTTTGTGACCTTGTTTTTTGCACTAGCCCTACATTATATGTACATGTACCTGCAAGTAGTACCAGCTTCAAACTTCTTGCTTTATTTAAAAGCATGAATCCATTTTTCTTTTTTAAGATTAACAATACGGTATGCTTCATAGATTGACTGTCGAATAGAATAGCTATGTCATGCCTGGATACACAATGATTGTATTCAAAGATTAAGTCGTAAGAAAGTAAAAAGCCATTTCTCTGAACCCATGATATGCTTCAAGTTGCACGTATATGTGCACCATTTCTGGAAAATAACAATGATATGAATGCATCAACACATATTCATTAATTCCTAGCATTTTAATTTCTATTTTTTCCTTCATTCCTAGTCGTTTACCAATATCCTTTTGACACTACTCATATCTGCAACTAGAATTGTAAAATGATGCTACGATCATATGAATCTGTAAGGTTTAATGCATGAAGAATCTTACAATATGAAATGATCTGATGAACACAAAAGAACAGAATTTAAATCTCTGATTCCTCTCCTTCCTCCGTCTCTTCTGAAACAACAACCGTTGTCGTGGTCTCGCCCTCTATTGACTGGTCTTTGAGAAGTCCGTCTACGATCTGCTGGAGGTCTTCCCGTAGTTCACTGTTCTCCTTGACGACGCCATCTTCTTCGATGTTGGTTTCGACCTCTTCTTGCTGGTCGACCTCCTCGCCATCTTTCATGAAGGTCTTGCGCGTTACCTTCTTGTGGACTGTGATTCTATGGGGTGAGGCAAAATAAGAAGGAATTAGACAGACGAGAGATTAATTATTTCCTCTATTTTCAGACAGTTGAGGTTATCATGTTAACCTGTCAAAAAGCAATAATCAAAATGGATTCTGGAATAGCTATCGCTGTGTCACATGTGACACTACTGGCCTATCCTGGCATGTAGCATGGCTGCTATTACAGTTTTCCCACATACTAGGATTTTTATTTCTGCCAGGTACTAACCATTGACTACACCCGGGTTGTGACCGGCAAACACAGACCAACATTAAAGTAGAACATAAGTGCTATATTCAGGGCTCCAGCACATATACGAGTCGTAACAAGTTTATAAATTATGCGTTTACCTTATAATATGTCATCAATTAACATTACAAAAAATGAAATGAAATAAACTAGAAATCTTTGCATTTACTGTTTTATACATGTATGTCTTCTCTTTTTTTTTTCCTTTTTTTTTTAAATACAGTCAAACCTGCTTTAGTGACCACCTGTCTATAACAATCAACTGTCTATGAAGGCCACATCTTCTGTTTCCCTTGAATGCAATTTCTCATTGAAGCATGTACTAGAGGAATCCTGTCGATAAAGACCACCTGCCTATAAAGACCACTCTTCTTGTCTCCCTTGAGTGGTCTTTATACACAGGTTTCACTGTAGTTTATTCAAAATAATTTGAACACAAGCTATGTTTGCACTTATTTGAGGGATCCACACTCTACAAGCACTGCTTTTTAGTGGATCCTTCCATTTCCATACACCTATACTGTATATTCTTTTGTAGATTTACTTTACTTCATAATTCAAATTATGTAAATGTATTATGTTATCATGCAACAATTTATGTATATTTATGTATGTTCGATTTCTTTCAAAATTTGTTATAATTTGTTGGAAATGAGAACAAACGATTGAACCACTGAACATGACCACTGCAGCCCAGTGTATCCACACTGTTTCCTCACTGGACAGCACCAATGTAGCGTTCTTTTTCAGTGAAATAAGGATCATTTTGTGTAACCCCCTGCAAGGTCTATGCTTAGACACGGTTTTCCTTCTGGCATTAATATGACAAGAAGCGATTTCAGGTGCATTGTTAATTTTTGTTCAAACTTTATCAAAGACTGATGAACATCCCAGAGCTACTATGTGCTTTTCAAAGCATGAAACATCATAGAAATGACAGACCCTGCTCCTGCTCATTCAAAACCTTGCCCACAATATCATGCTACCAGAAGTTCTGATAAGTCTAAGGTCTTACCTCCTGACATCGTCGTCATCACCGAAGGCTCCCTCTGGAAACTGTGAAGGGTCCACCTCAACAGGGATCATCTGGACTGTACGCTTCTTGATTCGTCTCTTGACCACCTTACGGATTGTTCCATCATCTAGGATCTCTTCATACTCCTCAATCTCCTCCTCCACGTCCTCATCACCATCGACTAGAAGACAGATCATTCAAAAAATATCTTTACTACTCACAGATGTTAACAATTTTTTTTTTTTAGGTTGTTTGAATCAGTTTTACAAGTACTTCTTCATAATGACAACACTTTATAGTATGATATTTCACTGCTATGGTACATAATTTGAATGAAAAATCATTCTTCATTACAATTTAATATACAATTATCATTGTTCAACAGATTTTTTTTTCAAAGATGATAATTTCTGAAGAAAAATGAGAATTTGAAATTATGTTGTCCAACTAACAATTAAATTTGTCAAAAAGTTGCCAAAGAAATCATTCCAGTTTTCTAAAGTGTTGCAAATTTCACGACTGTAAATCACATTTTTTCTTCGAACTTCCAGACATCAAATTCTAATTACATCTATAGCGAGTGACTGTGTATCTGATGAATAGAATATCATTTTGTGAATAGGGTTCCATTTTGTAAAGAGGATCTCATCATGTAAAGCCCTACCTGGCATTTCCATCTCTGGTGGGAACTCAATGTTTGGTTCTGTCTCGACCACTCCCAAGGGTTCTACGAAGAGATAAAATGCATACCACAGGAAATCCGGGTAAATAATTCTGATATGATTCTGTCAAAAAGAACATCACAACGTCTGCCCAGAGCTAGAGGATTGTTAACCCGTTGAGTAAAAAGCCCAAGACAACATGGGCTGAGGTCTATAGAAAATGTGTGTTAAGCCAGTCGCACTCTATGCGATCTAATTTTGTATAAAATTTGTTATAGCATCTGATACGAACATTCAGACATGTAAAATTATCTTATTTGAAGTTCGGAATAAAGACGGGAATACCAAAATCAAAATTTAAGTTAATTGCAAGCCTTGTGGTCGGAGCAAAGGCCAAATCGGCTTCAAATTGTAGCCAATCGCAAGAGTGCTATGACTTCACTGCAATTCGGAATTGAATTCATTTTTATTCCTTAAGAAAGGCTCGCAATAGCCCAAAATTTAGATTTTGGTATTTATACAACTATTCAGAACTTTGATCATTAACATTTTACATGTTTGAATGTTCATATCAAATGCTATAACAAACTTTTCCAAAATCGGATCGCAGATGGATCGTATAGTGTGCGGCAGGCTTTATACTGAAAACAAATCAAGCTGAAGAAGTTAACCTAGGGCCCCCATTTCATAAAACTTGTTATCAGTAACAACTGCCACATTTCTATGACAAATTTGCACTCAGCCAATCAGATGCAGGGATTTCAGTAGCTTATAACAGTTACTGCAACTTGTTATTGATAATATGTTTTATAAAATGGGACCCAGATTCTTTTGCAAAGAGTTAACTTGTTGCCTTTCAGAAGACAATAATAACCATAGGGAAACACTCATCTCCCCTTTACAATGAACAGAATGACCAAAACCCCTTCACATTTATTAATCAATTGCTTTGCATCAAAATGATATACATGTACATGTACTTTAAACAAGGACAGCCAATAACTGTTACTCACTACATATGTGTGAATCAATTTTACAACATTCAATAGTGCAGGACTAACCTTTAGAATGTGAATATTAATATAAAATAGTTATGGTGCAACATCTTCAGTATCAAAATCAACAGAAAATATCAAAGATGATATCAAAATCAAAACATGGTCAATATGATGAATACATATGGATATGAATTACTTTACACCATAAAATGGATGATAAAATGCAAATTAGCCATAGAAAAAGTGAGCACAAGCTATAAACAAGTTTAGCTGCAATATAAACATGGGTTAATTATAATAAGAATGTGGTAGAAAATAAAGGACAATGGAAAATCATTTATTCTCTGATGCAAATTATCTGTGGAATAAAAATGCTTGTTTAATTTGAGGAGTAGAAATATGCAGTCCCGATACATATTTTTTTAAAAAGTCAATAAAAATGAAGATAGTACATATTAATACAACTAGATGAATCTTCGACCACGCGTGGTCGAACTTTATGCCTCCGCCATTACCAGATCAGAAATAAATGGCACTTCATGTTGCTTTATTTTCATTTATACAATGACATCTTTGACCTTGACCTTTGACCTTGTGACCCACAAATCTAATGAGAGTATTGCCCTTTCCATATGCATACATGAGTCAAGTTTGTTCAACCGTCAAATGGTTACTGAGTTATCACAAGAACGAACCATTTCTATGTACATAATGACCTCTATGACCTTTGACCTTTGACCTTGAGACCCTAATCAGATCATTGTCCCTTCCATATGCATACCTGTGCCACGTTTGAGGTTGATCAGTCAAATGGTTGAGTTATGGTGAAAACGAACCATTTCTATGTACATAATGACCTCTATGACCTTGGACCTTTGACCTTGTGACCCCAAAATCTAATCAGATCATTGTCCCTTCCATGTGCATACATGAGCCAAGTTTGAAGCCAATCTGTCAAATGGTTCTTAAGTTATCGCGAGAACGAGCCATTTTTAAGTGTATTATTACCTCTATGACCTTGACCTTTGACCTTGAGACTCCAAAATCTAATCAGACAATTGTCCCTCCCATATGCATACCTGTGCCAAGTTTGAGGTTGATCGGTCAAATGGTTGTTGAGTTATGGTGAAAACGAACCATTTCTATGTACATAATGACCTCTAAGACCTTTGACCTTTGACCTTGTGACCCCAAAATCTAATCAGATCATTGTCCCTTCCATGTGCATACATGAGCCAAGTTTGAAGCCAATCTGTCAAATGGTTCTTAAGTTATCGCGAGAACGAGCCATTTTTATGTGTATTATTAGCTCTATGACCTTGACCTTGAGACTCCAAAATCTAATCAGATCATTGTCCCTCCCATATGCATACACGAGCCAAGTTTGAAGTTGATCCGTCAAACGGTTCTTAAGTTATCGTGAGAACGAAAACGGGACGGACGACCCGAAAACATAATGCCTCCGGCAACCACCTACGGTGGGCGGAGGCATAAAAACTGGAGTCAAATCAGCAAGCTACATTAGTTGTTGAATAAAGACATACAGAAAAGGACATGGGAATAAAATGCATTATTCAGCTGAAAAGGAGAAATTCCTGGTAATTAAAAAACTGCAAGTAATTCCCATCTCAGGTAGCACACTGCAGAACATATTCTACAATATCACCATATATGGTAAATAAAATCTAATTCTTTTGATGGAGTCTATGTGATAGTTTTTGAATTTTGAATGTGAACCAAGGGGTCTGGGATTTGCAGCCCACTGTGGCATTAATGTCCTTTGGCAAGACATTTATCTACATTTGCCACTCTGCACCCAGGTGTAAATGGGTACCGGCAGGAAGGAATTCCCTGAATGCTGTGAGCACTGAAATCGGTAGCCTAGCTAAGCCAGAGTAATATTGAAGCACCACGGGCACCTTGTTTCGGTGGATATGTGCGCTATTTAAATATCCTATATTATTCATTACAAATAATGATCTCTTCTTGCCCTTTTTATCATAATATAATATCCAAAAGTTACAACATCCATGATTAAGCTTTTTGTAAAACATATCTTAAACCATTCTTGACCATTATATTGCTTGTCAATGATTCCTATGACATACTATCCTTCTGAATTAAACCACTAAAGAACATATCATCTCTAACTTTCTCACTGATGAAAACTTTGTCCCTAACTTTTATGGTAAGAATCGATGAAGAATTCAAAATTTCCCAACTGCTAAGACACAAATCAATGCTTTCAATGTCACTCTAAAATTTAAAATTTCCCAATTACTTTGACACAAATCAGTGCTTTCAATGTCATTCTAAACTACATCCCTAAAATGTCTACAGTATTCATACCTAACAGCACACTAAACTCGATGCTGGGATCTCATCCCACAAAAATTGCTTCCTTGACTTTTAGGGCTATCACTCATAGCAAATTGATCAAGATTTCCATCTGATCATGTTTGTTAGTTTCACTTTTTGTACCACTCCCATTCACACACATGCTGTAGCACTGCAAAGACACACTTTCCTATCCATTCTCCTCAGCCATCGCTTGACAAGCAAATAGGTGTATAAACTTTGAAATACCACAATTTCATGAAATAACATGTTCTTCTTATATCTTGCTTTTAAGTAGATATATTCTACAGCTACATCTGAGTCCAGGAAAAATGAATAACTGAAATAGGATATACATCCCAAGGATCCCATAGAAAATTCAATACCACCATAAAATACCCCATACATCACTTTTTTTTTTCTTTTTTTTTTTTTGTTTAACTTGCCATCAGTCCCATGTGATGAATCTTATGTTGGATAATAAATATTTCATTTTTTTTTTTCACACAGACATGTGCACTTGCAAGCATGATGAAGGTGCTCTTGCTTTAATGAGTGCAGAATTGTGATGAAGGCTTGACCACACACATGAAAATTGACTTTATTTTAAATTCACCATATCTTTATATCATAGCTTATAACATATCACAGGTCTTTTGATAAATAGCATAGCACACCTTAAAAATTTACTTTGATTTCTTTTCTTTTCAAAGAGAATGGAGTTCTGGAAAACCACATAAACAGAGCTGAAATTACAAATGACTGGGAAACTTCAAAAATTGGGAATAATGCAATGTGGAAATAATTCTGGTATAAGGACATGAAAACAGAAGATCTTTTAATTCAAAATTAAGACTGGGTGGTACAATTTTTTTTCCCCCTCATTATTTCCACTGACAAATCACTAATAGAACTTTTATCAAGATACAAAAACTATTTTGGCCTACCACCATCTCCCCACCCCCCTGTCATTGTTACAGATCTTCCCGAAAACGATTCTCACTATTAATTCGCACAAATAAAAATTATGCTACATGTAATTAAAAAAAACATGACCTACAAGATAATGAGATATTAAACATGACTTGTTTACCTACATCAGAAATATCAACATAAAAATTTGTGTATCATATAACAGAATTTGATGTGATAGTGTGTTATTTGGGAGCAACTGATCTAAACCAGTATAATAAATACTCTTGTCATCCTAAGTGGTTAGTCATCATCCAAAAAATGCTTGGTTATTCGGAACTCCATCTCACTCTAAACATGCATCAATTGCGCAACCAAGATCTTCAAATGGGGGGGGGGGGGGGGGGCATAGCATGCGTGACCCCCAAAATTGAAAGGTATGTGACTCTTTTCACATCATGAATGCCCCACTGGGTTGGTTGCTTTAAAAAATTCAAATGCACCCATTGATTCCATTCCTGGTTTTACCCACCATTAGGAAGGAAAGAAAACTGGCCCTCAAGGAAATCAGTGATTTCAGGAGTTTTGGGCTCACGTTCCTCATCTAAAAGAGGGAAAGAGAGAAGAAAATCAGAAACTTCAGGGGGAAAAAAGCACTGAAAATTTTTCTGGGAGGCTGGATCTATCAATCTGCATTAAACTACAAGCCAACAGTAGCGGAATATATCCTTAAAGCTAGATTTTATAACTAAGCTCTCTCATTCTAAAAGATTTCCTTATTTTCAAATGCATCATCAGTCTTTTTTCAAGCAGTAGATCACTATGCAATCTATCACTCAACCAATCAACCAACCAACCAACCAATCAATCTGTTCTTTTCTAAGATAACTCCTCAATCAAAATTTCATCCAACATACAAGTAACATTTTGACTACATTTTGACCTATATTTTTTTTTTCCTAGATTCAATTTCCACCGAAAGCAATACCGGAAATGAAAGCATATGAATTTTTGCCCTACCATTAACTGTTTGGAGATTTGTTACTGAGATTGCAAGCACATTTAATTTCACTTTCTCACTTCATTCTTATTCTACAGTGAAACCTGTATACAAAGACCACCCAAGGGAGACCAGAAGCACTGTCTTTATGAGCAGGTGGTCTTTATGGACAGGTTTCTTTAGAATATGTTTCAATGGGAAAAGCTTTTCAAGGGAAAGAAAAATTGTGGTTTTTATGGACAGGTGGTTGCTAAAGTAGTATATAACCTTTATTTAACCTATAAAGACCACCCAAGGGGGACCAGAAGCACTGTCTTTATGAGCAGGTGGTCTTTATGGACAGGTTTCTTTAGAATATGTTTCAATGGGAAAAGCTATTCGAGTGAAACAAAAATTGTGATCTTTATTAACAGCTGGTTGCTAAAGCAGGTTTGATGTATTTTTAAACATTTGTTTTGCTTTGCATCAATTTATATTACTCCAATCACCTCCAGTTGGAGCCCCACTAGCTCCGCTCACTTCTGGCTCCTCCCCTTTCTCCTTCTCGAGCTGACTGGCTGCAGCCATCAGGTCAGGTTCGACATCGTCTGGTAGCAGGTCAACGTGCGGAGTGGTCGGACTTGCTGGAGTGGACGCTAGATAGCCAATGGTGGGCATCACATTAGTTACAACCAAAACAAATCTTGTTTACATATGATAATAAACTGTAATAAATCTGTTGCAAAGCGTCTAGAGAACTGGGAAAAAGATACCTGCGGGAAAATAGGTGACAAAGTTTAAAGAAAATGTGGAACAGAAAGCTAAAGAATGTAAAAATTTCTGCTCTGTGCAAAGTAGATCATATTCACAGTGTGAAAGGGACTTGACATTAATGTAGCGATGGAGAAGATAGAACCCTGAGGACAACTCCTGAATGTAACCTTTCAAGAAATTTCCTCTGCTGTCAAATGACAAAAGGAAGCAACTCTGATTTCTTTTCTTTTCAAAACTGACCTTTTCTTGAATTGGGGGTACTTCTTTGTATGCTCTACAAGATGATGTAGAAATGAAGGTCATCTGACCCCCAGTTTGCGCAATATAGACATAGCAAAAGGAAACAGCTCCATAGATTTCCACACAAAACAGTGACATATTTTCTTCATTTACTAGGAAAGTTATTCTACAGAGTTGCTTCCATTTGCCATTGGACGACAGTCTTGAAAAACAATGTAAAAAATCAATACTTCATTGTCGGTCATCGTCATCATCAATGGTGATCTGTAAAAAGAAAGTTTTAGAGACCAATCATGTCCATCTTCAAATATGTCTGTAATGATATACCAAACTTAATACCATATTCTCCAATCATCTGTATGAGACCCTCCACATATGATAAGAGTCTAAACTTTTATATGACATTAAAATATTTTTAAAAAATCAACTTGTTGGTCATTTTGTGGTGGAGGGTCACATATGTTCTTACATCCAGGGTTCCCACTGGTGAATCTCATCCTTGAGGGTAATGCCAAGAGCATGAGGGATTCACAAGAGAAATACCTAGGGCAAATTCTACCAGACAGGGTTCCTACAAGCCAAATACATCCACCAGTGCATTCTTTCAACATGCATATTTGGTGGGGTGATAAGACCTTGTATCTCAAATTTTAGTGAAAATTACTTTTTTGTATTAAACTCTAGATTATCAGTCAAGTAATGTCCTGTCCAAATCCAAGCTCTCTTACAACAAAAACGAAGCCACCACGGCATGTCAAAGGAAAGACAATCCCATTGCTTATAATGCTTTGGCAGCCATGTTTTTTCACTTTCCTGAACATTTGATTTTTTTGAGATACAATGTTTTGTCGCCCCACCGACGATAATTGCTTCAGGCTTCAGGAACTAACTCCTGGAATACCGCCAGGTCACATTTCACCTTGGGTAACAAGAAGCCTGCCGACATTAATTAAACTTACGAGAGACTTCCTCAGGCTCTGCTGCCCTTGGGGCCTGTCCTTCCTCCTCTCCCATCGGCTGTGACTCTGTTGGCTCCTGGTAGGCCTTGGTGAAGTCCATGTTGAGTAAGTCCTCCATCTCCTTCTCTTCTTCTGGCGTGATTTCATCTAGGGTCTTTAGGTTGGTCTCCATGGCAGGTGGGGCAGACTCTGTGACACTCATGTCCTCCTGGACCAGGGGTTGGTCCGAGGGTGGGGCAGGTGGTGCTTGGTCATCTTCAGGTAATTCTGACCATTGAAGTAGAAAATGAGGTGTTGGGTTACTATGAAGGCAACTCTAACCATCGCAAACCAGACAAAGGTGTCCAAATTGAATGGAATTATTAAGAATGGTATCCTTTATCATTCTGAGTTTATACTTTTGCATTATGTTTGAGCCCAGATTGTTATGAAACTGCAGAAAGGTAAAAGGGAAAGAGAATATTGTTGAGAAATAACATGAAAATAAGGGTTAACGACTTTAATTGGCTGTAGAAAACCGACAATGTTCCCATCCTTTAAAAGAGTGTGATTTCTTGTTCATTTTCACATTCTAACTAATGAACAAATCAATTCATTTTCTTGAAGAAAACACCTCTTTCATAAAGAGTTGTATACATACAAGCATGAAATGTAAACATACCACTAACGCCAAATTCATTCAAAGCTTGGGCAAAGTCTTCAAGTTCTTCAGGTGTAAATGCGGGTTTCTCCTCCCTTTCCCCTATGACCGTGGGTGCATCCAGTCGCTCATCGACCAATGGCTGTGGAGAATAGATACAAAACAACCAATCATGAAGCTCGTCTCTGAAGAAGAATTTTTTTTTTTTTCATGAACAAATTGTGGAAATCATAATGGAAAACAGACTGCAATTTACATGTACTTTACAGAAAATGAATTTGACACATCAAAACTTAAATCAAATGTTTGACAATGATTCGAATAATACAAATTTGGAAAAAATTTTATTCCACCATTAATATAAATTTGGCCTTTTAAAGCAAATTATATATCATAAAATGGCTTTCATTTCCATTAGGAACTGATATAAGAACTATGATAAAATCACACAAAGGATATATATTTTCATAAGTATATATACCTTTATATAATCAGGTTTTTTTACAGTATAATTTGGTATATAGTTGGCTTGGTATAGTAAAAAGGTATATGTTTTGGCAAAATCTGTATACATGTGTCCAAAATAGTACATTTTGCAAACAAAATGAAAAGAAAATCCACACTTATCTGAATCTGTTAAAGAAAAGGAGCTATCACAAGACAACAAATCATTTTATCAAAAGAAAACAAAACAACAAACACACTCGTGCACAAACAGCTGCAATGGAAATAAACACAAAAAGGCAATACAAATGATGGTTTACAACACTAGTGAGTTGAACTGAATGTAACTTTCACTTCTTCACCTCAAAATAGTTACATCAACACCTCATAGCACATCACTTTACACTTCCTTCTAATTGCGTTCTACACGTGTAACTCTACAAACATACACACATTGGCTAAAATCTCTGAAAAAATTAACTCTTTTCTCACATTGCCGTCATCCCATATTCATCAACACACTTTCTCCATCTCATTAAGTTAACGTACACTGTATTCATACTATATTCAACACACACACAAAGAAAATCAGTTAACTCCTCTCTAAGCACACGCTGTACTGAGGAACCAACTAAAATAACAGGGGGTTTTTTTTCATGATAGATTTCCATGACAGATTTCACAGATACATTGGGTAAAATGGAAATGATATAGGCCATGTTAATTACTGAGGGGGGAACAATAATTTCCAAAAGAAACTTTGGAATTTGGAACATATGAAAGGTGAAAATGAAAAGAAAGGAAAAAGACTACAAAAAAAAAGTAAGTTCCAACAAAACTGAGAAATAAATACATGGGTCTTAAGAAGTGAGTGAAGTGAGAAACATCAGTAATGAAATGAAGACAGAGAAAAACAAACTACAGAGGGCATATACCACCAGAGCATGCTGGTAGGAACATGAGATGGAAAGGTTTGGAAGAGAAGAGGTCGAGGAAGCAGTCCAATCAAAAGCAACTAGTCGGTACGAAGAACCGAGTCTAGGTACGGGCTGAGAAAGAATGATAGAAGGAAAGGAAGAAGGATAAATGAATGAAAAGACAATGAAATGATAAGAAGATGGAATTGTATGTTCAGAAAGATGGATGGAAACACCTTCCTAGAATAAAAGAAAGTGAGGAACGTGGGAAGTGGAGAGGAAGAAGCAATATTTAGCAATAATTTAATAAAAGATAAAGAAACAATCATGTAATAAAATTCATGAATGATGGGGCATGTCGAAAAGGAAAAATAAGGTCCGTTTCAATTATCTTTCAAAGTTAGATTGATAATTAGGGAGCACCTGCAAAGAGAAGCATAATTTATTATTACATTTTTTGAAAAAAATGGAAAGATAGGGAAATGCATTCAATATGTCTGCTTTGCTCTACACTGATATCTTTTTAAAAAACATTCTCTCTCTCTCTCTCTCTTCCCCTCTTCTCTGTCTCTCTGTCTGCCATCTTCTCTATCTTTATCTCTCTCTCTCTTTCCCTCTCCCTCCATCACCTCTCATAAGATCAACAACACAGGAAATGATGCTGGGCTATGATAATCTCTTTAGGTTTAGGAAGGAAACAATTTTTTTCTTTGTTGAGAACCAGAGGGTACTAAATGTGGAAAGAGCAAGTAGGTAATGTCCCTCTGGCCCTCAACAGGTAAATGAGAAAGGAGAATGAAAAAAAGAAAAAAAAAAGAAAATAAGAATCAGATGAAGGAAAAAAAATATTGGGGAGCAAGAAGATCGGATGGTGACAGTATTTGGGTATACAGCGTATGAACAATTAGGGTCATTTCCGAGTGTCGTATTTATCTCAGACTTGATATCAGTCCAGTTACAATAGTCTAACATATATATGTCAGAACGAAAGTATGGGCCTACGATGTTCATCATGTTATAGATGAATTTAAGAGATACCATGCTAAACAGAGTAAGAGAAAACCAGAAAATGATCAAGAGGAAGGTAACGGGATAGATGAGTGAAAAGGGGTGAGAAAGAAAAGAAAGAGACAGACAATGACAACAGCAGATAAATGTGAAAGATAAAAAGAGGAGAGATATCTAGAGAGAAAAAGAGAAAGAGAAAGAAGGTTGGTCGTTGTCAGAATGTATGAACTAAAATGAGAAGAAAAAAAAATAGGACCACAAATTGAAGTAATCAAAAGATGAAAATTCATATGAATATTATGGCGACACAGAAATTTTTATATAAATATTTGGCTGCTACATGGCACTAGCATGCCACAAAACATAATATATTAAAAAATTTAAAAATCTGTTTCGTGCAGCAGAAAAGAAATATACAGTTTCAAGGGATAAATAATATATAAAAAAAAGAAAAGAAAATGAAGGATAGTAACTATGCAGTCATCCGGTCCGACCGGTACCTCAGATATCTGCGGGCTGGATTCTTCCATCTCCTAAATTGGGGGTGAGACAATGACGGAAAATACAAAGATTTATTTTGGAAAAAAACATATACAGTATTACATGTACATAAAGGTGGATTGAGCGAAACTTTCAAACAAGCACAAGGGTAAGTTTCTGTTAAATCTACCCTACAAAGGGCACTATGCTTTATTTGTGTACAATGCTATGTGTTTTAAAACTACCAATATGTGATGCAGGCAGAGAAAACTATGAAAATGCATTATGAAATTCTTTCAAAAGCTGGAATTATAATCAGAACAGGCTATCACTACTTTGTTACACCCCTCCCCTTTTCACAATATCTATTTTATGAAATTCTAGTACTCAGCTGGCACGATGAACAGTATGATCATTTCTAGAATTCTCAATACAAACCTCACAATAACAAGGAAACATCTAAACTTTCAGCTAAATTGTAGAAGTAAAAATCCCTAGAATTCCAACAAGACAGAAATAGTATGGAAAGATTCATTTAGAATGTGAGAGCAAAGGAAAATCTATCATTTTCCAGTGAATGTTTTCTCATGAATGTTGTAGCTGATTATGATTACAAGCAAAGAAGAAATGGAAAAAGTAGACTATTATGATGTTTTATAGTTGCATGCACAGCGTTTTTAAAGCAAAATTGTGAAAACATTGTAAGGCAAGGCAGAGAAAGAAATGAATGTGAATAAACATATTAGACATGCGTAAAACAAGAAGAAGATTATTTAGTAATCTTAACAACACGTTATGATACAGCTCAATTCTCAGTGATTATCAACATGACTTCATGCAAATGCATGAGGTGTTATGCTCAACTTTTTTTTTTGTTGATTCGACAAATGCATTAAGTTTTAAGATAATTATTCTTCTGATTTAAAACTGATTTTTTCTTTTTAATTCTTGGAGGTGGGGTTGTAAAAAGACCGTTCAGTAATACATTTGGATATCAAAAGGAGAAATGTAACATTCTCTACATTTTTATAACAATTTAGAATTCATAAAAAGAATTGCAAAATCCTAGTGAAAATAGCTCAGAATTTACACAAAAAAGTGTGTACTTCATTTTGGGAGTTCTATATGAGTAGGCTAATAAGAAATGGTATAAAGGAAATTAACGAGTCATCTAATTTGTTATTTAGAAAAAGTCCCAACACCAGCAACACAAAAGGCTGCATTTTTCAGAAATGATTTAACAGGTGTTAGACTACAGAACACATTTTCACAGAGAAAGAGTAATGTATAAAAATTGGTTATAAAATAACAGGACATGGACAATTGTTAGTCACGAAACAAAATAACATAAAAACAAAATACAATTTTCCTTTAGAAATCATATTTATTCTCTATCAACATAACACAAAATCAGAACAGGAAATCATATTTCAGTGACATGCATTAATAAAAACTGAACCAAAAAAATAGATTAGGTTTATACTCAAACAGAAAACACAATGCTACAATAAAATAACAACAGAAAGAAAGAAAAACAAAGCATGATTTTTTAAAAAGGCAAACAAAGATTTTGTTATGCGTGACACCCTAAGCAATACTTATGAAATCATGTCTATGTGTTGATTTGGATATACTAATTTCTTTGGCATATGCACTGGTTTATCTATCTCTACATCATAAAATAGTTCAGAAAATTTCCATAATAAAACACTTTTTCTTTCTTTCTAAGTTGACTTTACATCAGTTTTATAACAGGGTGATTCATTATGCTATATGGACTGTTAGTTCAAATGCCCGCTATCAAATTTGTTCAAGATTTAGTTTGCCTTTGGAAAACAAAAAAATTATAAGCATCATTTAAACAAAGTCTCACTATTTAAATTATGAAGAGAATTTTAAAAATAATTAACTATGTTACCAATTACATAATTACAAAAATAATAGCATTTCATTACAATACATTGTTAGAATATGCATCATCATATATCTTCAGGTTAATCTTTGGTATATGTTGGTGTTTTGGAGGTTTGTGGTGTCATACTCTCTCAACACATAAATTTTTTTGCTGTCAATAAATATGTTTTCATTTATAGATCAAGGCACAATTCATTATTAATACTGTTTGAAATTCATTTGATTGTAATTCTGATAAAAATAGAAGTTCATGATGCATGCTAAATATTTCCATGAAATGAGACGAGGTGTTAAGTTTCACTGCACTTTTGCTACAGCCATTCTTTTGATCAAATATATATACTCTGATAAATAAAGCTCTCACTGCACTTGACTATTCAATTGCTTTGTTACATTGCTATTACCCAGTATACTGCATACATTTTGACCTTTGGTATTTATTCCCTAATCACTATTTCTACCTTCCATTTTACAATATAATTCTTTTATTTAAAACTTTATTTCTTTGCAATAAAATGTGGAAACGAATTAGCAAGTTAATGTATTTTTAAAAAATTTATTTGGTGTTAAATATATTTTACTTCAATTAAGGCACATAAGATACTTGAAGTGCTTAACCATTGAAATAAGTATTCTGATAAAATAAAATAAATTCCTATTGCACAAACAATATTGCTAGCTTTCAGATTGCAATTTCAATTCTAATGGATTTGTTATGCTGTGTACCTTTTATTTGGCATTATCTATTTCTTTTCTTTCTTTTTTTGTAAAGTAAGAATTGTACAGAGCTTCAACAAAACAATAAATTTAGCTGCAAGGTAAATCAAATTAAAGTAATTAATTGCACAACTGAAATCATATTGACTGACATGCTTGCATACATAAATGCAAAACAGATACAGTGATACTGTAAAAAGAAAATGTTAAAACAAAACCGGATGCTTTAAATGAAATTCTTAAAGAACCATATTGCTATGATCAACAAACCAAGGCAAACAATGAGAAACTTCAGGTCAAATCTCTGCAACCAAGTTATCAGGCTGGAGCCAAGGTTACTTTCATGCAAGGTGTGAGGTTTGCAGTGGGATGTGTTTAGAGAGTCTTCTCTTAATACCTCTCTAGATCTCAGCTGGGTCTGTCCAGGACCAGCATGGAACTCAGAGACAGATCTGGTCTGAAGGATGGCCTCTCCACTTTGGACAGCCTCGCCGGGGAAGCTGACCTCTCTACGGAATGTGGTGCGAGTGACGTGAATGGATTTCTTGACTACGCCACCATCTTCTTGTTTGGTCTCGTATTCCTCATGGGTAACAACATGGGTGGACTGATCATCAACTGATCCCTGGGGAGACTTGGGAGATTTTGGAGGTTCCTCTAAACCTTCTGTTTCTGGGATTTGTGGAATGGACACCTGTCCTTTGTAGGGCTTTGTAGGACTATCCACCTCATCCTCAACAGCACCTTCTTCAGTTTGCTCAGGCTCAGGTTCTGGAGCTGGTGAGCTCTCAAGAACGTTTACATCTGCTGGAGGCAGTTGTGACTCGACCTCCGACACAGGCTCAGGTGGCCTTGGGCTGACAATAGAATCTGCACTTTCCTCTTCCTCCACATTGAATGTTTCAGTGTCAAGAGCAGGAACAGAATGCTCTCCAGAGTATACTGACATCTGGACATGAGATTCCTGGACAAATGTTTCCCCATGTTCCACATCACTTGACACTTGTTCTTCACATGAAAGACTTGCACTGACCTCCTGTTGAAGAGTCAAATCTGAATACTGCTGAGAAGGTATGTCCTCTCCTTCTGGAAGTTCTACGTCTTGTGGAGAGTCGATGATTTCTGGTTCAGGTTCTTCCTGCTGGTAATCATACTCTTGCTGCTGAGAGACACCAATCAGGTTAGGATCATAGTAATCTGATTCAGTTGGACCATCTAGAAGTGGTGCTTCTTGTGGCTCTTTCTGGTCATCAACTTGTTGATCTACCACCTCATCACCTACAACAACTGATTCAGATACTGACTGTGTAATATCCATAGACTCATAGCAGAACCCTTGATGATCTGTAGGTTCAGTAGAGCCTTCATGAGTCGATGATTCTGGAGTGTCAGGAAGTTCCTGGATCTCAGGTGTGTGCAAAGAATCTGGAGAAGGAGGTTGAGCTTGGATGACCAACTCTTCGGGATACTCCGCAGGATGCATTATACCTTCAACCAAGGGTCCACCACTGGTAATGACTCTGGTTTCAGTCACAACACGCCGTGTGTATATTGTTTGGCCATCCTCTGTTTCATCTGTGTAAGTGTCTTCTGTGTGAGTTCGTCTGGTCCTCACAGTTGCATCTCCCTCCTGTGTTTCTTCCCACTGCTCATGAACATTGGTCTCTGAAGCTGGTGTGTCAACAAGGTACTGTTGCTCAACAGCTACGAGTGCTGTGCCTTCCTTAGCATCCTCTGTCTCAACTTCCATTTGCTCTTGGTCTCTTGAAGGTTCTTCCTCTTCTTCATGGGAAACATGCAGTGGGGTTGCAGGCTCATCAATTTCATATGATTGCTGGCTCATCTCGACGTGTGTGTAACTGGTCGCATATTCACCAGTGATGTCAAGAATGTCAGGAGTGCTTCTACCATCTTCTGGTACTAAGGCGGGTTCATCTTCAGCAGGTGGCACTTCTCCACCCTCTGGCTCTTGTTCTTCACCTGGTTTTGATTCAAGATACACTTCCCCTTCAATGACCATTGCCTCTTCAATTGTCTTATACGATGTCACAACATCAGATTCTTCTTGTTTGCTTTCTGGCCTCTCTTCTGCATTATCCTCTACAACTGGGATATCTGGAGCTACTGATGTCTGGATGTCAAATTCAGCTGGAGTGCTCTCAGGATGGTCTTCCTTTGTCACTGGCATTTCCTCCATCTGTTCTTCCATGTAGCTGATACTTTCTGTCTTGGCATCCAAGTCTTCATCGTCATCGACACCAAGCTGCTCTTCAAGGATACCATCTTCACCAAGGATGATTTCACTTTCTTCTGTTGGAGGATCGGGTTCAATAAGATATCCATGGTCTCTGGCACGTCTCTCTGCCAGGACATCATCATCTTGAACAATCTCCTCAGATTGCAAGTCTAACTTGATCTCTGGAATCATATCTGAATCATCAGATTGGTCTTCATCGATGGAAATGTCATGTTCAGTCATATCAGGCTCCTGCTCTTCCCCAACTTGTGTCTCATCTTCTGGTTCACTAGCCTCAACCTTGACATCCTCAATAAATCTGACTTCTCTTGTTATCACGGTAGTTCTTGTCTCATCGGTTGTGGTCTCATGAGAGTAACTTTCATTTTCAGCAATCTGACCTTGCAGATCCTCCTGCAATTCTTCTACATCCTCTGATGTCATGCCCTCATCACGTGGTGAGAGATCTTCCAGTTCTGCATTTGTCGCCTGTGATTGTTCTTCTTCCATGGGCATCTCTTCTACATCTTTGTCAGTCACTGGAAGTGTAGTCACCCTGTGTATCTCAGTGTGGGTTGATGTCACAGTGGTCGGCTGAACACTTTCATGAATAGTATCTCTGGCTTCTTCCTTCGGGAGTTCCGGCTCATCTGCTACATCAGGAGAAAATTCCTCAAGTTTGTGTATCTCTTCTTGTAAGACGGTCTCTTTGAAGGTTGAAGTCATAACCTTCTCACCAATTCGATCCTCACTGATTGATTCTTCTTGTGGTCTAGGAGTGGCTTCATCCATAGATAAAGAGTCTTTAGTTTCTGTAACTTCTGAAACAGTCTCTTCTGCAACTTTAGCTTGGTCCTCAGTATGCTCAGTTGGCATGTGCATTTCAGAGTGTGCTACTGTTACTTCAGTCTGCTCAACAACCTCATCAACTGCATCTCTTGGTTCTTCATCTTGTTTCATTGTGTCATCTTCCACATCCACTGGAGCATCACTGGTTAATTGGTGTATCTCCTCATGCAAGACTGTTCTCTTAAATTCTTTGGTAACTGATTTCTCCCCAATGCGCTCTTCGGTGATGACTTCCTCATGAGATTCTGAAATCACAGATGTTGGTGCTTGTTCACCCGATATGATAACTTGCTGTGTTCTTTTTTCAGATGTGAATGTAGTCTCTGTACGTGTAATGTCCAACTTTTCTCCATCATCCACAGGAATTTCACTTTCTGGTTCTTCCTGGATATCTTCAAGGAAATCATCTTCACCTTCTAAGTTTTCTTTCTCTGAAGGCATCACCTCCATGGATGTTGATACATCTTCTTCCTCATATTCAGGAGCACCAAGGAATTCTAAATTCTGGGTTGTGAATTCTTCCCGTCTATGTAGTGTCATATCAGGTGCTGTATCTGAAACCTCTTCCACTAGCTCTTCTCTTGGTTTTTCCAGTACATCTTCTTGGGGTGCCTTCTCCATCTCCAATTGCTGTAAGTCTGTCTCTTCAGCTAGTTTAACCTTTTCTTCTTCAATGACATCTTCATCAATGATAGGCTCTTTGGGGACTTCAGTTGGTTCCTGCACTGATGTATGAGGTTGGGGTTCATCAAATCTGAGGTCATCATAATCAACCTCTTTCTGTTCTGCCTCAGGTCTTGGGACAAGTTCATCACCAAGCACCGTTCGTTTCTCCTCAATAATCTGCACAGTCTCCTTGACTACAACCTCATCTGGTTCTTTCTCCGGGTATGTTGTACTGATACAGGGTTCATCTTCTTGTGGAATATCTTCAGAAAATTCAGGAATGGAATCAGAGGCAAAAGTTGATACTTCTTCAGGTTCATCATCAAAGATAACTTCTTTCTTCTCAATCACCTGAACTGTCTCTTTGACTACAACTTCATCTGTTTCTTTTTCTGTGTATGTAGTACTGATGTGGAATTCCTCTTCTTTAGGAAAATCTTCAGGAGCTTCAGGAACTGATTCTGCGGGAGCAGCAGGAACTTGCTCCTTTTCAGGTTCTTCGTCAAATTCTACCTGTTTCTTCTCAATAATCTGAACTGCCTCCTTGACTACAACTTCCTCTGTTTCTTTCTCTGTGTATGTTGTACTAAGTTGTGGTTCATCTTCTTTAGGTACATCTTCCGGAGTTTCAGGAACCGAATCTGCGGTAGCAATTGCTATTTCTTCTTCAGGTTTGTCTTCAAAGACAACCTGTTTCTGCTCAACAACCTGAACCGTTTCTTTGACAACTACCTCATCTGTTTCTTTCTCTGTGTATGTTTTACTAATTTGGAGTTCCTCTTCCTTAGCAACATCTTCGGGAGATTTAGGAAGAGAATCTAAAGTAACAGTTGGTATTTGCTCCTCTTCGTCATCAAAGGTGACCTGTTTTTCCTCAACAACCTGAACTGTCTCTTTGATCACTTCATCTGTTTCTTTGTCTGTATATTGCATACTAATTTGGGGTTCATCTCTAGGAACATCTCCAGGAGCTTCAGGAACTGATTCCGTGGGAGCAGCAGGAACTTTCTCCTTCTCAGGTTCTTCGTCAAAGTCTACCTGTTTCTTCTCAATAACTTGAACTGTTTCTTTGACAACTACCTCATCTGTTTTTTTCTCTGTGTATGTTTTCCTAATTTGGAGTGCCTCTTCCTTAGCAACATCTTCGGGAGATTTAGGAAGAGAATCTGAAGTAACAGATGGTATTTGCTCCTCTTCGGGCTTGTCATCAACTGTGACCTGTGTTTCCTCAACAACGTGAACTGTCTCTTTGATCACTTCATCTATTTCTTTGTCTGTATATTGCGTACTAACTTGGGGTTCATCGTCTCTAGGAACATCTTCAGGAGCTTCAAGAACTGATTCTGTGGGAGCAGCAGGAACTTGCTCCTTCTCAGGTTCTTCATCAAATTCTACCTGTTTCTTCTCAATAATCTGAACTGCCTCCTTGACTACAAATTCCTCTGTTTCTTTCTCTGTGTATGTTGTACTAATTTGTGGTTCATCTTCTTTAGGTACATCTTCAGGAGTTTCAGGAACCGAATCTGTGGTGGTAATTGCTATTTCTTCTTCAGGTTTGACTTCAAAGACAACCTGTGTCTGCTCAATAACCTGAACTGTTTCTTTGACAACTACCTCATCTGTTTCTTTCTCTGTGTATGTTTGACTAATTTGGAGTTCCTCTTCCTTAGCAACATCTTCGGGAGATTCAGGAAGGGAATCTGGAGTAACAGTTGGTATTTGTTCCTCTTCGGGTTTGTCATCAAAGACTACCTGTTTCTTCTCAATAACTTGAACTGTTTCTTTGACAACTACCTCATCTGTTTCTTTCTCTGTGTATGTTGTACTAATTGGGAGTTCCTCTTTCTTAGGCACATCTTCAGGAGCTTTAGGAATAGAATCTGAAGTAACAGTTGGTATTTGCTCCTCTTTGGGCTTGTCATCAAAGGTGACCTGTTTTTCCTCAACAACCTGAACCGTCTCTTTGATCACTTCTTCATCTGTTTCTTTGTCTGTATATTGCATACTAATTTGGGGTTCATCGTCTCTAGGAACATCTTCAGGAGCTTCAGGAACTGATTCCGTAGGAGCAGCAGGAACTTTCTCCTTCTCAGGTTCTTCGTCAAAGTCTACTTGTTTCTTCTCAATAATCTGAACTGCCTCCTTGACTACAACTTCCTCTGTTTCTTTCTCAGTTTCTTTCTCTATGTATGTTGTGCTAATCTGAGGTTTCTCTTCTTTAGAAACATCTTCAGGAATATCAGGAATGGAATCAGTTGTGACAGTAGGTATTTGTTCCTTTTCAGGTTCGTCATCAAAGATAACCTGTTTTTTCTCAAAAAGCTGAACCATCTCTTTGACTACAACCTCATCAGTTTCTTTCTCCAAGACTGACATGGTGGTTTGGGAGACGTCGCCTTTAGAGGATTCAGGAATCAAATAAGAGTCGGCAGCCGGTTCTTCTGTTTGATCTACACATTCTGCACGAGCCTGTTCCTGGATAATAGCAGAATCAACTACATTTGAAACATATTCCCTCACTTGTTCTCCAGGAATGTCTTTTACTTCTTCCCTCTCTTCAGAAACATGTGGCTTACTGAAGATACCACCATCTGTATCTTCTTCACCTGGATGTCCCTGTATTTCAGTGGTCGTTACTACTGTAGCTGTAACCATCTCTTGATAATGTGTAACTTCCTCATGCTCCTTTGGTGAAAGCTCCTTCACTGGTGATTCAGGAGCTTCTTCTACTTCTTCTCTTACTTCTTCTACTCTATCCATCTCAATCACAGGTTCATCAGAAGGCTCTTTGAATTCAGTTGGGCCAGGGTCATCTTGGACCAGCTCTCCAGGAATCTCCTCTCTTTGCTCATATGTCTGTCTTTCAGGTGCAGCATGGGGTGTTGGCTTCAAGAAGTGTTTCTTCCTCAAGCACTTCAGTGTGTATGTCAGGTTCCTGCATGGGTTGTTCTTCAGTCACAGGCTCAGAAACTACGGGTTCCTGTTCAGGCTCATCAAATTTCCTCTCTTCTTGAATTTCTACTACATTCACCATCTTCTCTTCAAACCTGGTTGTCTGTGTTATCACTGTTACTTCTCGTTGCTGTTCGTAACCATAGATATCATCTTTCTGCTCAGCCATTGGACTCATTACAGGTTCTGGAGATTGAACCAGACGTTCAAGTGGAACATCCTGGTCCTTGCTTTGGAGGTCAAGATCTTGAGGAATTTTGGTATCCTCTATTTTTTCACTTTCATAGGTCTCTTTTTGTTCCACAGCAGGTTCTTTGGTTTCAGTTGGTTTTTCTGTTTGTAAGTCAAATTCAAGAACCCCTTCTCTCCTCTCCTCTGACTCTTTTTCAACCTCTTTCACTGGAATGTCCTGGTCCACCTGAGCCTGTATCGGGGAAGTTGACTCGGGTTCTGTCCATTTTTCTGTTTCTTTGACATCCGTTTTAATGGATTCAACTGGCTCTGCTGCTCTAGGTTCATCTTGATATTTGGCTTCAGGCTGGCATATCAGATTCAAGTACTGCTTCTTTGCATTCTTCAGATGCCTTTGTTGACTCTTCAGGAATGTCCTTTGGTCTCAATCCTGCTGCTTTCCTGGGTAATGATTTCCTGCTCTACAGTTCTCACCGTCGTTATTGTCTACAGAGAGAATGAGGCGAAGTTTACATGCATACTGTGCATCATTGACTACTACCAGATCTTACCCACCTAGTAAACATACCCAATACATATGGTGCCAATGTTTACATATTATTAGTACTGCCAATTTGGTAATATGTCAGCTTTCCACTTAGTTACAAGCCAATCTTCCGATATATACATATATGTCTACAACTACTGATAAATATGTACCACTTAAAAAGTTAATGTGGATTGCAATCATCTTCAATGAATCTCCTGCAGATCATGAGCAAACTCCAATTTTTGCATTCAATAACATATCCATATGCTGATAAAGGAAGAAAATCCTGAAAATAATGGGTTACCACATTATATTCATGAAGTACAGGCATATATTATGGAGGTAAGGACTACATCCAGTCAATATGAAACTAAGCAAAGGTTTAAAATGCCTTGATATCCCCCACAGGTAGGTAAATCACTTTTGCTCTATTGCTTTCTGGAACCTGATAGCCAATCAGCAAAAACTCTGATGCAATATATAAGCATACATTATAATATTTCAAGCTCACTGCTGAAAAATATTTGCGGAGACATGAACAATCTGTCTTCCTTCTTACCTCAGACCTGGTTGTCTCCTTCCAAGTTGTTTCTTGGTGCTCTGCTGGTTTGCCAGGCTCCTGTGGTGTTAATCACATTAAGTCACTTCACTATCAACTGACAAACAGCCCGGGTAGCAAGTCTAAGCCCTCCAGCCAGATATGAATAAGCCACAAGCAGAGTGGACAGCAGCCCTGCCCCAAGCCAGCACGCAAGGCCAGCGTCATGCACGTGCAAACTCACATGAAGATGCATTTGAAGCATGTGCACAAATGTGTTGGATTAATAGACTGAATGCATGAAGGATCAGTGCATGCACATTCCCTAGCTAGCACATCTAGAGCATTTCAGCGAAGGGTTAGGATATCCAGACACTATTCTATGATTCAAAGGAAGGTTCTACTCTAGGCCTACTCTATGACAGCCTCCTTTTTGCTATTCTGGTATTAAGACTAGCACTGAAGCTTGAATTCATGCAGCAGCCAATGAGGTTTCAGTCATTAAAAGAACAAAACAAACAAAAACAAAACAGTGACATAGAGAACAAGGTGGACAAGTAGACGAAACAAGAGGAGAAAAGAATGGGACATTCTCCTTAGTGATCAAGAATACTTTCACACCCCAATCGCTTTTGACTCCACCCAATCATCTCCAATATCTCTCTTCAGTACATACTAGCATGACCACCAAAGAGTGTTAATGACTCAGACTTCACCAATACACACAAAGTACATATCCACTCACAACACACACACATCTATAAACGACACAAGACAAGACACATGATGATGGTATTAGATGGAGATATATGCAGGAACATGAGCTGTACGTTAGTATGAAACTTTAAAAAAAATTGGGAAAAAAAATTAAATGGCAGCATTGGCACAGAACTGCACATCTTCCTGACTGGCCAGAGATGCATAGATGGAGCAACTGCTAAGATGGCATATGGAAAATCAAACAGATTAAATACATAACATGGAGAAAGCTAGTTATGTTGAAAGTACAGTGCATGGAGTAGTTTTTGGAATCTTCACAGGAGGGTTTAGTGGGAGATGACGTATAAATAGGATGCCTGGCAATTGGACGAGCATGACTGTTCTGTTCTGGCAATGAAATGGATATATCATCTCATTCTATCATTGATGGTAGGTAGGAAGAGGAGGAGGCCTCAGTCACTTCGAACCGTACAGGATGTTGCAGGAGAGCAAAGCATTGTGGGTAAATAGATGAAAAATTTGGTAACTAGTGCATGCTCGGATAACAGGCAAGTTTCTTTTGAGAAGTACGGGCATTTACAGAATATTTTCTTTTTTTACTCTGAAAATGTTTGCAGAATTTTGAACACAGGATGGAGCACAGCAGCATAAATTTTTTCAATCATTTTGGGGTATTTTTGTGAGTGAAACGGTGAAACCTGAAGCATTTCTTTACTTTTTCTTGCTGTGGTCCTGATTTTTGGATTTTTGGCTGTGAAGAGGCTTAGACTTGATGTTAATACAAAACATGGTATTGCAACAATATGGTCATAGAAAACATAAAAATTAGTCAAACTACATTTGGAAACTGTTAGTGCTTGCATTTCTTTCCCAAAATGTTACCCGGGAAGCATTTCATCAAAACATGCACTTCAGAAGAAAGTAAATAAGTCTGATTTAGCTTTTCAGTGCTAATGAAAGGCAATAATCTTCTGTCTGTACCAGATAATCCAGTAATCTTTTGAGTGCCAAACTGATACTAGTATACCCAATTCTCTGAAATGATTCCTCAATTTTCTACAGCACAAAACATTTTGGGAAGAAATCTATCACATGCACTGAACAAGATGCAGCATTGTAGCTTTACACTGACATTTAAATAGTCTTGATTTTTTTCCACATTACATGTAGGTAATGTCTAAAGGAAGGCTAGAGAATTGCAGCAGAGACGTTTCTCCACCCTCTGCTTTACAATAGTAGCATTGAAGAACATCCGCAGTTATCCCACCAATTAATCAGTAGTGATTCTGCAGATATCAGGCAAGGTGTTTCCTTTAATTCCATATGAAATATCATTATCACAATATCTACTACTACCACTACCACTACAACTACCACATTTACTAAGACTTCTACTGCCCATTTCTACTGCCAAGACTTTTACAACTACTTGGATACATCTTTATGAAGACAAGAAGATGCATAGGAGGATGGGCTTCCAAGGAAGGCGGGGATAAAGAGGAGAGAAATGAGCCGGCTTCTTTTTTTTTTGAAGAGTATTGAAGGAAAGGTAACAAAACACTGGGTGGTTTTTTTTTTTTTTTTTTTTTTTTTTTTTTGGGGGGGGGGATATTTTGATGCCTAAGATTTGATCAAAAATATTTCCTTTTCCTCCCTTTGAACATCTTTAATGAGTCCTGCTTCCCATTTCCTCTGTTCATTCTATTCTAAGCTTACATTCCAAAAGAAGGCTTCCTTACACTAGCAGCACCATGGGTTTGAGGATAATGAAAATTTTCTTTTTTCGTGGCATTAAAACCAATTAAAGGAAATTCCTTTTTCCAAGACCAGCGATTTCGACTCCTCTTTCCCTTTGTCCAGTTGAATGCAGAAGTGGACCCCAAGCTTACAACTTAATTCAACTTCTGGAGAAATCAAGAAACAAGGTTGGATAGCTTGTCATTATTCATGTCTCAAACTGCCACCAATTTTGAGCATGCTGTAAACACTTGCTGAGTGTCCAGCTAAGCTCCTTCAGGTCAAGACCACCAGATCTGCACCCAACCAGACAAACTACAAAAGGGACTGCAGTTCTCAACCTAGATTATGAATACATTCTAGTAGTATGCTGAGAGAAAAACCTTCACTTCATAGAATATGATTTACTCCCTTCAAAACTTCCTATCCCAATTTCCTAGGACGTTTCCGTCACCATCTCCTTTGGACTGGCATCCATCCCCTAAACAGTGTAGCTCTCTCCTCCTTGACATGTCAGCACTTACAGGACCTAACACCTACTTATAAAGTTGACATAGTTCTGACATGGAAAAGGTTATGAAGGAATAGGGGAAGGGGAGGGGAATGTATCTAACATTTTTTCAAACTTACCCCAAGGTCCTTTGGTCGAGCTGAATCTTGGACAGTCCTACAAAAAAGTGACACAATACAAAATAGAGAAATAGAGAGGAAGGCGGAAGGAGAACATATGTCAGGTATAGAATACAAGTACAAAGATGACCATGAAACTTCTGAGGTAACATATGCAACAATCACATAATTATACAGATTCCATGAAAAGTAGTCTTCTGGCTGAGAATAGGCAAGTGAACCAGAGTAAATGGATGATACAAACAATTCATACAAATATAGTATATAGAGCTTCACAAGGGTTGAGATAGATACAGATGTCAAAATGCTGAATTTGTTCTCATTCCTGGAGAATATTGTTAAAAGTATCCAAAGAATTTCAGTCTTACCCTAACTGTAAACACACATCAATCCAATATTCCTAAAATATGACTGCACTACCATTGTTGTTCTTATGTAATTTCTGGCTTCAAAAAATTGTTTCTTCGCAGATCTGCAATTATGAACAGTTTGCCAAACAAAAGTTTTACATCCTTGACAGTTAAAACGATAATCTATTTAATATCATTCCTACATTTTCAGGTTCTATATTATTTCATAATAATAAAACTTGGCTATGAAATATGACATATATTCATCACCAAATGTACAGTTACACCACATTTTCAAGCATGCATGGTTAAAAGAAAAAAAAATCTTGTTAGCTACATGCAAGAAAACTGTCGGTAGGTACTGTAATTATCATTTGGCATGCAACATACTGCACCACAATTCAATAGTTTAGGGTACAAGCCATTGCATGTTATATTTAAATGAAAGCAAAGGAGGGGAGGAGAGTGCTTGAAATAATTTGCCTATTACATTCCACTTATAAAGTTAATAGCCATAATGAAACTACAAAGAAGTGTATATGTAGTCAGAACACGTTTTAGAGCAATAACACTGTGGAAATATCCAAAATCATGAGTATAAAACAAGTAACTTCTCTTATTCATAAATATTGTATGTTACTACAGGTATATAATTTCCTGAAATGAGTATATTGAATTCAATATCAACAATACAAGGTTAAAACACAACAAAATATAAACAGAAATTTGAAGACTTAACATATCATATAGAATATCATTTTAATGAAAAGCACTTTTATTATAATTATTCCTAAATTGGACTTAAATATGCTCCAATTAATGCTCGTGACAGTTTTCAATAAATATCTAATACACACAAAACAAACAAAATAAGTGAGAAGAAATGTTAAAGAAGTTATGAAACACTGTTTTATTTTTTTCCTTCATCAAAGGGTTATTTAACCCTATCAAAAAAAAAATATCATCAATTAATGCAGACTTACAAAAAAGAGGAAACTTGGGAAGTGCTGGCTGCAAAGGTATGGTGAAGTGTGAAGGGCAAGAAGTCAAAGAGAGGCAAATAAGGTCATTTATTTTTTCTTACATTTAGAATGGATAAGGCAAGTTTCTGCAGTTGATATGGGAAAAATGAAATGGAGCAAAGTAAAAAAATGAATGCCATATCGAATGAAAAAAGGAGAAAATTCACATGCTTTTTTACTACTACTACTTCACATAGCAACAAGTGTTTAATGTGCAAATTCCCTATTAATATCTACCCAACAAACCAATTATCTTCTTCCCCAAGCTACATGTACATTTGAAATTATCATCCTCAGTATAAGAAATAAATTCCCAGATATCTCTCTCTTTAAGAATCTTTAATCTAACTGAATAATCTGGATTTATTAATGAAATGTGGTTTTAGGCACTAAATTTATATCACAAAATGGATATTTTCAGTTATCTTTATCAATCTATTGAAATAAAGCTTTGAGTTGAAACAGATTTGAGCAAACAAAGAGGACATAATACAGGGTGTACTGGGACACAGGTGAACATACACATACATGTACAGTCACACAATAGCTACTTTTCTTTCATTCAAATTTGGGATTTCTTTTAGCTGTGAAGAGGGCGAGAATAATATTCTGATCTTCTTTTACAGCACCTTTTGAAAACAAACTTTAAAGTGATATGCATTGGGATCTAGAGATTGGAGATGGAAGATGGAATGCAGAATCAACCAAAATTGGTTTAAAGAATGTATATGAGAGAAACTCTAATAATTGTATAGAGTGCAGACATGTGAATATAAGATTAGGGATAGCCAATAGGAAAATTAGATGTATTTAGCAGGAAATAGATACAGCTTCAAAATAAATAATTTATAAAATAAAAACACCCCTCTTTCTCTTTGTCCAATCCTATTCCAAAGGACTGCACAAGAAGGTTGGAAACAAGAGCACACAGACAGAACACTGAATAACACATAAGGAAACTATCATATTCAGCGTACCTCAGCAAACCGCTCTGTTGCCAAGGGAACTTCGTCCTCTAGAAGATGTGGTGACCCAGACTCGGATACGGTCACTTCCGAAGTGGACACACTATACCCAGTAACACTAGGCTCGGATCTTTGAACTTCAGATTTGGACATGACTATTTTGCTTTCTACTGTGATCTGCTGCACTGTGGACTCTCCGGGATGCCCTGTCTTAAATTCCTCGAGAGGACTTTGTGTGTAGGTTTGTTGTCCAGGGGAGGTGTCTCCTTCCCATGCCTGGGCACCCATTGAGGTATGCCTGATGTCAGTCAGGTCTGGGCCTGGAATGTTAGCAGTGACATCCAGAGGCTCTGGATCTCCTAAGAGATCAGGGTTGATGCCATGGACATCACTTGACGACACTGCTGCGATGGCGGGTTCCTGGATGGGCTCCGAACCTGTTAAGGGTTCTGGCTCCATATCAGCATAAGGATTGATGCTCTCCACACGTTGCACATCTTGAGCTTGGATCTGTGGCTCTTCGATGACAACATCCCCAATTGGATCAGGCTCCATGTCTCTGTATGGGTTGATGCTTTCCTCTTGCTGCTCTGCACTTGCTTCAATCTCAGGCTCCTGGACAATGTTCGATGCATGGGCGATATAGAGATTCTCGTCAGAGCTCATGCGATCAGGTGTCGGTGCCTCGTCAACCTCGATCCTCACCTGTGACGTCTGAGGAGCCAACTGCACCCCTTCAAGTTCATCAGTTTCTACACCCCCCTCGGAAGAAATGGAATCAACCTGAACCCTGATCTGTTCTGCTGCTCCTTCTAGAGTCTTATCGGCAGTACCTACAAAGACGGCGGTTTCCGCCGAAGATTCGGAACCCGATTCAGGGGGATGGGTGGAATCAAATGTTTTGGAAGTGACCGTGACACGAGTCTGCGTGACCGTTACGCTTTTTGAGGAGGAAGGACCCGCAGAAGCCATGTCCACGTTTGACTTCTAAGGGGAGGAAAGAGGGACAAGAAAGATGTCTTGGTAATATCTTTATTCACAACAATCCTCCTCACACTTTTCCACTTTGTTTAATAGGTTATGACATGTCAGTGGATTCTAGGATTTTAAAATCCAAAGTAGAACCCTGTCATTTCTCAAGTACTATGAAGTACTAGATAATTTGTGAGAAAAGTTTCTATTTTAAAAAACAATTTACTTACAAAATACTAAAGATAACAAGTAAAATTCTGTTCACAATGTTGAAAAGGATTCCAGACAGGGAATGAAGGGGGATGAAGGAGCACGAATTGGATTGGACAATTCAAACATTAGGAGAGAGGACGGACTAATCGGGGCATTTGAAAGTGAAAAATACAGGCATTTACTCAGTGCAGGGAGATCAAGACCTTAAGTCATGACAGAAATTTGATTCGAGCACTGGCATGTCTCCTGTACTAGTCATACCATGCAGTGTCTCAATGTAGATGTCACAGATGGGTCATCGATTGCCAAGGCAACACGACTTTGTAAATAATGCATACTGGTAATGTATTTCGGATACAGACACATAAATATTACAAGTAGATCGTAGAGAGCACATCATACAATGAAATGGATTGTTCACCTGACTGAAATGCACTTAAGTCATATATCAATTGAAAAGAATATCTCTCACAGAGAGTAACAAAGATGCTTATAATACTGATTTTTGGTATGTTTATATTGGCTGATAGCAGTTAATTAAATTACATTCTAAATATGAGAAAGAGGAAGATTTATAAGAGAAAAAATATATTCATGCTGCATGCTAAATGTTATGATGTTCATGACAAAGGCTGATTAGTAATTGAGAGCTGAAAGCATTTTGTTTTGATCTTTGGCTAAAGGAAGAATTTGTCCATCACAATAAACATATAAAATATTAAGTAATTTTGAAAATGTATTGGTCAGATAGGATCCCAAATCATTAATAATTGTAATATTGAAAGAAAAAAGATTTTTGCAGAAAACAACTCTTGTGACACCAAAAAAAAAGGACAGTCACACAATGAATATTTGCGTAGAAATTAAACATATGTCAGTGTTTCATGAAAACACATAAAAATTGAAATTTACTCCAAAGAAATGATTGAGCAGCCTAGTAATGCCCATGCTTAGAGAGTGTTTAGTTTCATTTAAAAGATCATGTATATACTGAATCACAAAGTTTAATGTTTCTTTCTGGGGGGACTACAAATTGGTTTGTGATCAAATTCAAGAGCGCCTTGTGATCAAATGTGAGGTTTATAAGCATTTGTTGGTTAGTTTGCCTCAACTACCTCAAAAAAGAAAATTAAAATAGAATACACTAGAATAAAAGTGAACAAAGAAATTCTTTAAAAGCTCTAAATAAACACAATACCTGCGGTCCTGTAGGTGATGGTGAGTCCTCCTGGAAGTGATTAGGGAAACAAACAATAAATTATGAAAATCCTCAACATACATGAATTTCAAAATAACTTCACAAGCACTCTGGTGATGAATTACATTTTGCAGACAAATGGTATTGATTTTCATCCTCTTTATTCCAAAGAATAGCCTTATATTTCAAGCAACAAGCCAAGTGGAATGAAGTCTGGATGAAAAATGGGCCATGAGACCAAAAACGTCAGGAGACCAGCTTTGCTAATGGCCATCAATCAACTCTAATGTTATAAGGTTTTATTCATTTGTCAGATTTCTATTCTACTAGGAGTATTTTTACAAACTACAGTGTAGGTTTTTATCAAAAATATTTTGTCATTATGCACATTAGGTCCCTGCTCTGTAATAGAGTTTATAATTTTTCTATGGTAATAAGGGACATCAAAAAAATGAGATTATATACACTGTAAAAATTTATGCATGTATGAACAATCCCATCTGTACAATGTGGTTCCCCTTCTTTAGAAATAAGGATGCACTTAAATCCGGAAAAACTGAGAAAGAGGCATCCGCAAAATATTAGAGCATTATAACACATTACTCAAACATGAATACATGAATGTGAAAGAGCCTGCATGAAATATGCACAGACTTGATTATATGTCATGCTCAGGTTAATAAATTGATGAATAAATAGTTGCTATGATACAAGAATAGATGACATGCCTGTATCCATGCATGAAGACAGTCTGAAAAATGCCAGCTGCAATCCCTGGCATAGAAGTACTCCCGGACAAGCCCCCAATTGTTATGCATCCTCTGCCCACTAGTGGAATGTATGAAAGGAGCTCTAACAACTCCTGTATTTCAAGCTACTGTACTCAAAGCTACAGAATTATGGACTTGTGGACCTGCAACCAGAGTGCATATCAGGTTTCAGGGTTCAAATCCTGGGTTCTTGACATTCAAAGGGATACTATTTCCTATATAGTACATTTGTCATCCATTTCACAGAAAAAAAGAAAAATCTCAAGTTGAGGACTGGAGAGAAAGCAGAATGGAACGTGATTGGCTAAACTGTCAATGCTCTACATGCATATATGTGAACAATGCACAGGATGTATGGTTAAAATTCATAGAGAGGGTTGAGGGGTGGTTTTTTTTTCTAATTCTGAAAGAACTAAGGACAGTAAGAAGCAAGAGGGTGTGTCAGTAGTGGCTGCTGAGTGATTACCTCTTTAGTTTCTTCCAGAGTTCCGAACGAGGGTTCAAAGTGGAGCTCTCTTCTTTCTTCCTCATGCTTCTCAAGAATTTCTTCCTTGATTTCCTAGCGATTGGGAGGAGAGACATGGTAAAATAACTCCTCTCATGCATGTAAAACAAAACAGCAAAAGCCATGGCAGTACATGACCAAAATAAATCTAAGTCAGCATATCAATGTCATTCAAAGAAAGAGATGCAATACCACAACAAAGTATGAAGAAAGGTTACATGGTACAAAAAGACATTTCTGAATAATGAGGGGGTTTTCTTAATCTGACTAGTATACAAAACTTTATGAAAAAAATATTTACATCTTTATCTATGCTGAAAGGAAACATGATGCCCTAATAAATAAAGACAATTGCTATCAAATAAGCCTAGCTTTATCAGTTTGAACATGGTCTCGAAATCATTTACATTGGACATATTTTTGTACTATTTCATTTTCTTCTTTGACTGTGATTGCAAGGTCTATCAACCTTAATACCAAGCTGAGTTTATCTAGGTATCGAAAAACCGCCTCAGAGGAAATGGATTAACAATGCAAGCAAAAGATAAAAGTATCACATATATTCTGTCAAATAAAAAAGGCAGCTATGGTTAAATCATACAGGTATGAAAGAGAAGTAATGCACATTTGTTTTACACAGATTCCAATACCATTCGTCTTTGATAATTAAAAATATATTTTCAGTTGATCAACTTGGAATGATAAACAAGTATTAAAGGGATTTCATTTAATGACACAGCAAATGTTGAAATAAACAACAACAAAAAAATTAATATAAACTAGACAGGCATGTGATGATGCACAAGGAGAAGCAGAAATGAAAAGAAAATTCCTCCAAATTAGTTCCCACAGAAACACAGAATTAAAGAAAGTTTACCTCATAGAATTCCGCGGCAGCTGCCGATTCCTTGACATCCTGCAATGAAGAAAGAAACACCAAAAAAATAAACTTACATTCTAAAAATAAAGATATTTTACAGTAATGAATAGGATTAAAAACATCTTTATCAATTCTGTTCCTTGTAGGTACCATGTACAGAGAGTCTATGAAATAGTTCAATAATCTCAATTCAGGAGGAAAATTTTTGTGAACTTCAATATTTACATAAGGATGAATTAAACACCCTGTCATAATTCATTATCTACTGTATTGAGTTCTAGTCCAATTTGGTGAAGTCTTTGGTGAAGTAAAACTTCTCCTCTGATATCAAATTATTTTTTTAGATGATGCAAAAGAGAGAATCATGTGAAATATTTGACAAATGTTTTCAAAGCATAGATGCAAGTCTTAAAGGAAAGGATTACATTACTTTAATTTAGGTGAGGGACTGACAAGGGTACTTGCCAACATCTAAATAAACTCAACATGCAAAACACATAAACAATCATGCACACACAAATGTGAATAGTGTAAAATACAAAATGTAATTTTGCAGTCTAGAATTTTGGCACGATGTTTGATCTTGAAATGCTTTTGATGCACAATTAGAAACATAAGACAAACACTAAGGAATTCAGAAATAAGATTGCAGATAGCTAAATGACCAAGTAAAAGCTAAAACTTGAAAATATCAATATACAATACCTTGAATTCAAGCACAGTAAAACAATAGCTACCATTGACATAAGAAAAGATGGACAAATCTTTCAGTTGAGCTAATTTTTCCTTAAAAGAGCCAGAGAAATATTTGTTTACTCTCTCACTGGAATTCCTTCCCAGTCAGCAATGGGATACAATTGATATGTTATCAATAATATCAGAGTCAGCATAACAATTAATGAAGCAATTGATGGCTAAAGAAGCTTTAAAGCTTTGATAAATTTTGCCAAAATATAATGAATTAGCTCTCTGAGTTACAGTTTCATATTTCATACTTGTTACATATAGGCTTATCATGATGATGAAATGATAATATACTTTCAAAAAGTAAAAAAAAAACAATGACACTAAGTAATACACTCACCACTTTCTAATAACTGGGAAGACAAGAAGGCACATTTAGGGGTTTTCTGGCTCACGAACTTGAACTATGAGCTATGAACTTTTCTTTCCTTAGCAGAGAAGTGCAGGCAGGTCACACACCATGCATAG
This sequence comes from Echinometra lucunter, assembly GCA_029962745.1. Taxonomy (NCBI): domain Eukaryota; kingdom Metazoa; phylum Echinodermata; class Echinoidea; order Camarodonta; family Echinometridae; genus Echinometra; species Echinometra lucunter. The sequence goes on from CM057170.1 coordinate 20,082,790, forward strand.
ATAACAATTAATCACTTGAATGCGGAATAGGGTGCAGCAGTCGGTTCAAACTAGTCCAATCCGGTTTGTGTGGGTTTGGACTGGTTTGCACTAGATCACAGTGCTTTAGTATAACACAGAACATTATATTCACAGTTCTCTGTGCTTGAGAAATGAATGTATAGCAGGTAATAAGATTGGGAAACTTGCTGGGATAGCTTTGTCAACCATAGATCTAAATGGTATGATTTTATTTCATGACATCTGTATAAAATTCAAGGTTAGTAAATATAATCTTGTTTTTTAAGTGATAAAGTTAAGAGTTGTGCTTGTGGATGATATGAAATGTACAAATTTCTTCTGAATCATAATGGAGCAGCAAATGAATTTGTTTTATCAAAATCATTGTTTGTGCCTCTGAGATAAGATCATAATCCTCCAATGTGTAAACAAAGAATCGTTGTCCTTGAGAGTCTTGCTAGCTAAAAAAAAGGAAAAGTTTGAAGAAGGGATATCTACGTACAGTCTGCATACATATGAAGGAAACAAATCTTCAAATATATTGCATTGATAGAAGAGGAATGCATGGAAAGATTTGACGATAGTAAAAAACATTGTACAAAGTTGCTTAATATGTGCATGACGTACAATGTGTGCAACAGGGTGACTGGAAGAAAGAAGGAATTAAAAATGATACTTTATAAGATAAAATGCACAAAAAGGACAAATACAAGGTGAAGCGCACTGGTGTAAAAAGAAATGGGATGGAGACATTTCAAGACATGGGGGGGGGGGGGGGAGGCTCTTTGGATTCAGACATGTTTTTTACACACACTATTTCTTACTCCATCAAACTACTGCAACATGCGCTCTCCTCGAACGAAACATCCAACTACTAGAGAACCAATGAAACAGCTCATGAATATTTAAAAGCAACAAGGGTCTGGCAAAACATGTTAATTAGGATTTGGGATCATGAATATGCATGTACCTCAGAAGAGCTGGCCTCAATAGCTTCTTCTTTCAACTCCTGAGGAAAGTATTGCAAGGAGGGAGGAAAGAAAATTAAAAGAAAGAAATATAGAGAAAAAAACCCTTTTAGAAAAGGAATTTTCAGGCACAAAGGACAATGAAGTTTGTAATCTTGACAAGTGTGTACTCCATTAGAAGGAGGGAATCAACAGTGAACTCAAATTTCTTATACTTTACAAATGCAATTGTAATCTGAAAATGAAATTACATAAAATTGGCAAGAAAAGAAGCAAAATCAATGAGAAAAAATTCCTATAACTGTTTCATCACTATTCTACTAATTTGACTAGGTCTTATCAACTTCTGATAAAACAACATTTGGTACAGGTTGAAACCCTTACATATGAAACAATTAATATATAATTCTATATCTGGACAATGTTGTACCTTGATCAATCTATCGGTAACTTCTTGCCGAGCTTGCTCCTAAATGTGTCAGTAAGACAGCGGTGAAAAGAACAGAAAGAAAAAGGCATCAGATGCTGGTTGTTGCGGGAATACAAGAGAAATCAAATTAGCAAAAGAAATGTTTTTGAGGTATTTTGTCTGAGGATTTCAAAATTATTTTTGTGGTAGTTTGAAGAATATTGCCTTTAACACAATCAGCAATTTGTAATTCTGGTTAAGCTTCTGCAAATCAAAAAAAATATTATAGAAAATTTGCATCAATTTTCCAAATATATTACTGAATATGTTTTTATTGATTAGTATTTGACTTTTTCTAGTTGTTCTTTTTTTTTAAAGAAGAAAATTAAAATCATAAATCTCATAAACTGCATGGTAACATATTTCAGCACTGCAGGAAGTACTATTCAAAATTTGCTGCAAATATTTCATCTATTTCAGGCAGATAAAGAAGTATCTATAATGACAAACTTTTATTCTTATTGGCAGTATAAAGGCTGGAGTATGAATGAAAACGCAATTACTGCGGCCCAGTTCAATACCTCTAATGTACTTTGAAGAATATCTGGTCTTTGTTGGCCCTGCGTTACCATGGTAATGATGCATTTGGTTTTGGAGAAAAGAGAACAAACAAAAAGGAAAGAAAAGAAGAAAGAACAGAAAATAATAACAGTTGTTACAAAATGCTTTTTGAAATTAGAAGAATGTCAAGTAATTTTTGTTTTTTTTAATTCTTTTTCTTTTTTTCATATGAATCCACATAACTTCAAAAGTAACATGTGTGAAATGTTTTTCCTGATTTTTTTTTAATACACAAAACATGAAATCAAATTTCTCTTTAAATAAAATTATCACTTTGCTTCATTTGTTCGATCCACTTTACAGAGACACAATCTCATCAATTTCAACATACATGTGCATCTGTCATGTTAAGCAGTAAAACAATGGGATCACAATTTTTTAAAAATTCTTTCATGCAAGCATTTCTGTAAAACACATTGGAACAGTATTTCTACATTGAGGTACAATCTGGAATTAAGAAATTCAATCCTTGATGTATTTTAATACGTTAAATTAAAATTACCACATATACATGTAGATACCAATGCTAAAACATTTGCCATTTGAATTTAATAAGATATTTCTGAAAATAGGGACTTAATGTGTTAGCTACAAATAATTATTAGCCTATACACTAAACAAGTTGAGCCCATGAATCTTTTTCGCAGTTACGTATAATCACAATATACATGTGTAGCTTTATAATAAATCATATCATACTCTACGATTCCAATTCCCCCTCTATTTCCGTCAATGATGTTATCACTTTAATACATGTATTTGTAAATAACTAAGTATTTGTTACACGGAACAATCGGTAAGTCACGACTAACTCAGACAAATGCTTGGCTACATCTTCCACCTTTGTAAAAACAGAAAATTGCATTCTAAAACTTTTTCTTTCCTTTTTATCATGGATAATTCATGCATTAATCTTAATCCTAAATCTATTCAGTATCAACTATAAGCCTGCCGGTCCAACTTATTCCAATAACACCCCAACAAATGGATAGTTAACTGATCTATTTTAAGTACATGTATCTGCTACCTCCCTTGGCAAAAAGTAGTGTTTTTTACATGTGTCCTTGTATGTGTACCAGTATGTGTACTTCACAATATCTTTCTATAGTTGTGGAATTGTTAAGGCAGTGTTTAGTAAACACAGTAACACTGGCAAATAAAAAGAGAGAAAGTGAGAAGTGGAAAGAGAAAAACGAGAAGAGATGAACATGAAGGGCTGGGAAATGGTGTTTAAAGCATATTCATATAAACGGAGGCCACTACAAAACATTGAGCCTAGAAACGAACTCGCCGACCACAACACTGCCAACAGACTCTCTGCCAACCACACAGAGCAAGCAGCAGTTCCACTGGGGTTAAAGGTCAAAGGTCACAGGGTTCATAGCTCAGGTGTTAAATCGAAGTAAAGATAAAATGATGATCTCTTTTCATGCATACCTTTAATGCATGATTGCGGCCAGAGCTTAATCCCCCTTGGTCCTTAGCGCAGTGCAACGTGTACGAATGAACGGTGCGAAGCGCAGTTGGGATTTCCATTTTACAAAGAAATTGGAGCATCGTTAAGATTCAGAGTTCGGTTAATGGGGTTAGTTTGAGAATGGATAAATCAAAAACACATAATAAAATGAATAATTAGTCAATAAAAGTACAAATAAAACCGTTACAAGTAATAAGAAGCAAAGTAAATTAAGGGTTCTACATGTACCTATACTAAACCTTGTTAAAAAGCTCTCTAAGTGGAGAATATGTGAGAGATATTGAGGGGAAAATAATTAAATTAAAAACATGTATGGACAAGATGGAATGAAGATGAAATGCATGCGATGGGAAAGCATGTATGGGTGAAACAAAATTAAAAAGCAACTTGAAAACACAGAATGTGGTAAAGCCGTGGCAATAAAATCTGAAACTCGAAGATATCCTCTTAAAAGTGCAACTAAAGCAGGTGGCTGTGTGCTGGAAAATTCTGCAAAAGAAATGGTTGGGTTATTCATGAGCTGGGCAGATCTTCTAGCATTCTAAGGGCTAAAACAAAAGGCAGGTATGTGGTGGGAAAAAAACACACATACACATCATTTGTATACTTTACCATGCATGCATACAAGACTTGGGTCAAAAGTACACAATAATACAGTCAAATAACATTTTACTAATAATAGATGAATATATGAATAGGATGAGGGAAAGATTAACATTAAATCATAATAAAAATGTGACCATGCTAATTTACAAAAGGTAAAACTATAAGAGGAAGAGTGGAAAATTGTATCATGCTTCTTCAGGGCGGGGAGTTTCCGGCTGAAAATGGAGGATTTTGAAAGATGTCATGGAGGGAATTTCCTGTGGAGGATTAACTGATATTTGCATTGACAGGTCATGAATAAATATGCATGGGACTGGTAGAGAAAAATTAAAAGATAAATTGAAAAGGCAGAAAATAAAAAAGTAAACAGAATCCCAAAAATATTTGGAGGTGTATATAAAAAAAAAAATAGATTCAAATCATGGGAAAATGGATTTAGGAAAAGAAAGAAAATTGTGGAGGATTCCACCAAGTACATGACGGATGGATTTTTTTTTCTTCATATTTTCAGAAAAATGAAAAGAAAAAAAGAATATGGGAATAAGATGAATAAGATGAATAATGAGAGATGAAAAGCAGGGGCAACAGAACAGAAGCAATAGGTTGGGAGCAAAAGTTTCTTGGGTGGTTTTTATTTCATTTTTTCCCCATCAAACTTAGATGAAAGTGATAATATTTACTGTAATTTTAGTGATTTCTCAGCTTCCTCAATACACACTATCTTCTCACATCTGTCAAAGCACAAACTTATCAAATCATACCTATATCACAACAAAAAACAACACACATTTCCGGTTCTGAATTACACAGTAGATAACATACATCTCAAATAGTACACTGAATATCACTTTTATATAACTCTTTTTCTATGCACAACTCTTCATGGCATACCATAACACAATTTTCTTCCTTTCTGCAAATAAAATTTGCCACAAGAACCAATAAAAGAATTCTAAAGAATATAATAATATCTTATTTGCTTTCTACCACCACATACATTCATTTTCAGCACTACTAAAATCTCAGCTAATAATCTATCTCTCTCTCTCTCTCTCCATTATATACAAGCAGTGATTGGGGACAGACATTCATTTTGCTTGCTTTTTTGGATGCCATGCTTTTCATTTCACGTGAATTTTCACAATCTTGCATGGCGCTGTAAGCGATTTGTTTAATTTACTCACAAATAACCAATATGTCAACAAACAAACTCAATGAGCCATACTCTGTGTTTTTCTCTCGTCTCCTTCCAAATATTTTCACCCTTTTTCATTCCAATCAAAGTAGAACATACACAATCTGACTTTAAACAATCCAACATAAAACAACACGACACCATCGAAATCCTCGGCATAGAACAAAATAAACAGAAAAAAACATGAAAACCCAAACAACACGAAATAAAAACAGACACAAGTTGGTTGAAACAAAAATTCACACACTCAGCAACACAGACACCACACAAACATTCATCACAGATATGCAAATCTATGAAAATTACCCCAGAGAACTCTAGCGTGATGTCTGCTTGACCTTGAGGTGAGAAGGCATCAAGGTCGTTGCCTAGACGGTCTGGATAATAAAGAAGATGGAAAATGAAATCATGAAACAGTGTTGAGCACATTAAAATGGAAACAAAATTCAAAATGAAAGACTTTGAACAACACTGCCCAAAGCAAACTTCAATCAAGAACAAAAAACTGCCACATGAAAGAAAACTTTTCCAAGTCCATAAATTTTCATATTGTATGTAACATACTTTTAGGAACTCTCTAGAAACTATTCCCAAATGAAAATCAGTAAATGAATTTCAAGTTTTGTGGCAGATAATTGGGGAAGGGAGAAGTAGCCCATGTCCAACAACAAAAACATCAACAAAATTACCATCATGTTAGTGTAAATTTTCAGAATAGTGTCCCCACCCCCCTCAATTCTACAAAAAATCCTGGGTTCACCCCTACATCTCCCTTGGATAACACTGCATAGTCCAAGACGAGCATCTTGGATATTTCCAAGGTAACCCTTGAAACAGGGTGCAGAAGTGATTGGTCAAAATTCAAAATGGCCTCACCTGATTGGTCGAGAGCCATCTGGATATCTCTCATCATGTCTGACTCCTCCTCTGGTTGGGCTGAAACATCGAGACTGACGTAGTTGCCTAGGCAACGGTCGATGATGTCTCCCCTACCAATACTCCTTAGTGCTTCCTCAAGCTTCTCACCTGGAAAAAAAAGAAAAAAAAAGATGAGGGATGATATTTCAAGATGCTGATTAAAGAGCAAAATGCAAATATTACTATTTTCAAATGCCCACATGGAGTAATAATCACAGTTATCAATAATGTTTCTTTTGCATACAGCCCTTTTTACATGTAAGTAAGCAAATGATTAAAGCTCTTTGAAGAGCATTATTACCTGGTCATTGGTTCAGTTTGATTCCACACCAATAATACAAATTCTTCCTTCCACTGGGAGTATTCCAGATATTTGCAGATGAATGTACATTAAATTCAACCACAATGGTCATGGTCATTGGTTCAGTTTGATTGCACACCAATAATACAAATTCTTCCTTCCACTGGGAGTATTCCAGATATTTGCAGATGAATGTACATTAAATTCAACCACAATGACATTCACATTCTATGGGGAATCCATTTAACATTTTTATCATAAAAAATCATGCATTTCAAATATACATAAAATGGACTGAAAGTATATGTAGAAGTTAAAAAGCTGCCAATTTGAAAGAAAAAAGGAAAAAGGTGATTTTGAACTTTCCATCACATTGCCATTTTAAGGATTTTAATCTTCATTTCCTTTTAATACAAAATTTCAGCATCAAATGACATATATAAGGATTTTAGTGCTTCATTTCCTTTTAATACAAAATTCCAGCATAAAATGGCAAATATTGACAAAACCCAAATGGGCACATTATGTGTAGATTTTTTGTTTTCTGCTCATATTGAAGGCTTTTACATGCCAATTATTGTGCCAAACCCCACAATGTTGACCGTTATGATTGGTGAATACAGATAGAAGGCTATATAAGCATCTGGATCATGCTTTGAACTTACTTGTTGCATCTTTCCCTTCTTGCTCTGCCCAGTTGTGCAGCATGACGAAGGCCTGTTCTGGTCTATCATCGTTCTCCCTCTCGATAGCCTTGAGTTCCCTCTCGCTGAGGCCTAGCTCACGACCCAGGTCCTGCCATTGGTCTCCTACCTGGTTGGCCACGTCCCAGAGTCGGATCTCCGCCCTCTGGTGGGCACTCTTCGGACCTGCATGAATATAAAGATGACCGAACATCAGTCTGGAAATATAAATTTCCTGTGCAAAAACTTTCATGCACTTTTCTAACATTACTGTCACATAATGAGTACTAAATGACATTCTAATTCAATCCAGGATAAATTTATACATTTGTTAGAGAACACCTTATCGTGGCAGCTAGCAGATACTCTTAGACCTTCAGAAATAAAAGTTAGTGTTAATGAATTTGTTGTTCCCATTCAGTATATACACTCAATAGACATTCTGAGCATCATTTTATAAAGAGATTTCATGTTACGCCAACAAGCATATAGGTCACATCTTAACTTGAGACCATTATCAATCTTACATGTTCACAGAATAGATAAAGGATTGTAAACATGCTTTTAACTTGAGGATCTGCAACCAAATCAAATCCATCATGACTACATACACAGTGGTGCCAAATTACTCTGGATAATCCTTAAATAAGGTACAACTGATCAAATCAAAGCAGAAACAAACTCTAATCATTTGTAAGATGGTGATTAGAATTTCTATAAAAAGCACACTACACTTATCCCATTTAATTTTGAAATGGCATTTTTTCCTCCCTGTTAATAATGCCCCCACCCCCCAAACCTCATTTTTTCTGTTTATTACATCATGTCTGAATTGGCTTAACCTGTTGAGAACGATTTGATTTGAGTACAACATGCATTTTCCATAGACCCTAGCCTGAGTTATCTCAGGCTTAGTGTTCAACGGGTTAAGAAATGTGAAGATCTTACTCATTGAGGGATCCTGGAGGAATGTGTATTTCTTGCGTAGTTTGATTGATGCAAAGTTGAGATTGCTTGGCACTCCATCCTGCTCCTAAACAAATACAAACAAATCATTACAAAATATAACATGATTAATATAAGACTTGCAGGGACAATATTGCAGGAACGATATCATCAGGTAACAGTACGCTCTGTAGGGAAGTTTAGATATTTATTCTAAATGGTCAGGTAACATTTCATCAGTATGCCAAAAATGTGCAATAGCTGACACCTAACATTGGACTAGCAGACTGCCACATCAAAGTTACCTCAAATGGCTCAATTATCAACTGGACACAAAGATAGATGCTCTTCAAAAGAAAAATCATACCAAATAGCAAGAAAATGACTGCTTTGTCCTTGTGATTCAATGATTACTTGTAACTTGTTACTCGGACTTGGACTCGGACTCGGACTCGGACTGACTGGACTTGGACTGACTGGACTCGGACACATCACTGATTTGTACTAAGTAACATACCATAACTTTACTTATTACATTAAATAATTTTGGATGACCATGACATGATAAATTTATACATGTGGAGTTCAACTTAATAAAAAAATTTCAATAAAGATGAAAAGCAAAATTCAATATCTCATGGATAGCTGCTGATAAACGAATTTCACCACAAATCACAATTTCATGGAGATTTTAACATCAATGACAAGCTCTTCACATTTTACATGCTTGATGGTAGAAGCATTACATACAAAATCAATGACTCAAAACGAGGATAATTCATTTGATAATGGCTGAAAACCAGTGTGACAACTTGTGGCAAATTCTAATGAATGCATATCAAAGAGTAACTTTTTTTTTGTAATTTCATCTGGAAGGCCAACAACTATGGAAAGCAATTTTCAAAATATGAAATGTCTATGTGAAGTTGGGAGATTGAGGAAATTTATAACAGGATTTCGGTCAATAAATGCCACCAGCTTTAAGCACCGTAAATAAAACAACCATAACTGATTTAAAGACATACAATGCAAAAGCTAAAAAGCATTTCAAGAGCAGAAGTCTTAACATTCATGGTAATATTGTTAAAGATTTCAGACCTATGAAAGTATCATTCAATCACTCACTAGCAAGTATCGGAATGGACCTGTTTACTAATTTCATGCATATTTATTTACAAAGTTTCCCTTGACAAATAGCAAGCTTGCCAAACATAGCAACAACTAATGTATGCAAACTGGGTTCCATCTATTCAGATGCCATTATGCATGACAGGTGAACTGAATAGTTGGTAAACAAGGGTTTTGGAGAGAAACGTGCATAAATTTGAATACATTAGTAAAACAGGTCTATTCCAAAAGAGTAAAATAAAATAAAAGAGTAAAATAAACCAGAACACAGTAGAAACCAAATAACATCATGCAGAAAAAGCAATCCCATAAGAACATTACAAACAAAACCAAAACAGAACTACAAACCAAATCAAAGCATGCAGTGATGTCTTACATACAAATGTTTACATTACATTTAGCTAAACACATGAAAAGTTTTTTTGTTTCTCTTTTTTCCAAATTCAAAGATGATATATTAGCAAAATAACAATTTTTAATATAACAAATCTACATAAATTTCAGACAATTAACAAATGTTCAGTTACAGTAAATGACCATTCCTATGATACGCTGTTTTATTTCAACTGTATTTTTTTTTTTCTTAACACCCACTTTTATTTTTTAATTGACAAAATGCACAACACACATAAGCATAAACATCTTGAATACATCTAACATGCAAGCCTCACAGTACCTAAATATATGTAAGGTATATATATCATATCATATATTTAATACACATATATGAACAAATAATATATTTCCACTCAAAATACCTTTATTGAAAGTGTTATGAGGAGATTTGCATCATATAAATGAAAGTTGGGATCCAAAGAAAGGAAAGAAAATAAGTTAGCAAATACATATTGAAATATAATTTTAGATTTCCAACATTTTTGGAAACAATCTACCTCTCCGAAGAATGAAGAAAATGTAAAGACTGACCTACATGTACTTATTTATTCATTTATCTATTTCTGATATTCATACAGGGTGGCACATATCACCAATTATGCTGGTCTTCAATGAAGCCCTGTTTGGTAACATTTCATCACACAAAGCAGTGCCTTCTACGGAATACTCAAAGACAAAACAATTTTTTTCTTCTTCATACCAACAATGCAAAAATAAGATTTGTGAATGACAATTAGAAGGAAAACAAACATCCTCCCATTATAATCATCTATGCCTGCACCGGGTTGATTGGAACCATGAAATTCATATTGTTTTGCTGGTTATACAAATGTATGAGAACCACTGTTATTGAGATGAAATGCATTAACTGAAATTTTAAAATTTAATTCACCATACTCCATAAAATTCTCAGATGAATTATTCCAAAAAGATCAAGAGGGATAAGTATAATTATTCTTTTGACATGATTCAGATGTTATACATCCCCCCCCCCACCCTCAAAAAACAAGTTGACTGACTACTGATCGAATTCAAATACGATCTTTGAAAATGTAAAGTACTTTCCACTTCTTATTTCATAATCAACATATTTCAATTTCATAATTCATTTCTGTTTAATACCTTGCTTGCATCGTGATATTCTTCGATACTGGTGAGTGAATACAATTCCTTCTGTATGAGGAAGGAAAGCATTTAGATTGAAGCAAAATACAAAAAAAAACAAAAAAAAAATGGGTACAACTGCTTGTTTGTGAAAAGATACACAGCTTAAAACTGTACATGTAATTCCTTATACACTTAAAAATTCAATAAGTTATCATGGTTAAGTAAATCAAAGTGAAATGTTAACTTATGCCTTCTAGAAACTATATTGTCTGTATGAATAGCCTGACTTTACTTGAAGGAATAAACAAAAATCAAACAGCGTCCCACAAAACTATTTTACCTCAATATAAACATATTTAAAGAATGGTAATAAGTAACATATGAAGAAAAAAAAATCTGTCTGACCTGAGTTAATTGATTATTTATACCTATAGTTGTACTACAATGTATGTATGTGTCAATACTGGTTAATGGAAATCAAAGAACAGAATGCATAGAATACCCCAAAACTCTCTTACAGAATCAATTATTTCTAACCTCTCTTAATACTCTATCATTTCTTTAAAACAGAACTCCATGCAAACATGCCCATTCTCTTAATTCAACCATATGGAGTTAGGTAAGGTTAATGAAAATCTTCAGATAATCTTCAAATAACAGTCCCATTTCTCCAAAAAAAAAAAAAATCAAAACAATCTCCATATCACAAGAAACTGATTAAGGGCATGCTAAAAGAGGTCAAAGGTCATCAGATACCTTTGTAAACATCTTTTGCTCTTTCTGCCGAGCCCAGCCGGGGAAATAAAAGGAAAGATATAAGGAAATGAGAACAAAAAAAATGAAAGAATGGATTGACAATCATGGTTTAAACTCCAATACATAATTTCTGACACACTTACATAAAACGAGACTAATTTTCACCATGCACATACAAAATCGTGACTAATGAGCCTACTTAACTATTGCGTATCTACAAAACCAGGGTGCTACAAGAATATAAGTAATATTTCTTTCTTTTGGGGGTATTTGGAAGCAATCTCTTCATGTCTGTCTGATCAACTTGTCGAAATTAATAAATTAGCAAAATATATTCACCCAAAATTCTAAATGATTTTTTCCTAATCTGTCAAATCAAAGGGGACAAGATCTTTTGATTATTAGAATAAGCTGGAAATTCCAATAAACAGTCTTAAAAATATATTTTCTTGGGGAGGGGAAGGATGATTAAGTTGATGGCTGGAGCAAGGCATAATATTACTGTTATCCATGTTATGTTTGGGAAAATAATTTACAAAGAGTAGCACCCTGATGTTCACAATAACTCAAACTGCAAAATCGGGGGGGGGGGGGGGGGTAGGGAGGGCTGAGTAATCTTGAAATGATAGTATTATTGAAGTTAATACTGTATTTTCTAATATTGTTTGGGCGGTTAAAAAAAGAGGAATACTAAAGAAATACTGGAGAGTTAGTTGGAGCAAGAAATTTTCATCTCCAGTTTGTCGAACTAATCATAATTTTTTTTTATATAACTCTTTTTTGGGGGCGGGGGAGTAAAAAAAAAAATTAAGGGAGGAAAATATCATTTGGAGGAGGGGGAATGGCTTTCATAAAACAACTATGATGACAAAAACCACTACTTCACAAGGGACAGGTACTGCTATACTAAATGAACATTTTTTTTTTCCACTTTCACTCTTCGGAAACTAAATCCAAACAGCACAAATTTAAAAATAAAAAAACAACATGTATATTTGACCAAACAAACGCAAAAGTTCTTGCTTAATATGGTCTTGGTTTAACAAAAAATGGCCAAACAAGGTAAAGAGTGTTGGGGGGAGGGGCACTCCTTTTTCATTTTGAATTTTGTTACCTGGGTTGTGTATTGTTCTCGCTGTGAAAGGGAATTACAAGATATAGAAAGCATGATGGAAATACAGAACTGCACAATTTTATCATCACATGGGACTACATGACTGTCACATGTACCATGTGTGTATATTGCTTTACAACAGAGCCTAGCCTACACACCTAAAGCTTTTGGAAACATTAATATAAGGAGTAGATGTGCATGTACAGTGTTCGACAAAATAAAATAAAAATATGATAAAATTCAGTTTATTTAGTACACGTATTAAAGTGATATCGAAACATAACAGAAAATATTGACACTGGAAGACAACATAAAAGATATCATTTGACATTAAGATTTAAAGCCTCTTGTTATTTAAAACATTGAGTAAAAAATTAAGAGGTACTTCAATATTTCATTGAAAATTGTAATCCTACAAAACTTAGGATTGTTTTTTTTTCCCTTCCTTTTTCTTTAAATGCTTAATATGATCAAAATCTGCAACTGGATTTAATGATCATCTAATACACTTATCTACAAAATATATCTTAAACTTTTTGAAACAGACCCTCCCTTGCAAACAGATACATGCAATATATTCATAACAGGAATAAGAGGGAATGTTTCTCAATAGCTCAAAAATGTTCAAACTGGAAAAAATATCTAACATGATAACTGGCAAGAAGATCTTCTGAAAATTGTTCATAATAAAACATACTTTCACTTTATTTATGCCACTTTTTAAATAACTCTCAACTGCAAAAATCACAATAATTCTTCTTTTCTGCTGCAGCATTCTCTATCATGAATGATTTGATGCATATAAGCTCCAACTTGCTACAATAAGTAGGAATATTGATATTAATCAATTACTCAATCCATCAACTTTCAATCAATAATAATCAATTAATAATTGACCTATCATATCTCTTTAGTTACATGATCTTTTTTTAATTGCAATCACAAGCATGCATCCAAACATTCATTCTTCATACCTCTCCCTTCTCCATCTTGTACTCCTAGTTGTGGGAAATAATTTGGTAAAAAAAAAAATCAATTAAGTACATATGTCTTAAAAATATAGAATATGTTCAAAAGATAGAGAGAGAGAGAGAGAGAGAGAGAGAGACTGAAAAACATACATCATAAAAGTACAGTTTTACAAGATCGAGCATGCTTGCAATAACTTGAATTATTATCATTATTATTATTGTTATTATTATTATTACTATTATTATTATCCTTATTCTTATTATCATCATTATTACTATTTATTGTTGTCGTTTTTCATTCCCCCCCCCCCACCCCTGATCTATTTTCAAAATGATCTTCAGAATGATATAACAAATTTATTCATAAAGATTTCAATTTCATGTACATGAAAACAACAACCTTTACATGTCATGAGTGATCCAACAGCGTAAACCTTAATAACCATTTCAAATGAAGCTTCTATCAATCGAGTCAAAGAAATACTTACTGCATTGATAAGCATAAATAGTTGAAAACCCTGATCAAAAAGCATAACTATTGTAAATACCAAAACTAATTCACACTGAAGAAAAACAAGCTCTGACATGCGATTACATAAATCAGCAAGTACACAAGTATACAAGTACAAAGAAAATCTACTCTCTGCATTTATTTTTAGCTGTCTCCTTCATCTCCTTTCCCTGTGAAGAAAGTAACATCCATGCTTCGTGCGATGACCTTGCATGACCCCATGTGACCCTGCATGAACCTGTATTACCATGGAGATGACCTTGCATGCAATGTCCATTTGAAGTCCCATGCAGCTTTAACGCACATTATGCTTCTGAGAAGCCCCCTACTTTCAAAGTCAACTGTGCAGTGAATATGCTTGTGCAAAGCTGATGATCCTTCACAGCGGATGAAGTATTCCATCTACATGTATGAACTACAAGGACAGCAGTGTGCCAGATGAAAATTTTTTTCTGCCCTTTTAGGTGTCGCACAAGAAGTAAAATTCCTTAGTCCCCTAAAATAAAGTTTACAGTCAAACCTGCCTATTACGGCCCACCATCCGAAACACACTAGAAAGGTAACCTTTGTACACATACAATTCTCTGTAGAGTGAAAAAACGTGTCCATCTATAATGTATGGGATCTCTATAGAGAGGTTGTCTTTGGGTTAATTTATTTGTGACAGAAGGTCCAAATTGTGTGCTCTGCAATAACTGTTAATAACTTCCGGTTACTGGAAGAAGGCCTTGCGGGAGACCCAGAAAAACTTGGAGGGAAACCATAGAAGAAGATGCCAAAACATCTGGTATTGCACACTTAGATCCCACAGATAGGAAAGCTTGGAGAGTTGCCAACCCCACAATGGGGGACAAATGGACTTTAAACACTGATGATGATGAGCCCTAATTAACATCCCAAATACATGAGCAGAAAGAGTACAAAATTCTTCACATACTGAGCCCATTATGGTGTACCAGTATTTGTTGTTTGATACTGAAATTTTTTTCATGGTAAGTAAGCAGTAAAATCCTTAAGTTGGCAACACGATAAAGAGTTCAAAATCACTGTTTATCGAGGCAAATTCAGCAACTTTTTAACTTCTCAACAAACTTTCCGTCAATTTATATTTTCTACAGATATATGACTTTTTACATGAACAAGCCAATAGCAAGATTGTGTCTCGCCCACCCGTGACTAAATAACACGAAGGTTTCCCCAAGTACATCCCTAACCAAGTTTGATATCGCAAAGTCTTGCAGGTAAACTTTAATGTTTGACCTCAAATGACCTTTGACCTCACCATGTGAACTCCGACAGCACCACAACATGATGTTACCCCTAGTGCATCTATGACCCAAGTTTGGTTGCCATTTGACCATCAGTTGTCAAGTTATGTGTCATAAGAGAGTCGTGCATGTAAACTGTAATGTTTGAAATAAAATAACCTTTGACCTTACCACGTGACATCCGATGCCACTATAACATGAAGGTCTCCCAAGTGCATCCATGACCCAAGTTTAGTTAAAAAGGGAGCAGACGTTGCAAAGTTACTTATCATAAGAGAGTCTTGCAAGTAAACTTTCACGTTTGATATAAAATGACCTTTGACCTTACCATGTGACCTCTGATACCACTATAACATGAAGGTCCCCCAAGAACCCTTTCACCTTATCATGTGAAGTCCAACAGAATGATAACATGCACTTCCCCTTAGTGATCTGCAACCCAAGTTTGACTCAAAAGTGTGACACGGTTGCAAAGTTTTGTGTCATAAGAGAGTCTTGCACGTAAACTTTAACCGTTCAACGTTTGACCTGTAATGACCTTTGACCTGACCATGTGACCTCTGACTGGACCATAACATGCAGGTCCCCTTAGTGCATCTACAACCCAAGTTTGATAGATAAGTGTCACACGGTTGCAGAGTTTTGTGTCATAAGAGAGTCTTGCACGTAAACTTTAATGTTTGACCTGAAATGACCTTTGACCTTACCATGTGACCTATGACTGGACCATAACATGCAGGTCCCCTTAGTGCATCGACAACCCAAGTTTGATAGATAAGTGTCACACGGTTGCAGAGTTTTGAGTCATAAGAGAGTCTTGCACGTAAACTTCAACGTTTGACCTGAAATGACCTTTGACCTTACCATGTGACCTCTGACTGGACCATAACATGCAGGTCCCCTCAGTGCATCTACAACCCAAGTTTGGTTGAAAAGTGAGTCACGGTTGCAAAGTTATGTGTGATAAGAGAGTCTTGCACGTCAACTTTAACGTTTGACCTGAAATGACCTTTGACCTTACCATGTGACCTCTGACTGGACAATAAGATGCAGGTCCCCTTAGTGCATCTACAACCCAAGTTTGATTGAACAGTGTCACACAGTTGCAGAGTTTTGTGTCATAAGAGAGTCTTGCACGTAAATTTTAACGTTTGACCTAAAATGACCTTTGACCTTACCATGTGACCTCTGACTAGAGCATAACATGCAGGTCCGCTTAGGGCATCTACAACCCAAGTTTGGTTGAAAAGTGAGTCACGGTTGCAGAGTTTTGTGTCATAAGAGAGTCTTGCACGTAAACTTAAACGTTTGACCTGAAATGACCTTTGACCTTACCATGTGACCTCTGACTGGACCATAACATGCAGGTCCCCTTAGTGCATCTACAACCCAAGTTTGGTTGAAAAGTGAGTCACGGTTGCCAAGTTATCTTTCATAACGTTTGTGACGGACGGACGGACGGACGGACGACGGACGGACGACGGACGGACGACGGACGGACGACATTTGGATCCCTTAGTCTCGCCTTCACCTCCGGTGGGCGAGACAAAAATGTAGCAATAAAAGAAAAATAATCATGCCACCAATTTGGAAAAGATGAGCTGATCAATTTAGGCTACAAATTATTCCGATCATGAATGGATTCATAGAAGTGACCACTTTATAGACAGGTTTGACTGTATACTGACTTTTACCTTTATCCCTTTCCATATATTAAATCAATTCTAAACCCTTGACATGTGCAAGTTCTAACCATAGTGTAGGTCTGCATGTTGACAGAACTAATACCAAACCTTGAATAGTACCCCTTCTCACAACCACTACACCACTACACAAACGAAGATACACATGCAAAGAAGAGTTTACCAGTCTGCATGATTTATATGTAATTGTAGTGTGGGAATAATATCATATATTCGAAATATAAAAACACATCTTTATGAGTGGTTTTGACTGCTAATTCTTAAACACCTTTTTAAAATGATGAGAACACATCACTTGATTTGTGACAAGGCTCAAAATTACACAAATACCATGTACACTGGAAACTTTTGTATGCAATAAATCTAAAGATTGGAACTCAAATAAAGTCTAAAATCAAAAGAAAGAAATACCAGCAAACAAATTTGACCACAACCAAATCATTCCAAATATTTAACATCCAAAATACCTCATCTTCACTTGATGATTCACTCTCTGTTTCGCTTTCGCTAGCTTTTTTCACCTTTACGAGGCAAAAAGTTTCAGTGGAATAAAAAAAGAAAAGTGTGAGCATGAGAAACTGAAATATGGAAGTTGGAACTTTAACAGATCCAAAAATGTTAGGGGGGGAAAAGTATATCCTACAGATGAACTCTCTTAAGGAGAAAGAAGAGTATTCTCTATAGTTACAAATTATAATATCAATAAATTCCTTTCATTCTATTAATTAATATAATTACCATATCTTTTTATGTAAAGAAAGACATCTTATTGATTACAAAATGGAAACATCAAGACAATCTACAATTGATGTAAAAGACTCTTAATTCTCTCTAGTGGTCAAAATTTGGTTCCGTTTGGTTGACTGCTATGAAAGCATGAATAATTGTAAGTAAGCAACCAGAGGAACCAGAGGGGTGTTTCATAAAGCTGTTCGTAAGTTACGAACGACTTTACGCACAACTGGTGATACCTTTTTATGCTACATGTAAACGAATGAGAATCTGATTAGCACCCAAGAACATGTTCCAGTCGTGCGTAAAGGCTTTCGTAACTTACGAACAGCTTTATGAAACACCCCCCAGAGCTTCAAGTCCTCTTCCAAGGGACCCGGTAATGAGGATTAATTTTCCCTTCCCAAAGGGCACTAGCGCATTGACTTGGTTTCGAACCCGGGTCACCGGATTACAAGACCATGCTCCACCAAGTGAGCTATATACTAATTGGTTTCCCCTTTTTGTAGTGGGGCAATTCCACGGTAAAGGCCTCCACACACCGGATCCGACATTCGACAAAACGACACGACAAGACGACATGAACGACTTTTTAAAAATCACTCTCTATGCAAATCGTATGGCATCGTGCACACTGCCACGACACCATTACCGACTGTCGTGCACGACGATTTTAGCCGTTTCAGAAAATCGCTCTGTGAGCGATTTTTGCCAGCACGACACACGACTCTTAGGCCATTAACCAATCAGTGTGGAGGATTTGCGTGACGTCACATTTCTCCTACTTTGTTTAATTGATGGCAAGAAACTTTCTTCTTCATGTAGACCAATCTCTATGGGATTTTACGTGTAAATAATTTTATCGCACCGCACAAAAACTCTCATAGAGCTACACACAAATAAAGTCCAAGTTTTCGTCCAGCCAGCTTACTGCATGCAGCGTATCTAGACGACAACAGTTTTGTCTGATTTTGTCCTGATTTTGTCCTGAAAGGTTGCTGGAAAATTTCTCTGTGGTAAGTTTAATATAGACTGATATTAACTGTTAGAATCTCGATCTAACTGTTATTGTTAACGTTAGTGTAGTTGCTAAATAGGCCTAGATCTAACGTTAAGTGAACAAAATGAATCGAGATCTCACGGTTGACTGTTATTGTTAAGTTAGGTCTAACTTTAGTTTAGATCTAACTTGGATAGACCTTACATCATAGTACATGTTGCTAAGCTAAAGTTAGATAAGAAGTTCAATCTGGGTTGAGACTTTTTTTAGTCTTGGAGCGTTCGCTGTTCACATTGTTTGGGTTAGGCCTAACAGTAACAGTTGGATCTAGACCTCACTCATCACTATCTCAACCTCACTTAGACCGAACTTCTTAGCTAGCCTAACGTCTATCCAAGTTAGATCGAAAGTTAGACCTAACGTTAGATATTTGGGTTTACTCTTTTGTGTGATCTCCTGCCCCTCATAATTGTTAGAGTGGACTCTGACTAGGGTTAGGACCGGGAGGGTTGGGGGCACTCACGTATAACTTTTAGATTAATATGTGCGGCCCTTAAGACCCCCTTTTCACGCCTTGCCAGACGTTTCAAGACATATCTTTTTCATTGACCAACCCATTCCTATGGTACGCAGTTGAAATCTCTCGTTCCCTGGTTTTATTGCTCGTTCTGTAAGCCCAAAAATCATTTAGATCCTGTTCCCAAGGGTTCCCAAGACCCCCATTTAGAGAGGGCCATTACATGTAGTTCTTAAGCCCCTCATTTCATAAGCAACTGCAGTTCTTAATCTATAAGGGTATGGTTTCAGATTTTGGGGCCACACACCCCTACCCTTTCCAAATGTGAGTGCCCCCTCCCCCCCCCCCCCCCCTGGAGGGGGGTTAGGATTTAGGCCGTATTACTATAACAGTTAGGCCCCTTAGGGACAGGGGACGAGTAACTCTTCCCTACTATTATACTAACATAACGTTAGCAGTAACAGGGTTAGAGATTGGGGGGGGGGGTTACAAAAATACAAAATGAATTCCTTCCACCACTTATCAATCAATTTGCTAAATAAGCCTATAAACTTAAAATATACATGTAGAGCACCTGAGTTAGCAGTGTTTATCATTTTCACAGAAACAGAGAGGGCGGGAAGACAAGTCTGCAAAATTAGAAACTTGGTATGTCATTGTTAATTGGGAGAGTCTAACATGACCAGGCCGGGGGGGGGGGGGGGGGTGATTTATTTCGTTATCCTTGGTTTTGTCAACTTTCTCCCCATCTTTTGCATTAATGAATCTGTGTATTGATATGCAGTTTCCCTCTATATTTTTTGCAGCACGAGGTCTTTTACAGGAAGAATCTGTCTACAAAGACGCAAGCCAAGATTCAAGAGGTGGCCAGCAAACCTGACATATCTGGTAATTTTTTTTTTTTTTTTACTTCTTCTTCCTTCAACTCTGATATGAACTTATAGATTCCACAGTTTTAGATAGGAAATGAAAAAGTGATAACCAACTTTTGACACTTTTGTAGGTATATTTATACACAGCCACTAGCTACACCCCCCCCCCCCCATAAAAACAACATTCTTTTTTTTTTTGTCTGCGTAAATATCAAGGCAAGACCATGCTCTTTCCTGTTGAGGTTGTTTTGCTAGTAGATTAATTCTGTAACGATTATCACCATTCATTCATTAATTTAATTATTCACGGTGTTTTCTTTCATTATTGACAGCAATATTATTATTGTCATAATTATTCTAATCATTACTATCATTTTTCTTATTTTTTATTCATTTTGTTTTTTATTTTTGTTTCTTGTCCTGACCAAAGAATATCCTATTGCCAAATCTTCTTAAATAAATTGCAAAATACAGTATCCTTTTCCTTTCTTTAATTTACAGTAGAAGGTGCTAAATGTATCAGGAGATGAGCCATTTAAGATCAAGACTGTTCGAAGAGATGCAGCTACATGAGAAAGAAGGATGAAAAGTATGAAATTGAAGTGGTGCCAAACCCCTTGGAAAAAACTTACTGATGTACCAGTGGTCTTCATTTCACTTGTATGCAACATGCGTGAGAGTATACTCTAAAAACAAATCAGTCAAAATGACTAGATGACTAGTCAGCTGGGTGCAACTGATATATCTAGTCATAAAAGTTACTACATTCTCGTCAAAATACTACTACAAAATAGTCACAAATGACTGAAATATAGTAAAAAAAAAAAAAAAAGAAAGACTAGTATTTTAGTTGCACCCAGCTGACCCTTTTATCTAGTCATTTTTTTACTGATTTTTTTAAAGAGTGTATTTTCAGTTTTATTTGTAATTAATTATATAGCACAGAATGATTTTTTTTTTTTTTTGGAATCAGGACTTTGTAAAGAAGTTTTGGAATATCTTATAAATCATTTGAGTTAGTTTATTGGGAAAATCATTCATATTTCAATCTCCTAAGAACTCAAAAAATATTACCTAACTATATAAAACCATTCTGATTGGAAACATAACCAAATGATCATAAAGGATGGCTGATAGTTGCTTGCCATGTTGTGCCACTTTCTCATCATATTATAGTTATGTGGTGTTTTTATATTTTTTTTAAAAGTAGATTTCAGGAACTATAATATGGTGTAAGAATTCACAGAGTGATTTACCTTAACTCTGCCATGTCTGCCTTGTGCCTATTTCACAAGAGATACAATGTCCCAGCAATCCTATACAAGTCAATTTGATGATTATTTTAGCCTGGTTTGAAAAAAAAATCCATGTAATGCTTGCTGATGGGCTGGTGTATTTGTGTCACTGTTTCATTTCTTCTTTTTTTTTTTTTTCTTTTTGTAGGGAGCTGTGCACATCTTCTGTGGAATGTAGAATTCATGACCCAATTTCAGGCTGATAGACAAAAAAGTTCTGAAGAGCTAAAGGGAGACAAAAGAAAATGCAAGTCCCCCATGTCGTATGGCAGTGTGTCTTCCCCAGTCCATCAGTATCCAACATTATCATCTGTGCCACCAAAACCCATCCCATGGTCATGATGGTTCTTACAGCGGCACGCCCCTTCCCCAGATCAGGAATTTAAGCAGATGATCCCAAATCAGACTTCAAAAGAGGCATTTGACTATAAAATGACATTATTTTTTTCATTTCAGCATTATGAATTTTACCTTGGAGTTATAAGAAAGACTTTCTACAGTGGGACAAATTTCACAACACCCGAGTCTGAGCGAATTTATTATATCTATGAAATCATATTTCATGTCAATGTGTCACAAGTTTAAGTGAACGCCACAAGTCCTACGGCCCACACGTTTTTTGATGTTTAATCACCTGGTTGTTATTAGTAATTAAAAATCAACTTGTCGATGTCATGCAGGGGTCGTGAAAGCGGGAGGGGGGGGGGGGGCTGCAGCCCTCCTTCGCTCACAATTCAAAAAGAAAACAAAGACAAAACAAAAACACCTTGTTCCTAAATTGTAAATTGGTCATTTAAGTTTACAAAACCATATAACCCCAAGATCTTCAGGCTGTCAGGAAGCTACAGCCCCACTTCAAAAAACGTTCTGTGGCCCCTGTCACGGGCATACTAAGAACAGGAACTCGAATCATATATCAAATCAAATGTGTTTTTATAATAATAATAATGATAATACATAGGATTTCTATAGCATTTTTTGCCATTTTGATTAAATGACTTTATCTTGAATTGTGTCTTATACATGTATGTCAGTATATAGGTTACTTTATGTTGTATTATTTTTATTCATTTATGCACCTTACCATGCCCAAAGACACATTTTGTGTATTTCATATGACAATAAATTATCTTGAAATCTTGAAATGTTACTGATATTTAATTCAAGGACTACATATTTTTCAAGTTGCTATTTTTTTTTCGAACAAAATATCCCCATAGTTTTTCAGGACTTAATTTTTAAGATCTTGCTTCCCTTGAATTTCATGCAGATAATAAAATGCCAGTAAGACAATGTATTCAGACAT
This sequence comes from Echinometra lucunter, assembly GCA_029962745.1. NCBI lineage: Eukaryota > Metazoa > Echinodermata > Echinoidea > Camarodonta > Echinometridae > Echinometra > Echinometra lucunter. The sequence continues at coordinate 20,105,589 of CM057170.1, forward strand.
TGCTCATTTGATATTGTTTGACAGTCACTTGGGTAATAATCACCCAAACAGATATTCTTCCCCTGTCTGCTCTGACCTAATCTGCTCCACAATATTATTGTGCTTTGCTTTCCTAATTTATTGTAGCACCACATCTGTAAACTGGTTACTGGTCCTGTAATTTGTTAATTGTTCTGTATTTTTGCAGTTTGCTGAGTGGGGACTTTCATTTTTAAATTAAATTTTCTGTCATAGAAAAAAATATGATGTGCTTTTTTGGCATAACCATTTGGCCTTTGCTGTCGATTCTTGGAAAGTATATTTCGCGATGTCCGGGGGGGGGGAAAGGATTTGGCAAGCTGTATTTTGTATAATTGCTTTGACATCATAGACCCTTTGGGGGTAAATTATTTTCACTTTAATGAAGTGTGTGTGTCTTTATATATCACAGTGAGTACCTAACACATACATGTCCTCTCATTGATATAATGTTTGCTTGAATAATGCATTTTGTGTGTACTCAAAGGTATTTGAATTTTGAAGATGTTTGCAGTATTCATACTTGTCCTTGAACGATTTGAACAGCAGTATTTAAAAAAAGGTTTTGTTCTGTGAAGAATGTTATTTTTTCAATTAGTCATATTCATCATAACTGGACTCCTTTTAAATGAAGAGAGTTGTAAAATGAGAGATATATAGAGAGAGAACCTAGAAAGAGAGGGGGATATAGAGATTGGGAAATACATTTTCTCTTCTCAACCATGAGTTCATGAATTGTGCCAGTGTTGAATGGGAGTAAAGATGACGCATTAAAACTTTTATGGAACACAAGTACTTAGCAAAGAATTTAAATGAAGGGAGTGATAGAGAGAGAGAGACAGACAGAAAGGAACAGAAGGGGGAGGGAGCTACGAATAGGGATTATCTTATCAACGTACATTGTGCACTTGTGCGATCGGTGTACACATGATGCAATTCAAAACTTTTTAGGGAAAACTAATAAGTGATTTCCAAATCAAAATGATTGATTTCCTTCTTGATCTTTGCATTTTTTTTTCAAGATTTCTTGATGAGTTTCAAATGAATTCCATCACGACATTCTCATCTTCGAAAACGACACAATTTGCTAACCGGTACGTTTTTTTAGGTCATGTCGTGAGCGGTGTGCACGAATTTTTATTGGTTTATCGTGTCGGATGTCGGATGTCGTGTCGTTTTGTCGAATGTCGGATCCAGTGTGTGGAGGCCTTAAGGGTGTAATTCTGTTACCAACATTTTAAGACTTTCTGTGCCTGTTTTGTATTCTGCCTCCCTTCTCACCATTTAATACTCTTTAAATATGCCCAATCTTTCATGTGAGCTCTTTCATTCCAACAATTTTACTCTTACATTCATGATATTGTGGTATAACACCTCGGTAACGGAATTATCAGGAAAAAGCGCCAATTTTAAACTTCAAACATGTCTTTTAAAATCAAACATGCATTATACCAACACAGACTAAGATTGTGGAATTCTAAATTGTTTCAGCTTTTTTTAATTCAAAGATTTGGCTATTCAGGGCCAGCAAAGTGATTGTTTTTACTATAAATGTGAAGTAAGGTGACTGTTTTTCCGACGCGGAATTGCCCAGTGTACTTTTCAAAAGTTGTGAATGGGTTTAACCACACAAGCTTCCCTGAGTTCACTATTTTGTGGCTTAAAATGGAGATGAGCTGTGACCAAGGCAAACCATTGTATCTTGCGATTCTTTCTTACCTTGACATACGATGGCATCGTGACATTGAGGTTGCAAGCAGCCTTCTGGGGCGGAAGGCCTCTTGGTACCTTGGGTTCACGCATGAAGGACAACCGGCCGCAGCGCTCGGCAGACTGGTCACGCACCCTGACGAAGAACGGCAGCCTGTTCTCATGGAAGGCATTGAATGCGAGGTTGAGCTGGTCGCCTGACTTCTGAACGGGAACGAGGTTGCCTGCCATCTCGATGTAGACAGGTCTGCTCTCTAGAACCTATGGGGTATCATGTAAACAGAGTCTTAGAATTCTGTCCTGTCACTTTAACTCTTTGTGCGCTGGACTGTGAACCCACGTGTGCTATATTATTTTCAAAGAGTGCTTGATAATGGCCATGAAAATTGACATGTTGAATCCAACTAGCTGTAACTTTTCGTAAAAAGAATGTAAACAATTAAAATGGAATGCTGCCACCAGCGGGGAAATCAATTTATTTTGTGTATGTATTATGGGTTCTGTGTCTTGTGAGCCTGAAATGCGAACTTCACGTCAAAGAGTTAAAAAAAAAAAAAAATGGCATTCCAATAAACACTACACATTAGCAACTACTTCATTGCAACCATTTTTGCAACATAAACTCTTATGCATAACAAAAATAATACAGTGTTGTAATTCTGTTAATGAATTACATAAGACTTTCCAGAATGCGGTAATAAGAGAATAAATTATAAAAAGGTGATGTAGCTGCACCCCACAAGAAGATATTACCAACAGAAAATTATACTACTGCTGGAATTTGACCACTTGGTTCAGTTTTATAAGAGATGTTTATTACAAAAAATTATGAAAGTAACATATATTTTGGAAAAGAATATGAGTAGAATAATGACCAGGGATATATATTCAAATTTAAAAGGGAGAAACATAATCGTAAAGCAGTATGATATAACAATAATAAGAGAAATATTTCTACAGATATCTAACCTCCACAAATTTACTCCTGGCAACTTCCTTGAAGTTTTCTTGCTGCTCTAGAGACTTGTCACTCTTGTCATCCGTTACGCAGAAGACGCGCACTCTACCTTCGACAGGGTCGTGGGTCTTGGCATAGACAACAAACTTGGCCATGAAGGGTACTGCCTTGAGCTCCTGGTAGAGTTCTCGGGCAAAGTTGCTCGCTTGGTCGATCTCTTTGCAGTCCATTAGCCAAAATCTAAAGTACGAATGGGCGGGGGTTGTACAGAAATTTGAAAGATCGGTGACAGGTATAAAATATTTATGACAGAATGCATCAAAATTCAAACAACCCACTAAGCCATATTCTTGCCCTATGAACACTCAAAACTATTACAACAGATTCATGGTTAACAAATTCCAAGCTCTAAACAAGGAAGAAGCCATTGCAATAAATACCTGAATAAGCTCTACAAATGCATTTCTAAAATTCACCCTCAATAAGTCACATTCTTGATATCTCCATAGGTAGAAAGAAACTGATTAACCTATTGGCTACTGAATTCTCTGATATCCATAGGTGTAATACATGGATCATCTGGCACCAGTAGGCAATAGGTTGACAATATTTCAGAACAAGAGATTTTAACTTCAGTCATTCTGTGCACGATGTTACATTTCATAAACTCTGCTCAGCGTAGCTAGAAAGATGAGAGATGAAAGAAACTAGTCTTCACCTTGCTGATACCGTTGTAGTGAAGGAAACGCAGTCGTTAACGAAGGTCAGCGGGGTCGTACCGGTGATGTCTTCCCATTGAGCTGGCGCTGTTCCACCTAAAGAAGGCAAATAAAAAATTCTGCATTATTCCTCAACAGGCAAAAACTTGTTTTCATTTAAACACATTACTTTTAACTACATACTATATATATCCTAAAAGTACAGGCACATTCAGACACATCAGTACTTGTAATACTACAGAGCAACCCAAGTTTAGGAAAGTGCCCTTTGTACATAATCCTGTAATTGTATCCCATGGGCACTCTAATCATAACTGAACTAGCTAAAGTAAATAGTCATCTGAACACTACACAGCTTTAGCACACATGATACATCCTACCAGCACATACATGTTCAGACGTACCTAAGAGACTTAACAGCAGACTGAATGTGGGGACGTTCCCTCCATACCCATTGATTGTCCCAAAACTATAGCAAATGGGCACTTTAATCATAACATGAATCCCAAAACCACATTCATTCAAACAGCACACTGCTTAATCTTTCAACACATCCTACCATGAGATACAAGTTCAGCCGTACCTGTAATACTACACAGCAACCTCAGCGTAGGGAAATCCCCTCCGTACCCGTTGATTACACCTTGGTTGTATGCTGTGGGTACAGGGATGGTCACCGTGATGGGTTTGTGGAATTTCCGGCGTCGCGGCTCGATGGTGACTATGGGGCTTACCATGACACGGTTCCCAAGGACCTTCTTGACGACATCGTTTCCAACTGGTTGAGCCTGAAAACGAGGAACAGAACAGTATGTAGAATGGAGGTAATGCAATAAATGAGCTAATAGATGGACTAGACTTCCTCACTATTAAAGATTCCACTGCAGAGTACTGCCCCTGCCCCCCCCCCCCCCCCCCCTCACCCTGGAGCAGTACAATCTATGAGGAGTAGATTAGGCATACAGTTTGTGAATGTTTTTGTTTATATTTACTTACCTGTAGTCCAACTTTGATCTTCTTGGTGAGGGTTCCCTCAGGGAACACTGCTTGGACCTGGGGTACGACGGTTGAGTTTAGCATGCCTCCCGATGGTCCGATGGTGTTGGTCTCCTGACGAACCCTTGAGATGATGGCAAAGTATTGCGGGAAGTCCTTAGTCAGGATGCGGCACATGCGACGGTCCATCTGTCCCTTGGATTGGTCATTGTCTGTAGAGGGCAGTATACAATTAGTTTACATTCATGACTGAGATGGTTAACTATCTCTGTTCTATCCAGTTTGGTTAGACGAACATTGCAGGGTTGGAGAAGTGCGGTGAATTAAATAGAAATAATAATAATCAGGCCAGTAATGAGCAACTGGCCGGAACACAAAGAAAACCAGACAATATGCCTTGTTTGAGGACAGAAGTATCAAGCCCAGGCTTGAATTTGAACTAGGAACCTTCTCTTGAATGTCCTTTATCTGTCCCACAGAGGCATTAACTAAAGCCACTTTGCATAGAGTTTATGCTCTTCTTATTCTAAGTAGATATATACATAATCAATGTAAGAGTCAAAGACCAGAGTTCAAAGGTCGATACATTACCCTCAACATCATAACCCTCCATGGCTTTCTGGATCTCTTCGTCCGTTGCATCCAGGGAATGTTCCTTCCATGTCTCTCCGGTCTCACTGCGAAGGATCACGATCTCACGCTCATTGCCACGCAGCGAGGCAAAGTGAGGTACCTCAATCAGGACCGGTCTGTTGGAATGAAGAGGGACATCGCCAAATGATGTTAGGGTAAAAATAACTTACGAAATTTACAGCTTATCATATCTTTTTCATTTGTCAAGTTTCCTAAAAGATGACATTTATCCCCATAAAAGGCAGTGAAAGCAAATGTAAGTGGCATGTAAAACAGGATTTTTCATTTTTTATTTTTTTGTTTTAACAAAAAGATCGCATTAAGATTTCTCTTTCATCTGGGTGGAATCTAGCTAGTCAGGGAAGGTGTGCGCCAGATAGAAAGATCATAGACAGGGAAACGTTCATTGGCCAGACACTTGTATGTTCCCCTATTATTACAGAAAGCTGTGGCCTTACGCACGGCTCCGTTTCACTTCAAATTACCTACATGTTTTGATTTGATTGATCCTAAACTTTATTGAGGGGCAGTATCTGGTGTGAGGATGGAATAACTCTAGCAAGGGGAGCTTTTCATGAAGAGATTTGTCGGTGATTTTCACTGACTAATTTGCTTTCAGCCAATGAGATGTGAGGATTTTCAGTAGCTTGTAACATTTGTCGGTGATTTTCACCAACAAAACTCTTCATGAAACGCTCCCAAGGTTTGCAAATCTGAATGCCTACAGACCTTCGTGAAAGGTAATAATCAGCTCCCTTTACAATATGGACATGATATATCTATCTAAGGTACAAAAGGTTGAATGTTCACTCTTTACTAAACACTGCTCAATATATGAATGTACATGAAAGCTGAATTTTCCTTTACATGTATATTTCCCCTATCTACTCATATTTCATATCTATCATTGCATTTTTCCTACTTTTACGAGCTATTTCACCTAGTGAGAACCAGTGCAATGCTATGTGTAGGTTTAGTGATCTAAAAAGAGTGCAGCTAACGATGAAATGTCAAAGAGTTGACAGCATATTGAACAGGACTATGTGGTATCTAGACGTATAAGTTTGTACTACGACTTGGGTAACAAAGTTCTATCAAATTTGCACATTCGGTTTTTAAACTTCTGCTGAAACTTTCTCATTGCACATCCTATTTGCTTCCATGAAAAATGAAATATGTGGCCTTTCTCCTTACAGAAAGTCAACCTGGTGTTCCCTTTGTATTCCACAAAATTTAAATCCTATAAGATTTTCTGTCAGTTATTTTAAGTCACTTCCATTCTAACAATTTTGCATAACATTCTAAAACATGTACACTGTATGTACATGTATGGGATATCTGAATAAAAAATACCTAAATCATCAGAAAGTTCTATCCAGAATTTTCATACTAATGTTACATGAGTTTGTAATTAGTATAAAGCCCCATGCTCACTGGGACTCAGTCTGGGCCCCATTTCATAAAACTTATCAGTAAAAAGTTGCACTAACTGTTATAAGCTACTGAAATCCTTGCATCTGATTGGCTCAGAGCAAATTTGTCACAGAAATGTGGCAGTTGTTACTGATAACAAGTTTTATGAAACAGGGCTGTGGTTTAACCTATTGACTGCTAAAATCTCTCATTCCTATGGGCATACAGGAAGCATCTGGTTCCTCAGAGACAAAGGGTTAATCAATCTTTTGCATTCATTCTGCCATGATGGGTTAAATCAAACAGCACTTCAAAACATGCCTGAGTATAGTGTACAGTCAAAATCAGAGTATAGGAAACATTTTACAAAGAAAAAAAATCATGATGCTGTATCGTTTTATCACACCATGCATCTGAAAAAGAATGTTATTAATGGTTTAATACAAATATTTTGGACTAAACTAAGGTTTGGAAATCAAAACGAGAGTCAACAAGACTCCCTGAAAAATTCATGTCACTGTCCTTAAATTCATCAGTAAACAAAAACCTCCTCAAACCATTCCTAAAGATACATATTAACAAAAAGGGAAAACATGTAATAATACATTTTGGAGTTTGATGGTGATATGATAAAATAGCAGCAAGTTGGGTATAAATAAAGGGATACTTGATACATACATGGAAAAACATATACAGGGAAATGATACAATGTAAAAAATAATTGTTACTTTTTTGTGAATGGGTTCAGTTAGAATAAAAATGATTTGTGTTAGGTTAGAATGATGGAATTGGGAAAGCAAAAAAATTATTGATTTTATTCACTCAGCTCAATGAATTGAAAGATGTCGACATACAATGGATTTAAGCATGTAGAGAGGGTGGGACGGATGATTTAGTAAAGTTCAAATGTGAAGTTTAATATTAATTATCAATATTCTACATTGCCGGTTGCATATTTACTTGTGAAATTTTATCAGTTAGAAATAATCATAATCTTTGTATACTGAAATGGAATACATGTATCAAGCCATAGCCTACAGAAACATTATTTTGATGCATTATGAGCAATGTAAATAAAGGATTTTTATAAAAACTTGTCATTACTAAAAGTACTGGTAGCGAATTTAATTTGAAAAAAAACCAAATGAATGCCTCAATTATAAACAATGTGGACTGGACTGGATTAAATAGAATTAGATTGGTTTAGAATATATATATATATATATATAAAGGAAGATGTCCCCTCGGAAAACATGTGCAGTGCTTCATTTTAATAACAGCGTAGCATGAATCAAAGTTTTCCACAGCTGTCCTACCATTTTGGAAATTTTGCAAAGGTTGAAAAAATGTTTCCATCGAGAATCCCAAAGCATTCGCTTGGATCCAGCTGGGGTGTGCGGCAGGTCATTGTTCGAAACTCATTAAACTAATTAATTAATTAGTGAGGGTTGAAGATTTGTCAATCTGTCGGTTAAGCGAATTTGGAGTCGCCAAAACCACTGGCCCGTCTCCATGGTCTAGTGGTTAAGGCATTGGCATTCATAGCCAAAGGCCCGGGTTCGATTCCCGGCGGAGACATTTTTTCAACCTTTGCAAAATTTCCAAAATGGTAGGACAGCTCTGGGGAACTTTGATTCATGCTACGCTGTTATTCTCTTAATTGATCTCACATGTATTTATTTCCATGAGAGTTGCCAAAGCTGTATATGTTACCTGATCACAAATATATATATATATATATATATATATATCAAAACTGAATTGATGTTTTAACACCTATCATAGAACATGGGCACAGAACTCAAAAGATACCAAAAATATCCCCTTGACAATTTTAGATACCATGCATTCTTCTTTACTTTCCATTAATATTTTTCCCTGTACTCTCGGACTCAATTTTCAATAGTCACTACCACCTTTTATTAGAAAAGCAATGTCAATTAGCCATGCAATTACCCATAAAATAATGTGTCAGATGAAAGGGGGGGGGACTTTTAAGCAGAATAAATGAATATCTTCATTAGTTTTAATCTAAAAGAGGGTGAATGAAGTGTGTTCAGAGAGCTAATGAGGTGAATTTTTGTGAAGGGCTCTTTCAATTCTGGGGCATTTTGAATCATTCTTGTGCACTTACACGTGTGATATTATGAGAAACCATGCGGCACGGCAAAACCATGCACAGACAACACAGCCTCATGAATATGCATGATTCGTGTACCTTACCATCGAAATCCGATAGTTTCAATGATCAGAGACATGCCGATCATTATTTTTGCTGTTTAACATGCAGTGAAATGTGCATCACAAGACAAGACGAGTTACTATCATTCACACATACCGCAAAAACTTCTCACTCGGCGGCCCCATTTCAATGATTCGGCTACAGAGGGCTTCGCCGTCGTTAAGGGGAGGGTAGGTCACGCTCTTATTTCCAAGACCCCTGAGGTCAGAGTTCAAGGGTTCCAGGGGAGGTCAAATAAGTTGTTGAATAAGACCATGATAAAAAACCAAACGGGGGATGGAAGATGGAGATGAATCGAGGATGAGGGGTCGTCATGGAGACGGGATGAGGTAAAGGAGGGCAGGATGGAGGTCAGAGGAGCGAAATGTTCAAATCAAAAGAATTAAAACACGTCCATTTGGAGAGAATTGGAGGGAAAAGAGACAAAGACAATCGTGACGTTAGAACACAAGGTGAAAGACAAACTGCATTAAATGTTACAAAACAAATAAAGTTCATACACAACACACTAACAAACAAAATCTGCTCACTATGCTTACTTTTGGTAAACATTAGCTCAGGAATTAGTGGATGTTATTGATATCATTTTTTTTTTTCAATACACTAAAGCTGACTACTTTTGAAACAAGTTGCTCAGTTAAATGGCAATAAAATGAAGAGCAATGAATGTTAATTTTGTTAAAGGAGCAATTAAGTGGCATTGAGAGTATGCTCATTTTCATTTGAAACATTCATTATCAAGTGAATTCTACAAGCCTCATATGCTAAGAAACGCAGTATTGTATATAATGTTAGATTATGACAAGAAATTCGAATGGTAGTATTTGAGATGTGAATTTTCAAATGATAAAAGAATTTTAGGAGCTGAGTGACCAAAAAAATAAGAGAAACATAGTGTGTAAAAACATCACAATGACTTAAAGCAGAAGCTTGTGAGTAAAAAAATGATTAATAGAAATTAAATTGATAAGAGCATGGATTATTAAAAAAAAAATTCCTGCATCCATACAATGACAAACAAATGAGAACAAGAACATATTTCATTTTTCAGCACATTGTGGTGAAAATAAACATGTAGTCAATATTCAACAATTATGGCTGACAATCAACACATTATTTCTAAAAAACTGACTTTCTGAAAGAATAAAAATAAAAAAAATCTGTTTTCAGTGAAGTTGACATTAAAAAGCTAGAATTTGACTGGTCTAGGGAAAATGATACTTATCAAAATAAACTTGCAGAATGATATTGAAAATCAATTTCCACTGCTTTGAAATGAAATGAAATGAAAGACCTGCATTTTAAAGTGGTGAAAATTATTTAGCAGAACTATAGATTACTTTTTTAAAATGCTTGCTTTATATTTCAGGTGTAGGTGCTTTTAAGCCATGATGAAAAGATCCAAAGCACAAGTATTTTCCCAAAGCCCCAAAATAAATTGAAAATAGCAAGAGTTTTATGAGACTATGACAAAAGTTTCTCTCTGCCAAATATGATGCATCCTCTCTCTCTCTCTCTCTCTCTCTCTCTCTCTCTCTCTCTCTCTCTCTCTCTCTCTCTTTTTTTTTTTTTTTTTTTTTAAAGAAAACAGAAAGCAACGGGTAATGGAAGCAAAGTACAGATGAATAGGTACAAGATGTACATTAATACCAACACAAAACTGGTGCCTAGCAATGTATATTGTAGGTACAGTTCACCCACCTTCAAAAGAAAATACATTGAAATAAAGAAAATTTGGACTCATCAAAAGATATTTAAAGAGGATGATTTTTTTTTTTTCACATTTAGGACAATTTTCAGTTCATCTTGTTTCAGATTTTTTTGTCATTGTGGTATGGAGCTACAGTGTTAAATGAAACTTTAAAAAAAAAAAAAAAAAAAAAATGCCCAGACAAGTGATGGTGGAAAATCACTGGCAACAGTGTTAGATGGTGAATGATACACTGCAAAAGTGGATGTGAAAGAGCAGATGCTGCACAACATCAATTTTATAACTCAGCCACACCAGCAAAACCAACACCACACTGACAAACGACCGAACAAAAATTTACATTATCCTAAATAACAAGGATTTTATTAGTTTGGAATCAGTGTGGGGTCGGTTTGGCAATATGACAGAGATATTAGTGGGTTAGGTAAGCTGGCAACGTCAGTGGCCTACCCCAGGAACTGGGTGTTGGCAGGTCCGACTTCGAGGACACGGCTCGCAAGGGACTCGTTCTCCATGAGAGGTGGCTGGGTGGTGAGCTTGGTGCGCTTGATGAGGCGACAGGTGACACGAGTGGGGCCAGAGGCACGCTGAGGGGGCACCACGACACGGAGGCCAGGCAGACGACAGCTACGCATGGTGCCGCCTCGAGCATCCACGATGAAACTGATCAGGAACCTGTGAGGAAGGGGGATATATGGAAAAATAGTCCATTTTAGCACCATGCATATCATGCTACACCATTTTCATCATGTAGTTATTTTAAAAATGAATCCTATAGTATCAAACTCACATTTAGCACTGGAGTAAAGATAGACAAATTACAGAATGCCTTGTAAAATTTTGAAGGACATGTGAGCAAAAGCCGATAACCTTTATTCTATTTCTTTTTTTTTTCTTCTAAAAGATTATGGACCATAGCAGACTTCTGGAAAAAAGAAAGGAAATAAATACCACTTTTTCACCATCTCATTAGCACTTTTTGATACATGTGCCCCCTAATATTAGAGAATCATGGATATGCTACCGATATGGATTTCTTCATTAATTCATATCAGATGCTCCATCTATTTTTCAGGTTCTTACCCTGCAAAGAATGGCATCTGGTTGATTGGTGCGTTGTCCAATGTGACAGACACTGGCCGACCGTTGGGTCCAAAGGCCTTGCCTGGGACCAGGCGGCCGTTCTCGTCAACGTAAGGATCGCCAATGTTGTAAGTCTTGCCGTTGACCGTTATGACAGGACCGGTGGAGAGACGGTTTGGTGTAGAGCTGAGAAGGGGTGGTGCTGACTCCACAGTGCTCTGGGGTAAAGATGCCAGACAGTGAGTCAATAAACTACAGCAATACACAACATTTAACATAGTATTATACCAATACAACATTTGTATGATATACAACATGACATTATCATGAAATTTGTCACCAGTCCATTCACTGCCATTTTTTTCATCAGTGCTGGTGGACAGCATTCCACTCCCATAGACTTTGTACACATTGCTAGTGCAATACGAAAAGGTGATCTGTAACAAAATGTACATCTATATAAATTTTGAAAGAATCATCAAAACAACAGGCAACGCTATGGAAGACGAAACCTTTCTCTGAGTGAGCATGCAAAAACTCCTGTACAAAATCTGTGCTCGTGGAATAGAGACATTAATCCATATTACGAAATAAAGTGCTACACTGCTGAGTAAACTAGTGGTATCCAGGGGGCCGTTTTTCCCAAAACCTTCATAAGTCTAACATCTTGGACATACCAGTGAAACGTGTATTGTAGAATTAACACGTTTCAATGGGATGTCCATGAACTTGGACTTATGATGGTTTTGAGAAATGCAGCCCTGCATTACAATTGTGGCTTCAGCGGTTGAATTTTGAGAGAGAGAGAGAGAGATAGAGACAGCCAGACAGGCAGACAGACAGACAGACAGACAGAGAGAAAGAGAGAAGGTTTTAAGACCTACTTCAGTGGTAGCTGTGATCATCTCTCCCTCAATGAGGCTATCATCGGGGCGACCTAGGGGTGCGTTTAAGTCCCTGTTGAGGGTGCTGTTCCTAGAATCCATGGTGCTGTAACCGGTAGGGCTGTAGGCGGGGCGCTGCTTGTCGCCCCCGTAATGGCCAGAGAGAGACTCGTGTCCAGTGTAGTAGTTCATGATCTGTGGGGTGAAAGGGGATGAATTGTTACTAGCAGATTAAGAATCAAAGAGACCAGTTCTGGAATACATTCTAATTTTATGCATTCTTCTATTACAACAGTTTCAGAGACAACCTAAAAGCTTGGCAGAGGCTTTTTTCACGTTGCAGCAGTTTACATGTGGAACCTGCCTTTTCTCTTTTGAAATCCAATATACCTGTTTACTAATTCTATGCACAGTTGCTGAACAAAAGTTTCCCTTGACAACGAAGAAGCTTGCCAGGGGTTTGCCCAACATTACAACAACTAATGAATGCAAATTGGATTCCATCTATTCAGATGCCACTATGCATACCAGGTGAGCTGAATAGTTGGTAACGAATGATTCTGGACAGAAATGTGCATAAATTTGAATATGTTAGTCAACAGGTCTATATAAAAGACACTTGCATGTAAATTTGAATTCCGGTAGACCTCTATACTGGTGTATAACACAATGGATTTCTTACTAATAGGCTGGTTCATAAAGTCAAAGCATAGACTTTTTTTTGTGAAGTGCCCAGTGACAAATTATCACAAACACCTGTTATTTCTATTGTCAGAATGCAAACACTATGAACATGACAGACAAAGAAAGCGGACAAAATAAACAATCCTTCATTCTACCCTTCACAATGGTTCTGGTAGTCAAAAGAACATCCCTTCACTGCTATTGTCTAAAGTATGTGGAACAGGTGTCACATGCATATTCACCTGGAACTGCATGATTAAACATAATAGCTGTGAAGGGATGTTCTTTTGACTACCAGAACCATTGTGAAGGGTAGAATGAGAGGTTGTTTATTTTGTCCGCTTTCTTCGTCCGCCATGTTCATAGTGAAAGTGCATGCAATACATGTTAGGTTGGAGTAAAAAAAGACCGTGCATCAAAAATGTGGGCAAGATGTTTCTCTTTGAATATGAATGGGATTTGCCCCTCCTCTTTCATCACCTTCGTTTTACAGCATTAACCCATCACAATGAGTTCTCCCCCATTTTCTTACCGGTTCTCCTCGCATCCAATCCTCCTCCCATGATCGGCGGTGGTCGTTGACCACCGAGTCGTCTCCCATGGTCCTGATCTCTTGAGGTGTCAGCAGAGACTGGTCTCCAGTCATAGACACATCATCCCCTGCAATACACACATATACATTGGACATATTGATTTAAGCATGAAAATATGGTTACCAGTCTACTCTAAAAGACTGGAGAGCAGAAGATTTTTGTGCACCTTCTTGGGGATCTACATGTACATGGGTATTTATTTGGGTCACGTATTCATTTCAGTCAGTTACCAGACACCTTCAAAAAGAAATCTCTTTTTCTTACTATCACACTTCGGTCTCCTTTTCTATCTGTAGTTGAGTTAGAATACCAATGTAGAGGTTACTGCATACTTCCCAACTAAAATGTATGTGCAGAAGCATTTGAAGAGTTCTACATGACATCATTATCCATTTAGTTTACATCAGAGCTTACAATAACACTCTAAGAGTATAAGATTACTCAGATTAGAACCAAAAAGAAAAAATGCTCATTAATTTAATAGAACGGGTATAAACCATTATGTAGTGAACAAGCTTGGCAGAAAAATTCCCAAAAGAAAGCATATTTCTGCAGGTCTCCTGGGTCTTTTCCTGTCCACCAACTATTGTATCAGGATTTATTTTGTGATTTATATTAATAAGGGTTATCTTTCTATCTGATGGAATATATTAAGTTAGTTGTCAGTTTAATGTCCATGCTAAATGTGTTATAATAGCTGATGAAAGTTGCAAGATGCACATGCAAAGAGGTAAAATTTCCTCCTTTTAATAAAAAATCATTTTTGTTTAGATATATATCAGTGTTTAAAGGGGATTCATGCATTTTGGCGAGAGATGAATAATGAATCAATGTGAGGGAACTTCATAAATTAACACAGATAAAAGAAACAGGATCAGTGAAAGCTTGCGTAAAGCTGGATCAGACATCAAAAGCTATTGCATGTTTGAAAGAAGCCTAACCCAAAGAAATAAATTTAGTTAAAATCTGATTTCATCGTATTCTTGCTTTTTAATGGGCAAGATCCCCAGCAAAGTGTATGAGAAAGGTACGAAGCAAGATATTATAAGTGTAATGTGCAGTTTCTTAGAACGACATGGACATCTGCACCTTTGTCATGCTAAAATACATTACATAATATCAAGAATGTCTCATACATTTTCAAAAGGAATACTTTAAATCAATAGGCAGGAATAAAATTCACCTTCCAATATAGTTGTAATCATTCTTTGGGTGTCATGGGCCATACATTTTTTTTTTAAATAAAAAAAAATCATGGACCATATGAAGGTGCTAAAGAAATCATGGGACTGTGATGTCATGAGTTTTTTGTTTTTTTTTTTCTTCTTCAAAACACAGTTGTCATCTTGAGATTCCCATTCTCCTTTATCACTTCTATGAAACATGCGCAACTTTCTTTCACTGATCTGTTTCTTTGATTATTCTGCTGTCATCTGCAGTAATATAATAAGAATATCTTTCTATTGAAATAGAGATAAAAATCATACACCAAGTTACTATGGCTAAACAGGGTCCATATCAAACTAAGCTACATGTAAAAAGTTCCCCAATCTTATTCAAACTACACATTAGTTGACTGAAACATTGAATGAAAGGGTTAAAGTCACGGGTAAGGTCTCTGATGAAGGGTTACAAACTACTACGATGTACAAGGAAGTGCATAGAGAATATTATAAACTGAGACTAAGTTACTACAATATATGTAGTTACCTACATTTACTTATACCATTATACGCAGTACAGATCGTTGGGGAATGATGAGTAAGATCAAAGTGCTAAACGGGCACCCCCTTGTGAAAAAGTACTATGGTACCCATGGTCGATTGATGTAAGTTCTAATTCATCCACGTACATATTCAAACAACAAACAATTATTAACTCATTTCATCTGGGGGGTGTAACATAAAGAGATACAATTAATCTTACAATCAATTGTATCTCTTTAGTACGGTTCCATGACATTTGCTCCGGCGACAATTGCTCCCATGGAAAATCTGAACGTTGAGCCAAACATAAAACCTAACCTCAAACCTAACCCTAACCCTAATCCTCATCCTCACATTATTCTGAACCAAAACCCCTATTGCAATCCTAACCCTAACCCTATGTCTTCGGAGAAATTAAGGCAGGAGCAATTGTCGCCGGAGCAAATGTCGTGTCCCTTTAGTACATGGTTTGCCATAGACTTATGATTGATATCAATCGTAAGATCGATTGTAATTTTTATGTTACACCCCCCTGAGGACTTACGATTTAATTCCAAGAATGCACGTGCGGTCCTGGATGCTTCATCTAATCGTCTGATATGTTAGTGCATCTGCACCAATCTGCAACAATGTTTTCCCGCTACTAAGTCAGACGAGCTGATGAAGCATCCAGGGAAGGACGTGAAAACCGTTCTCGGCAATGAATCTTAAGTCAGATGAAATGATTTAACAATTGTTTGTTATTCATGGTACCCATGGTACAAACAACCATGGCAATTTGATAGTATACATGTATGTTCAAGTTACTGTGTAATTTGATGATACATGTCGTCGGTGGGGCAACAAAACCTTGTATCTCAAAAAAAATCAAATGTTCAGGAAAGTGAAAAAACATGGCTGCCAAAGCATTATAAGCAATGGGATTGCCTTTCCTTTGACATGCCGTGGTGGCTTTGTTTTTGTTGTAAGAGAGCATGGATTTTGACTGATAATCTGGAGTTTAATACAAAAAAGTAATTTTCACTAAAATTTGAGATACAAAATCTTATCACCCCACCAACGATGTATATGTTCAAATTACCGTGTCTGTACCAGGAGTACCATTGGGTACCATGGTACTTTTCAACAAGGGCCAGTAACTCATTTTCACATCAAGGAGAACTACCACTGACATCACTATATCACTGGAATGCTCGCACTGAACATCTACTAAAGAAAGGGACTGTACACTTATTTCCTTAATGGCTCTCCACAGGAAATCTATTCACAGTAATAATCCAGCTTATATTGGGAGAATGACCACCTATGCAAATACTAGACACACATTCTCTACATCAATATAATAACATCATAAAATGTACAAATGATAGGGGAACATAATTCGACAATTCAAAAAGAGAATAATTTTGGCCCATTCCAAGTCTGAACTGTACCAATAAAGATGTACAGATTTATCTTCTTTGGAAGTTGAATTTTACAGATTTTAAAAATTAATTTCCACAAGAACGTAACTGGTACACAAATCACAACTGAACTATCTATAAACAGTATTCAATACAAAAGCACCAACTATATGTACATGAAATTAGGATTTTGTAATTTTATACATTTCTTTTGTCCTGAGAAATGATTCTCACTGGTACTTGTTATTTTTTTTATCTCAATAATGTTTTCCTACATAACACATGTTGTTACCCTGCTTTGTAGGTGTAGGGTATGCCATAATATGTGAGAGATATACATTCCCATTGACAAACCACATAAAAAGATTAAATTACTCTACGGTTATAGACACAACAAATTACTTTTTTTCTGTACTCTTCTTTCAAATGGACTTTCCACTTTCTTATTCCTATTCTCCTTCTTTAAGATCAACCAACAAATACATCAGTTTCAGCAATAAGAATCTATTAAAATCTAGTTGTATATGCTGGTGAAAATAAAAACAAATTTCAACATTTGCTTCCATGATATTTTCATCTTTTTCAACTGATTTAATCTATATATTATAACTCATATAGGGGGTACAAGAAAAATCATATAAACACAAAAAGAATCACGGTGAAATAAAAATTTCACTGCAAATCTATTGAAACTTACATCCAACTGAAAAAGAGATGGAGAGGCAATAATGAAATAAAAATGAAATAAAATAACAAATTTAAATATAAGTGTTAGGTTAGGTTAGTACAGCATTAGAATACGTATGAGTCAGGAAAAATACATGCACCTATACATTTAAGAAGAGAAAAAAATTCTGAAGACACAAACAGAAATAGATTCATCAAGGATAGCACAACTTTTCATACATCGAATTACTCTTCCTTTACATCCAAAACTTCTTCTGAAATTTAATACCAGTGACATTTGGGAGTTTTTTTTAAAAAAAGAATTCACAGCCCTAATCTTTATTTTCTTAAATTTTCCTTAAATTTGGACATATTTGTTTCCTTTGCTTTGGGTCTTTTCTTCTTTCTTTCTCCCATTTATTCTTACTTTTCAACTGTGAATATTTGTGTGCAGATGCTCTGATATATACAATGTTCATAGTATTTTCAGCTACCATCATACCCTTCACAATGGCTTTGAGTTTACTTTGTTGTAGAAAGTAATAATAATGCTCTAGAAGTACTTTGTTATTTCTACTAATGTAAAAATTAATACTCATATACAATAATTTAAGGAAGTTCAGGGTACATGAAATGGCACATGAGTTAGTTAGTATAACCTTGTCAATGTTAGTAATGCTACGATCCCATAACATGTTGGATACACATTACTTCAATTCCATTCGCACCATTCATGTGTTATTACTTGACCATAACCTATTAGAATTCTAATGCAGTAACATCATTTACCCATTATACAAAGAAAAAAAAATATATATATAATGGAAATGAGAAGCATGCTTATCCAGTATATACACTGTAAATATGACTTATAATTTGAATGTACAGAGAGAGTGAAGAAAAAGTGAAAATAATGTGTTAAAACCAGCCTGTAAATAATATACATGTGTGAATACATAAGTGTAAGTGATTTGATGATGATATAGAACAAATGAAGAAAGTAGCCATGAACAAAAAAAAATAATAATACAGAAATGAAATGCCATGAAACCATACAGCATATGCAGCATACTGATTCACAGTCAGCAAATCAGGACACATTTCTCCCTTCTTCTACTTGCTTCATTTACCCCATAAAATGTTTTATGGAGTTGCCGATTTGATTAAAAACAATTCTGATATATGGCATATCTGAGTATGACATTCAGACGTTCATTTATTTTTTTTTCTTTAACAAATTCAATTTCAGTCACTACTTGCAATCAATAATAAAATTTCTTTTTCCATCCTTAAATATTTCATTAATTTCATTCTCATTTTCATTTCATTTATTTCTGCTTCCTTCCATGAGCTCCCATGAGCAAATGATCAGTTAAAGATTAACTTGTTTGCCTGAAAAAGCAGATTTAGATGTCCCTTCTTTCTTTTCTTTTTTCAAAAGGCTTTTCTAAAGTTTTTATTTTTTAATAGCTAAAACCTGCATTCGCTATTGTGGACAAGAATAGCAGGTATGAGGCAAGTGAGCAAACACAAAAAGGGAGGGTGCATCCTTGACTCGCTAGCATGTCCAAGACCGATCTGACAAATAAAGCAAATCAACCTACCAGTACTTTCTATAAACAGGAAAGAGAGGTGTGGAGATGGTACACACAATTACCGCAGATATGGAGGACCAAAGAATAAAGCATGATCGTCAAAATAAACTCGGCAAAAGGCATACTCGTTTTCTCGTTTGATTTCACTACAAACTGTATGATACTGATGACTAATACATCAATTTGTGGAAGTTTTCTATTTATGTTATCCTGTGGTATTGCCATGTCAAACTGTAGGAATTTGTTTCCTTCCACTGAATGAGCTTTTGGCTCTAAAACAAATAACTTGTTTCAATGGGTCAATTTGTATTTCAATTGGTATTCAATTTTTGCTTCTCTCTTAACATTTTTTAAACAACAATATTAGGAGCTGAAAGCTACATATAGTTTTGCTGATAATTTGTAACAAATACTTTTAGTGTATTTAATACTTTGATAATGTCTGAAAATGGAAAATAAAATGAATTCACAAATCTTCATCTTAAGATGAGAAAATTTGTTTGTTTGTTTTTTGTTGTTAAATAAACAATCACTAAATATGATACTATTTGAAGTAGCAATACCACAAGTGTTTGTCCTAAGGGTTGCATGATTGCAAAAAACAAATTTAAATATTGAAGCTACATATTCACTTAAAAACAAATATAGAAATGATGATTTAATTCCTTATATAATAGCAAATTACAATCTAAACAAGCATGAAAGTTCTACATATCCGTGCATGGTATTTTCTGCTAGTAAAGAAAATTTGATCATACAGGATCATACATGTATTTTCCTAATAATTCTACAGACAGCTTCACTAATGAAAATACTGAAAGCAAAATAAATTAATGGAAAAAGCAGATAATTCATGATGTATATTCTTAATAATACTTTTATAATATTTACAACTATGAATAGTATCAAGTCTATAACTGCCAAAAGAGAAATGGAGGAAATAGCAGTGTTTACAAAGTAATAGAAATTGTATCTACAAGAAACTATCACTAAACAGAGGTGTGTTGATACATGTATCTAATCGTTATTATATTTTCATAAAATTGATGTAATTTAATAAAATTTGATGAAACATTAATCACAATGTCATATACATTTAATACAAAATTTATACTGCTTTTATATAGTGGGCCTTTGTATCGACACTTTTTGTTTTGTTTGTTATTGTTATTGTTCGTTTTGGTTTGGTTTTTTGAAAGTTTGCTACAAACTTAAGATTTGAAGCTATATGTATCATGAATTAGGAAAATAAATAGTAACATATGAATCATCCTCACAGGGAGTATACACAGTGATGCTCTCGTTAAAAATAGATGTATCACAGATGTTCTTCCTTCTAAATCATTCACTACCATATATTTATTCTACTTTTAGGAAAAATATCTACAACTCCACTTAACCCATTCGTGACGGGAATTATTTAAAGCCTAATTTGATCAGATTTTATTCTTCAAATTGGCAACACCAACATTTTTATTTTAGTGCTACATTTTTCTTATAAAACATCATGTATCTGAAATGAATATAAATTGACGGAAATTATGATGAGAAGTCAAAAAGTTGCCAATTTGCAGGGGAAAACGGTGATTTTAAACTTTCTATCACATTGCCAATTTAAGGATTTTAATGCTTATTTTCCTTTAAAAAATTTTCAGCATCAAACAACGAATATTGACGCAACCAAAATGGGCACAGTTTGTATAGAATTTTTTGCTCTTTCTGCTCATAATTTGTAGGGCTCTGCATCAAGGGTTATTAGGTCAAACCACAAAATGTGGACCTCTGTCACGAATGGGTTAAAGAACAGTTCATAAAATCCATTAGAATGTGCTTTAGGTTATTAAGAAAATAAATGTATCATGGATACACTTGAATTCAGTAATGAAATCAAATGTTTTCTTCGTATTAAATGAGATGCTCAGAGATGCAAATGAAATGCAAAGAACTTCAAACCAAACTGAAGCAAATAATGATGTGAGATATCAAATCATATTATTAACTCCACTTTGCCTACACATTTGAGCTAGAAAGCAATGGGGCTTTAAAATCAAACTTGTCTGGAAACACAGTCTAGTTTTGCGTTTGTTTGAAGTAACATAAAACGTGATCACAAAGCCTTCCAGTAAATCAATGTGTGGCAATGTCAATAGCTGCGATGCATATCCTTTGAAATGCAATTATTGCGACTTAATCTGACCACAATATATCGAGAAGCAATAAAAGAGTTTTACATTCAAACAGAGTTGATCTAAAAAGCCAAACAGCCATAAAACAATCTATTGTACTTTGCGGGGATAATCCTCTTTCTCTTTTTTCTTTTTTGGCGGGATATGGGAGCAGGGAAGGGGGGGGGGCGCGTACAATTTCTTACCTTCGTCTTCGGTGTCAGACATGAAAGTGACCTGCATTGTTTCAGGGACTTGAACCTTCAACTTCTCCTCAGTGGGCTGCATGGCATATTAATAAAGAGAATATTCAGTTCCAAAAACAAAAAATCCACATTTTCTGTTTCAATTAAACTTTTAGAAGGAACCTATCCATTAGAAGCCATGTAGATCATGATTACTTTACCAAAGTCATACATTCATTCCAGTAGCATCTGAAATTTTGAGACATTTTACATACAGCTGTCATCATTTTCCCTTCAGAACACACTAAATGAATCTTTGTACACTGTGCTTTTCAGTGTTGTCACTTTCAAGAACAATATTCTTTTCAAATTCTGATATTTCTTTTTCTTTTTCAAGCACACACATACAATGAATATGCTTCATATTAACTACAATATCAATGACTAAGTGTACCTTCTGAATAAGCAATAGTTGTGGGTTTTCAAATCAAGTTAGCTTGCTACATTCAGATGGGAATATGAAACTTACAGAGATGACCGTGCTTGTCTCCGTGGTGACGATAGTGAGAGTGTTGACAACAGAGATGTATCCAAATCTCTTGGCAATGCCCAGAGCAGTGTAGCCATTCTGTAAAGAAAAATAAGGCATTTTGCAGACAAGGTGTCATCAGCATGAATTTTAAGAAATATGCACCACTATGCTATCTAGATTTATGTACATGTAGAAACCTTGACACATTTACAACATACACACGTACGTTTGCATCACATATACTTTTGTAAACTTCAATAACTTTTCTAAATTCAAAACCTGCCACTTTTAATCCTGAATTTTCTTTCTCTACTTCTATCTCTGGCAATTCTTTCTTCACCAAAGGGATGTCATTATCTATTTCTTTATTTTTCACTAATTTCATATACAGATACATTTCTATTCTCTTCTCTCTGTGCCGATTTTGAATTATGACAACTGTCTCATTATATCAAAAGTCAGTTTAAAAACTCTGATACCAGTATTATCACATTGGTATTGAACACAAAATGAAGAAATTCACTTGTATCGCATGGCTCAGCCTTGTTTAAAGGCATTGGCTAACTTTGTGAGCAGCTGATTTAAAAAATTCTCAAACTAAGATGAAACATGTGTATGAGTACTTGTATTTATACTCAAAAACCCTGAAACCAACCATAATTTGGAAGGAAAAGCTGTAAGTTAGACGCAAACCGCGATTTTATTAGCTTTCGTCTCGAGAGACACTGAACTAAGAGGACCGTTTGCCCGAATTCAAAAATACCGTTACTTGCCTTCCGCCGCGTGATACGTCAATACACACAGTGCGGTCCGTTGAGTCATGTGCGCATGCGCACTCCTTACGTTGGGTCTATGCAACCGACCCTCGTATATTTTTCAAACATTGGTTCACATTTCTAATATTTAAAAATACTTCCCGTGGATATTATGCTCTGAAACTTTCACACTGGTATTTTTACACTATAACCCTAATGTTTATCCCATTTTTAAGTAACAAAATGAGATTTTTTTAAAAATCATAACAATGTTAGCCAATGCCTTTAAGGAAAATGTTGTGATACCAGCAGAATGACACAAACACACAAATAAACAATCAGAAAAACACACAAACAGACAAACTCACATTAGCTGTCTCATTAGGATCAGCTTTATGTTGAAGGAGAATGTTGATGATAGCAACATGACCTTGCTGTGCACCTTGATGTAATGGGGTCAAGCCATGCTGCAATCAAAACAAACAAAATCAAAATCAAAATTTTAATTTAATTTAATCTGAAAATGAGGATGGATGAGAAGTACATGTAATATTAAAATACAGAGTTTTACTGCCAAATGCTAACTTTCAAATGGCTTATACACTTACAGCTTTGTTCAAATAAAGTTATTTATTTAGAATGTATAAGAATTATGCTTATCAGCCTATCGTCTCCCCCTTTCAAGCCTATTTCAGGTTAAACTGTCAGTAATGAATGACGTAGAGATGAAGGGGTAATTTATTAATGTGCACTTTTCACAAACTATAAGTCCAGTTGTAGCTATAAATCATCAGAGGTACCTCTTTAGTTTCTGTACATAAAATCAGAACAGGTGATTCTATTAGACTGTCAGTAATCAGGTCAAAACATTTTTACAGTCTATTAGGTGAAGTTAAAAAAGTAGTCAAATTGTATAGGAACACTGGCAAGAACAATTCAACCTTCCTTTTGATTTTAACTAGAAAAAATATATCACTATTTGAGTTCAAAGTACTAAAAACGATAAAGTGAAACAATGAAATTTGAAAGCAGTTCATTGTATACTACCCTTCAAATACAATTCATGTAAATGGAAATTATTAGTTAAAATTGTGTGCATTTTATTCTTTATTCATGTTTTGTTGAAATGTCCCATAGTAATGTTTTTCTGAAATATGTCCCATTTTAAGTAAAATGTAGCAATAAAAAATAATATTTGTGTTGCCAATTTAGCAAAATTAGGCTTCAAATAATTCTTTTCAATAATGGGTTAATGGGAATAATGCAATGTACATGTAAATAGAGATGTCAGTCATGGATGACACAACCCATTCAGTGATTTCATGAATGTGAAAATGATCATGAAAACTGTATTTTCTACAGGCACATCTCTAAATATGTAATGTTTATGGACAAAGAGTTACATGTATGTATGTCCAATTTATCAAGTCAGTTATGAAACAGGCATGATACTCATGTGTGAAACTTGTGGCTTTATTTTGCAGAGGTTCTTGGACCTGGGAGGATGGTCCTGTTATATCCTCAATGGGTAATGTTTGAGATGGGAAGGGAGCGTAACAAATGAATCAAAAGTAACATGTTGGGGGGGGGGGGGGGCCTGGTGTCAGATGGATCACCTGGGGAGTGATGTTGGTGATTTTCACTGACTAATTTGCTCTCAGCCAATCAGATGTGAGGATTTTCAGTAGCTTATAACAGTTGTCAGTAAAAAATCACTGACAAAACTCTTCATGAAATGCTCCCCTGGACTAAATAAGCTGACAAACCAATTTCTTTGTAAAGGCAAGGTCAAAATATGAGGATGAAAGAAACATCCAATGGATTCAAACATGGCCCAATCCTTGCAACTACGATGAAAAGAGCTTAAAGGGGGATCACCAACTGACCTTGGTCTTAGCCTGGACATCGGATCCATGCTCCAGCAGATAGGTGGCAGTCTTCAGGTTGCCATAGTGACAAGCAACGTGGAGCGGGGTGTATCCAGCCTTGGTCTGAGGGTCAATCTGGGAACCATTGTCCAGGAGCATGGAGACAGCTTCGACCTGGTCCTCTTGGGCAGCCAGGTGGAGAGGGGTCAGTCCGTTCTGTAGATAGGGAAGATATCAATAGGATAAGTTTTGATGTTATGGTCTAATTATTAACCCCTTGAACCCTAAGCCTAAGATAAATCAGGCTAGGGCCAATGGGAAATGTGTGTTATACTGAAATCAAATCATGCTTAACAGGTTAATGGTGTTGTTACTGGTAATAAAAATTAACAAAAATGTCAAACTTTTGGTATACAGAAGTGATGAATTGTGTTCAGTTTGCTCACCCCCTCTCTCTCTCTCTCCCTTACCTCAATTGATCAATCCAAAATAATAATTCACATTTGAAAAACAGATAGCATTCAGATAAGAACAAAAACAATAGCTGCAGGGGCTATGTCATAAAACAAATAACTCAAAGGTTTATATTGTGTTTTCTCATGAACTCAAACTAAATGGTAGAGTGCATCTAGTTTGGAGTCACAGACCATTTATTAGAATGCAATGGGTCTTGAGAGAAGCCTACATGTAGCCCATATGCCTACTGGCTGTATGGAACAGCTATAGTACACAGTCCCAACTGATCTTTTTTTAGTCTCTCATTCAGACCTACGTAACATGTTTTGACAGACCAGCATTTGTGTCTGCAAACCAGAGAGCATCCTACCTTGGATGTAATGTTGGGCTTGGCACCACGTTCAAGAAGCAGAGCAAGCATCTCAGTGTGACCCTCCTGAGCAGCAAGATGGATGGGGCTGATGCCCTGCTTGGTCATGGCGTTGGCGTCAGCACCATACTCCAGCAGAGTGGTGGCAACGTCCATCTGGTTCTTCTTGGCAGCGATGTGGAGAGGAGTGAATCCGTTCTACAAGGAGAAAAGAGGGAGTATATGTGTAGTCTGGGCCCTGTTTCATAAAACCTGTGATCAGTTACAACTGCCACATTTCATTTGTCCTCAGCCAATCAGATGCAAGGATTTCAGTAGCTTATTGCAACTTGTTATTGATAACAAGTTTTATGAAACAGGGCCCTGGGCATAATCTTCCAGTATAAATTCTTTTCTTGCAAATCAAATGGTTTCAAATGGTACAATTTTCTTACCACTTGCTATGTAAATCATTTTCCCCTCAAACTGGAGAACAACATTAAAGTTCAAGAAACATCTCTCCAAAATGATTATCAATAGGCTTCATTTTGCAATTACATGTAATGAACTTTTCAAATGGCCACAAGGTTGCACAGAACTTCAAACAAAACAAGTTCACATTAGATAGTTAAAAACATGTTGTCTTCTTCAATTTTTTCAACAGACACAAGACTTGTTGAGGTTAACAGCTTGAAGTAGTTTGGGTATTATGAGGAATTCTTGGATGGGTAGGTATCTACCATTATTTGGAAGGTAGAGAAAGCTTAGAAAATGGAAGAGTCTCCAGGACATTGTCTGGTGTTTCCTTGTATGCTATGGCACAAGATGGCACATGCTGCTTCTGCTTCAAAGTCTTTAAGACAATCTAGGGAGAGATGGGGCTATTGTTCTTGAAGTGTATTGTTACTTCCTGTTCTTTCACGATTAAATGCCTTCTTTCAAAAGGGTCAATTGCTTGGTCTTGAGGATGGCTCTTTACAAAAGACAGATTAACCTTGGATTAACAGATGTCTTTTGTACTCTCTCAAACTGGAAGAGAGTGTGTGCCACTTCAGGTTCAGTTGAACTGGAGAATAGCCAACCTTGTCTACAAAGGCCATTGAAGGGACACAGATAAAATAGTTACCACAGGTGCCTTTCAAGACAGGAGCTATACATTCATGATTGAAGGAAGACAAAATCAGTGAACACTACAACCACATGGTCAGATTTCTTGATGCAGACGATGTTGCTGGAGTAATAGCTGATGCGGCAGAGTTGTTGTAGCTGCCATTGTAGGTGTTGTGTTAACAGAGTATCCAAGAGTGATGTTATGGTAACTGGTGCCCTTACAGCTATTTTTCAGTGATTGTTTTTTGTTAGGATTGTTTCTGAAGTAGTGTGCAGCAGGAATTGTTTGGGTTGTAAACCACCTTACCTTTGCAGTCTTGTGTGGTGAGGCACCCTGGTCCAGAAGCAGCATAGCGACTTTGACATTGTCATAGTGGGCAGCAATGTGGAGAGGAGTCAGACCATTCTAAAATTTGAAGAAAAAAAAAAGAAGAAAAGTCGTTAAAAAGATTCAGATATTCATATTGTCACAAGTGCACAGTGATAAAATTGGCACCTAGAATGGGTCCCTCATAAGAACATGCAATGTTATAGCGTAAATATAGAAGGAAACATTAAACCCTATTACCATTAACAAGTGCTGCCCTTTAACTTTTACTTGTAAATATTACATCCAAACCAAGAAAAAATTAACCTATTGAACACTAAGCCAAAGATAACCCACGCTAGGGTCCATGAAATTTGCATGTTATACTGATATCAGATCTTACTGAATGGGTTAATGATATAAATGTATGCAATGGCTAGTGACACACTTACAGTTCTACAAATTACGACTCATTTTGCATCAAATTCATTACCTGCAAAAAGACATGATACAATCTTGGAAAGTCATAGGTTTAGTTGCAAAGACATCCCAAAGTCCTTTCCTTAAATCTTATTGTATTTCATAGGATTCTTACCTGGGCAGTGGCATCAGGGCTGGCATAGCGACTGAGCAGGAGCTGGGCAACATCATAGCGACCATACTTGGCTGCCACATGAAGGGGAGTGAAGTCTTTCTGCAATGGGGTAATAATAACCAAAAAGATGCAGATGTTGACCCATAGCAGTACAGAGTTTTCTTTAAAGTAAAAATTAATCATCTTTCCCTCCTTAAATTGGTAACAACTGTTTGTTATTGTTTTTTTCTACTCTTACATAATTCAAAGCAAAAAAAAAATGTACATGTATCTAGCATAAACCAATCTGAATGAAAATGCCAACATTCACCCCCCCCCCCATTGCTAATTTGGACATGAAATAGTGATTTCATATTTCACACTACATTGCCAATTTAGAGACTTTAACGTTCAGTTACAATAAAATCATTATCATTGGAGAACGCTACAACATACTGCATTGAAAATGCACCTGCTATCAATTAGTCAGTTATAAGGACCATCTGTCTTTATAAAGATCATTTTCTTGTTTCATTTAGTGGCCTTCAAGAAAAAGAGGGAAAGAATGTTCCAAGCTGTTTTGTCCCAC
The DNA here is from genome assembly GCA_029962745.1 of Echinometra lucunter. NCBI lineage: Eukaryota > Metazoa > Echinodermata > Echinoidea > Camarodonta > Echinometridae > Echinometra > Echinometra lucunter. The sequence continues at coordinate 20,133,493 of CM057170.1, forward strand.
ACATTTAAAAACTTGAAAATACAGCTAAGATTCAAGTATATCTTATGAATTAATGAACTATGTAGCCAAACTACTTGAATCAGGTCAAATATAAAGTGAAATGGAACAGCTGATGTCAATTTCTCTTCATAAAGCCATATCTGGTATGTATGGGACACTAACAACTAAATACCTTGGATTTGACTAAGAATGTAACTGAACAAGTCATACCTTGGTAGTCATAGAAAGTGTTGCACCATTATCCAGCAACACCTTGGCCACATCTTCCTTGCCTTCTCGAGCAGCGATGTGCAGCGCGGTGTACAGATCTCGGGTCTGGGCATCGGGTGACGCTCCATTGTCGAGCAGCAGCTTGACGATCTCTGCGTTGCCCAGGCGGGCAGCGATGTGGAGCGGGGTCTGGTTCTCGTGGGCGCGGGCATCAACCTTGGCCCCGTTGCTCAGCAAGACACGGATGACCTCGATCTGGTTGGCACGGGCGGCCAGATGGAGAGGAGTCTCACCGCGCTATGAGATGAATAAGTTTTTAGTTTTTACTTCAAAATTCTTATCAATATATTTCCCGAAGCCCATTTTTTGGAACTATCTACACTGCTTTACATGAACTTATATCTGCAGGTGTTATTTTAAGTCTCCCATAAACAAACAAAAGCATTCTGCCACATTTATCTCTCACTAAATAATTGCTATAATTTGGGCACATTCTTAGACTTATACACGTACAAAGGCACAGGGTCATTTGCCATGAATTAGGTCCTACATAACAAAGTATTAGCATTCTTACATTTCTATTACACAGGAGCAGATATATGTCGACATGTCTTCAGATTGCATTAAAATAGTCATTTTAAAAGGTATTGTTATCTTTGCTTTCCTAAATTAATTCTAAAGCTGAAAGAGACATAACTTTGTTTTTTTTTTTAAACTGATATGCACCTCAACTGCAGGAGTCTTCTAACTTCTGTTTGATTTCTGAGAACAGATTCTACTGATTTCCCTTCCTTCAACTCAAGCCAACACATTGACATATCACTAAAATCATCCTTTTAATAAAGTGCACTATGAAATAAATGTCTAAATTCAACACAGAATCATATCAAAACATGATGCAAAAATAAGTAGAACAGTCTGAGTGGTTGCCAACTACTGGCGACTACCATCACAATCATACAATTAAATTTATTATCATAATGACTAGTTTTCTCGTATACAAGTATATCAGGAAACCTGAAAACGGCTAGGATACTCGAACGATATCTATAGAATAATTATCAGCATTAATGACTGCACAACGATATCATAATTTACAGTAAATATCCAAAGAACAATTGTCATTATTTTTCCCTAAAAATCAATTCAGCAAGCAAAGTGTTGATGCAACGGCAGCAGAAGCCGTTCTCAACATGGAATTTCAACCTACCACATTGACTTCGTCGACACCTCCACCATTTTTGATGAGGTACATCACAATGTTGATATTGCCCATGAAGGCGGCAACATGCAGTGGAGTAAGGCCAGACTGTGGGGGTGCAAACAAACAAACATGGAAGTGGGTAGGTGGGACCTCACTAAAGATGGGGGTAAGCAAATATATACATATTTGGGCAATTCCACGGTAACAGAATTACAAAATGTAAATTCCGTTACTAACATTTCTAGAGTTTGTGTGCCTGTTCTGCCTTCCTTTGTACCATTTGATACTATGAAAATATGCCCATTCTTTCACCTGAACTTTTGCAATCCAACAATTTTCTACTTACATTCATGATATTGTGTTATACAACCTTGGTAATGGAATTACCAGAAAATTGTGCCATTGTCAAAGAACAAAATGTCTTGTAAAATCAAACGTGCATTATACCAATACTGACTATGATAGTGGAATTCCTTTTTGTTTAAGCTTCTTTTAATTCAAGGATATGTCTATACAGGAATATCAACATAATTGTGTTTACTATAAATCTGAAGTGAGCTAATTGTTCTTCCCATGTGAAATTGCCCATTTGCAAATCTATGGAAGTAACCAAAGTAGATGATGCACACTGCTCTAGAATTGTTGTTTTTTAGTGGGACTTATGGGGTGTTGCAAGAAAGTTGCAATCGATTGCAAGTTGTTACTGATTGTCACTGGCCAATCAAAATCATTGTTGCATGCATGTCTTCTTAAAAGGGCAGACCCTGAGCCAATCAGAATGGTTGTTTCAAAATTAGCAATTATTTGCAATTGATTGCAACTTTCTTGAAACACCCCATAAGAATGTATCAGTATAAAAGCAGATGAAATTTGATATTCACTTTCATTTAGGGTAGAAACCTCAGGAAATAATAATTGTTTCTAAGGAAGGGTAGGAACTCCAACAAATCATTACATGAATCAATTGATTGAGAAAAAAGTTTCAAGTGCATAAAATGATTGGAGCACAACCATACATATATCTGTTAGTATCAACAAATTTCAAGATTACTTGGTTTCTCTAGTCATCTAGGACACACTGTGGAAGAAAATTAGTGTAATGATACAAATTTCTTTCACTTTGGAAGCAATGCATCAAAAACTGTTTCCTTTCATCTGAATATATGTCTTGTATCTATATAAAAGGGGGGAAAATTTCTCACACAAGATGAAAGAAAAAGAGTCATGCAAATAAAATGAAATTGAGATATTACTTTGAAATACATCTTCTTTGCCCATTATCACAAACTATATAAGTGAATCACTTGTCAGTACCTTTCCAAATATACATGCACCTCCATTTTGCATGAGAAATTAATGAAAATTTACAAATTTACACCCATACCTACATGTAATTCACATATTCATATTCATATTCATATCTAAGATTATCTATTCATATATCTACACTGCACTGGGATACCATTTACAAGCACTTAGCTTTTCGCTGTCTTGAACCATAATTTTATTTACTATTGTACAATGATATAGTAGTGTTTTGATATGATTTTTTATGGTTGAATAAATACATACAGTACAGTACAATATGTTATCCTTTCTTTTCTTCAAATTCTTCAAGCATTAAACCTGAGAATGCCTGGTAAGGTTTAGGGGTGTTATTTCACACAAACTAGCTATACACAACTTAATTCAGGTGAAAAGTACATTTTAAGGGTTCTCTTTCCGATAAGAAGAGTAAAATATACACCTGTCTCCAATGCTCTAAAGATCATCTAGTGTGAACTCACCTCAGTGACGGCCTGCACAGATGCTCCGTACTTCAGAAGAAGTTCAATGACCTTCACTCGGTTCTTCTTGCAAGCAATGTGCAGGGGAGTGAATCCATTCTGTAGCACAATATGAATAGTTGCAAAAAATATAATCACACTCTAATAGCCCGTTGAATACTATGCCTAAGATGACTTGGGCTAGGATCTATGGGGAATGTGTGTTATACTTAAATAATAATAATACTGGGTGTCTAATTACACTTAGAAGAACGTAATAAGCTATGATTTCATCACGTTTGCGCCTAGTTTTGTAATGCATGCAAAAATTAGGACATAAGTTTTGCAATCTTAGATTAAAGATTTTATACCATATACCTTTCTCATAAGGCTCAAAGTGCTTACAAAAATGAAAATTACATAAATACATGGAATTACAATAAATAAATAAATGCATAATCTTACAACTAAAAACTACAAAAAAAAGCTGTCTTTTCAAGGTCTTTCTGAAGGTACTATTACTGATGAAGACTGTCTAATTCTATGTGATAATGAGTTTCCACTTAGAATTAGACAGTCTTCATCAGTTAGTATCTTCAGAAGGGCCTTGAAAACAAATCTTAATGATAATAGCTTGCAAACAAGGTTTATAATATAATTCAGAGTTCACATCAATCTACAAATTATAATTTTCAACATGGTGAACTCTCAATATGAGAATATAACAAATCCGAAATGCTTTACCTAACCAGATGAAAGTGTAAAGGAGGAAAATTTAAGATGACTTACCAAAGCTCTGGCCGATGGGTTGGCCTTGCGGTCAAGCAGTAGTTTGGCCACCTTGTGATGTCCACAGTGGGCAGCAACGTGCAGTGGAGTCAAGTAGTCCTGAATGGTCAAAAAATATACAGGGTTAATATTACAATTATACATTTTCAAAAATCCATGACTTTCCATGACTTTCAAGGTCAGAAAAAGGCAAATTTCCATGACTAATCGAAGCAAAACTTACATAAAAAGTGCGCTGATTAAAAGAGTTTAAAGCTGATCTGAGTACCATGAATGCAGAGCTGGCCAGAGCACGAATTTATTAACATGAAAAATATCTTGAATAATGATTTCTATGACTTCCCAGACTTTCCCTGATTTTCCATGACTTTCCCTGACTTTTTGCTTCTGGAAAAAAGAATTTCCAATTCCCTGACTTTCCAGAAATTCCCTGACCCGTATGAACCCTGATATAGCTTGTTCAGACTCAATGCATGATACATGCACATGTTGGTTTACAAACACAATATTCCACCAATAGCATAAAACTATGCATAAATGCAATGGCACATAAGGACTTGCCCATTCAATAAAATTAGAAACTACACTGAAAGGTCTAACATTGCCTGTACCTAGTCCTTTCTCTCAGATTTACAATTATATGATAAGTCTCGCTCGGATGGTCTGCTTGTGTGTAGATGATTTCTGAATGCTGCTTTAACAGTTAATACCATCATGCATGATTTCAAACAACATGTTTTTATCCATTTTAGCATATCTCTGATTCTTGCATTAACTCTCTTTCCTTTGTAAACAGACATTTCATAAATACCTTTTTTTCAACAGATGTTCCTTTAGTAACCAAAAGCTTGAATGGGGTTATTCTAATGCTTGCCTGACCTATCAATGTATCCACACAGTGTGGATCTAAATGATATAGATGCCATGATAGATGCGAGAATTACATCTTTTCTACAGTAGTTCCAAGAATAATCCATAGATTCAAATACATTTTACACTTGGTCCCCTTGAAAACATGAATGAAACTTACAACAGTGACATCATCAACTGGGGCATGGTGATAGAGAAGAAGCCTGGCGCTGTCCACATGATCTCCTTGAGCTGCCATGTGCAGTGGGGCTAGTCCATTCTACATGGAGGGGAGGGTTATCAAATGCAGTGAATTTTACATAAAACAACTTCTTGTCATTTTGTCATTCAGTCCAAGAATAGAAAGAAAAAAAAACTGGCAAAATTTTTGACAAAGGATAAACTTTCAAAAGAACATAGTTTGTGTATCCAGACCTTTATAGGCAAGATCATACATCTTTCAAAGTTATATGGACATAGCATATTCTGGTACTGCAATGAGATCTCATGTAATACTAGCCAAAAGTTTTGCATTTTATGAATGAACGGGACACTGACAAGATCACCAGTTGTTTTCACAACAGACTCCTATAACACAACTGCATACTTATTTCTAGCTCATTTTATATATATTTTTTTTTCAATTCCTGAATCTTGAAAATTTCTGCAATTTACAAAATTAAGAGCTTAGTTTAGAAAATACACACCTTAGTCTTGGCAGAGATTGGTGCTCCTCTCTCAAGAAGCTGGTCCACACATTGCTCATGTCCACTGCGCGCAGAGCAATGGAGGGGTGTCAGACCGTCCTGTACAGAGAAAGGATAACCAGTTAAAAGGTTAAAAACTTGCTAGTTATAATACAGAAGGCTATTTTTTCCGCACCGCATACATCTGTCTTTCTACACTTTCACATGTGTATTACAATGTAATGTTTGTTTACATGTATGCCAAAGAAGCAATGGTTCCTAAGTATAAATCAGGACTGCATGATGAGTTGAAGCTACATGTAAAAGATAAATCTGTTTCCAATCATTCTAAAATTGTTTGGAACATTTTACTTGCCGGGTTTTCAAGGTCTGCTATTCAATAATAGCCAGAGTAACACTTTATTTTCTTTCTCAAAGCAAGTTGACTGTTTACATTTAATGTGTATTATCTGAGTTATGAATGTTATTAACCATCTGTACTCTAAAATGCACTTATCATTTCTGTAAATCCTTACACGGATGTGTTTTAAATCAATTGGGCATGGGAAATGGTCGTTCATCTGTTTCAATAATTTCAACATCGAACATCGAACAATGTGGGCGAATCTTACCCTGGTTTTGGCATCAATGCGTGCTCCTCGATCCAATAGGGTGTTGACCATGTTGACACGCCCCCACTTGGCTGCAACGTGGAGGGGTGTGATGTGGTTCTAAAGCAAGGGGGGAAATAAAGAATCAATGTAAAATGTATTCTATGTTTACATAACATCTACTTCACAGATGGTGATAGCAGGCAAGGAGTTCATCACCCAACATTGGTTCAGCTCCAAGATGCAATTCTAACTTATTTAGGCAGGACATAAATCTACATATTGCAATCTTTGACCAAGTATCAGGGCAGTGTTGCACAAGACTCCTCACTTGTGTGTTATGTTTTGAACAAGTGTTGCAATGGGATGTTACCAACCTTTCAGACTTAAAGACATTGGTTAACATTGTTATGATTTTTAAAAATCTCATTTTGTTACCTGAAAATGGGACAAACATAAGGGTTATAGTGTAAAAATACGAGTCTGAAAGTTTCAAAGTACAATATCCACAGGAAATATTTTTGAATATTAGAAATGTGAATCAATGTTTGAAAAATATACGAGGGTCGGTTGCACAGACTAGATGTAAGGAGTGCGCATGTGCGCACCAGACTGTACTGTGTGTATTGGCGTATCACGCGGCGGGAGGCAGATAACAGTATTATTTAATTCGAGCAAAACTGTCCTCTTATTTATTGTCTCTGAGACAAAAAATAATATCGCAGTTTGCGTCTTACTAACAGCTTTTCATTCCAAATTATAGTTGGTTTCAGGGTTTTTGAGTACAAATACAAGTACTCATACACATGTTTCATCTTAGTTTGAGAATTTTTAAAATCAGCTGCTCACAAAGTTAGCCAATTCCCTTGATATGGCAGAGGAGTAAGATCATGTGTACGGCTAATGCTTTCTTCATAATAAAGACATGCATGTGCATGCTATATTTACCCATCCATTTCATAATTCCACATTGGAAAATAGCACTGAACATGAACATATTGGTTTGGCCCAATAACTTTTGACGCAGAGCCTTAAAAACCATTTCAAATACATGAACAGAAGGAGTAAAAGATTCTACAAATATTATGTCCACTTTGGTTGCATCAGTGTTTGTCATTTCAAGCTGAAATTTTTAAAAGAAAATAAGCAATAAAATACTTGGTGATAAGCACTAAAAAATTGGTAATGCCAAGGGAAATTCAAAATTACTGCTTTTCCATGCAACTCTTTAACTTGTCAACATACTTTCCGTAAATTTATCACATTTCAGATACATGACTTTTTATAAAATGTAGCAATAAAAAAGAAATGACTGGTGTTGCCAATTCGAAGAAAAAAGGCTGATCAAATTAGGCTTTAAATGATTCCCGTCCTGAATGGTTAAATGATGAATGAAAGTGAACATAAAGAGTGAAAGTTTCTATTCTTACCCTAGCAGCGTAGTCCACAGAAGCTCCTTTCTGAAGGAGGAGTGTAGCTACATTGACATGTCCATAGTGAGCAGCGATGTGCAGAGGGGTAAAACCACTCTGTGAGAAGAAGCAAGAAAAGAATCAATAGCATTGAAAACAATCATAGAATGTAAACATAAGATTAACTTTAAAAACACTAAACAGGACAAATAGGAACAGTCAGGGGAAATAAGAACAAAATTGGAAAAGTTTTCTTGACAACATTTTTCCACTCTAAATACTGACAATATTCCCATTTCTTTTAATTCCTTTATTGAACAAATAATGAATCAAATGAAAAACTAACCAAAATTAAAAAAAAAAAAACAACAATGCTGGCTCTTTCAGGAAAACAGTGATCAAAGTCATATAGGCATACTTAAGTTCTACAGATGAATGCTCAAGAATATACAGGGCAAATGGGCAACTTTACATCCAGGGAACTGACACAAGTAGGGTAGTCCTCAAATAAATCCTTGCTATGCTTTTGTTCTGCAGTTTTCTTATATTTCAATGTTATAACTCACAAAATGCTGCTCCCCCCCCAAAAAAAAAAAAAGATTTCCCTGTTCATATTTCTTGGATGTCACATCTGGGTTTTTGTTCATGCCTTTGTGTCAAAAGCAGTGATGTGTAGGCAGGCAGTTAAGTATTGCCTGGCGTGATATATTTTTTCTCTTTATTTGAAAATTTTGAAAAAGCCCCTTCCCCTCAAGAAAAGGAGAGAAAAAAAGAAAGAAATATGTCTCCTTGGATGGCACATTTAGGATGTGTCCATTTTGGAGAAGCAGAGAGGCCGCCTTAGTATCATCCTTATGGGCAGCAATGTGCAGGGCTGGCAGCCTGGTCTTGCAATACACGATTTTAAAAAATTAATTTGAAAAGTGCTCCCCCCCCCCAATAAAAAAAGACATTCCTTCATACCTTGGATGGCACATCTGGGTTGTGTCCATTTTGAAGAAGTAGAGAGGCTGCCTTAGTATCGTCCTTTCGGGCAGCGATGTGCAGGGCTGGCAGCCTGGTCTTGCCTGCACGGTCGTTCTCCAGAAGAACTGCAACGACCTTGTCATGACCTTGCTGGAGGGCAACCGCCAGCGGTGTAAACCCATCCTGTGGAAAGAAAAGATACAAAGTGTCTCATGTTTTAATGAATCCATTGGTGGTCAGATATTTTTAGTGTAGGTGAATTAAACCACACTACAACTGAATTGACAAATACTTGTACTTAGCTTATAATACGCTCGCCATAATTGGCTATCTGGCTGATACATTCAGATTAACAAGTTGTCTCAATTTCTGAACGTCTCCCTTCATTGTTAATTAAATTCACCTCCATTTATTCTGTCTAAAAAAAACACCTCAGATATAAAAGATCTCTTTATAGATTAGAGAAAAATTAATGAACGAAGAATTTCACAAAACTCTTTCATAGTGAAAGTATAAAGACAAAACTATCTAGTAGCTTCTTCACATTTTTAAAACCTTAACAATTTCGAACAAAAATCATAATTATATGCTGTATTTCAAAATTTCAAGATTGCATGTTTTTTTGGTAAAACTAAGTTATAATTCAAGCTTAATATTACCAACAAAAAATCTTATATCCCAGTATATCTCCTAGATTTGTTGTACACTAGAAAAACTGCAGCATCTGTACATTTTAAATGTACGGTAATTATGAAATAGTAAGCAATATGATCACTCAATTATGAGTTACATTTCAACATGTGCATGCCTTCAATAAATGCCAAAATTATGTTCATCATCCAATAACTAGATTCATTCATGGATTCAAAACTGCAAAACTGTCTGCAACAACTATTAAATCTAAAATTCTTCACTCCAGCATGCATAATTTCAATAAACATCATGTTATCCGCCACGTTACACAACTAAATCCTTCAGTCGTAAAAATTTAATCAAATTTTTCCATGTTAGCATGCATGGATCACAACCAGATCAATCCACGGCATTCGTAACTTAGTATCAATGTTAGTTACATGCAAGATGATGTGAAATGTTTATTGAAACACACTAGAATTGTTAGAAACTCATGCAGATCACTGATCAAAATACATGTAGATGACAATCAAGCATTCATGCTGTAATCAACAAGTCAACATGTGGCATTCCATAGTATTTGCAGCATTGTTCCATTTTTCTTTCTAAATTATTTTCTTAAAGTGAAAATACATCACTGATTCAAATCTTTACCTATAAGAAAATCTTGATGAAGATATTTTCATATGGTCATCATAAAATTTCTTCTCAAGGGAGATAACATATAGAGAGAGGGTTTGTAATTTGTTGCTCTAGCAATTCATTTTTCATGAGTAAAGAAAGCCTTTCCCTTCTTTTCATTATTACATAGACTAAACATCCATGTACACTGCAAATACCACTGTGGCACTTCTAAAAGACACTGTCAAAAATATAAGGGCAGATATTTATGGAAAGCAGTTTCAAAGGAACATTTCCGCTTGCTACATTTGGATCGTTCCAATCATCAGTAACATTGAATTTCTGACAACTTGACATCAGCAGCATTTCCGGAAAAAGCGAACTGATAGAAGTATCTATGCAGTGATGTAAAAGGTCATGTTACAATGAGCTGAAACCATAATAATATGTGATAAATACAAAATCCCAGTTTATAGCAATGTCTCACAAATTAAAAGAAGGTTGGAACAACGCTGCAGTCATTCTAAAATGTTGCCAATCAACTAAGCTGCCGACACACTCTTCAAAGTACTGATTTCACCTGATACCTTTGCATCAAAGTCAAAATGAACGTTCTTAGGTGTGTCCTGATGTGCGATAAGTTAAAGAATTCATTCCTCAGTGTGAACAAAAAAATGGTCTGGGGCAAAAACTTTTCAAAGCACTCTTATACTAAATTTCTCTTGATATACGTCTACATTTTTCACCAGGGTTCCTTCATCATAAACATTTTGTTTTTATACGGTTTCACAAGCCTATCTGACTTGAACATGTACCATCACACAAGTAAAAAAAAATAAAAAATTAAAAAATTAAAAAAAAATTTTGAAGATAAGTTCAGGATTGATTGTCCTGCCTCAGAAATTCATGAATAAAATTTTGTTTGGTGACAAGAAGACATAAAATTCACTGAGTATAAATTTAATATCCTAGTATAATTCGACACAAAAGTAACCTTCATAGTTTTTTTTTTTGGGGGGGGGTTGCAATTTTGTAGAACACTATATTCCATGATTAGGAGACAAAAAAAACTTTGTTTTTTACTGGACAACTTTGGGGTTGTCTTATAAATTCTAAAAAGAACTATGAAAATGCAATGCAATGCACACATGGCTTTAGAGTGCCTCTCTTGTTCCTAATGCACAATGCATGAGAAATGGATGTGTGAAAATAAATATTCAGTCATCTGAATAAACAAAACATCATCAATATCAACAAAATCATTTTCTATGGTATTCCGTGACTATTGCGATAGAGTACAGGAATAAATTCCAAGGCTACTTCTTTCTTAAACAGATATGAAAGATTCTGTAATACCCCTAGGGATAAGCTAACTGGGCTTGTTAAAGTAATTTTATTACTCAATACTGAATCTGTCTTTCATCTATTGTTCTTGGTGCAAAATTTGTTTGTTTTTTTAAAAAAAAGTTATACTTGTTATGAATTAGGGAGGGAAGAAAAAAATATCCCTCCATTTACATGGACCTTTCACTACTTTTATAAAACTTACTTTAATACTGAAAAAAAAAAATCCTTGAATAAATTCAAACCCCAAGTATCTATGTTATTCTTGAAATAGGGCAGAGTGTACAGATTTTGAAAAAAAAATCCTTTATCATAAAAAAGGGTGATTAGTATAATTATATTAGTATAATCATTACACCCGATGGAAATTAAAAGATGATTCATCAAACTCATCATCCTAGTTTTGTTACTTTACCAGTAAACAAAGAGCTACAGAATACAATGTATACACCACAGGATGAACAGAAAACTGCAGAACAAAAAAAAAATGGTGTGAAAATGTCTCAACTGCAATAAAAACGCACACAAACAAAGTGATGTTTCAAACTACAAACACAAAACGTGCCATAAACCATAAATAAACACACAAAACATATAAATACAAAACAACTATAAACATAGAAAGACAAGATGAGGAAAAATGAATGTATGTTCTATGAAGTGGACATGCATGATGAAAGTGCAGTTAAGTCTGAGAGGAAGAGATCAACTTAAAGGAAATGAAATTATAGTGCGGAATGTTCAAAGCGCAGTATGCAAAAGCGAGAGAAAGTTGTAGAAATAATAAATGTTAGGTCTCTGGAAAAAAAAAATCTGAGTTATATACCAGCACAAACTAATGACTAGGATAGTCTGAAAATCAGACTTTTATGACGGCTGAGAAAATAACTATAAGTAGAGAGGGTGAAGAGAAAGTTTCTCTTTTGTTTTATTTCATGTTATATATGCCCATAAAGTTAACTTTTAGGTACTAAATAATCAACCTACTGATATAGCAACCAAATTTGTTTACCAAATGACATCAGTTTCAAATTGACAGCAGTTATAAGTATAAGGGGATCATGAATTTAATGTTTTTAAGTTGTATTTGTATAACGAAAATCATTTTCATCATATAAATATCATTACATAAATTGCAATCAGCAGGCTAATGGTCATAGAGTAAGAACGTAAATGATTTAAAGACGTATCAATGTTATATGTTAAAATAAATGATACAACATACACCTAGAAATGTGTTTACTTAATGAATCACTCTGCTAGGGTTATCATAAAATGAAAAGTTAAAAATCATGATTATAACAATCCTACAATATAGGGTAAAAATAAAAATAACAATAACAACAATGGTCTAATATGTAGCATTTGCTATGATGTGTTCGTCCTATTGCTGATGTAATCACTATCCGATCCTCAAATAGGCTCTGTCTATACACAAATGAAATATCACTGATAACTTCAGCTCTGAATCACACAGATCATGCGTGGCAGGCAGGCAATCACTAAGTCACCTTCTCACAACATCTCACAACAAAGTCGAGAGAAAGAAAAGAAATTAAACAAAATACACAGAATTCTTTCCTCGCTAAATAGAGGAAAGAGAGAAATAATTAAAATAAACACACAAAATAAACAACAATAAATATACAACTACCACACATAGATGCAGAACCATTGAAATGCTAGAAATACTAGTGAAAATTCAGGTTGGCATAGTCCTTCTCAATTGTGAGCCAGTTGGTGCCGAAAGTAAAGATATGGAGAAACTAAGAAGACGCTTGGAAACCAAACAAAATGGCAGTCTCACCTCCGACTTATTCGGATACTGGGGTCGCGAGTGTTGCAAGAGCGTTTCCACGACAATATCGTGACCCTGCTGGGTCGCGACGTCAAGCGGCAAAAAGCCATCCTACACTCATCATGCAATTCAAAAAAATACAAGACATGGAAAAAAAATGGACAAAAATATGGATATGAGAGTTGCATCTTAAACCTATTTAGACATGTATGTATTTATATACAGCACTCACACATATTCATTCAGATTGTTTATTCCTGAAATTGGATATCATTCCATACAAAATGAAGCAAAGTTGAGCATGCATTTACTCAGCTTTCCAAAACTGTCATATATCATCCAAACAGTGCCAAACACACGCTTTCAAACAATGCTCAGCCACACACTGTACGAGGTTACATTTGAAAGTGAAAAATCAGCAATTTTCTATGTTCTCCTCTAGACCTATTTAATTCAATTCTAACATGCCACCCCCCCCCCCCATTGCCCACGCACCATTCATATCCCCTGTCAGAGCTAAATATTCATTGTCTTTTACCGTCAAATATTAACTTTCACTATAGAAAATGCCAAACAAGATTGGAAAAAATGATTTTGTTTAATCATTTTATTCATCATGTTTTAAAACACCTTTAAAAATTATCTCCAGATTTTTAACTCTGCTTTTATATTCAGTTGCTATGCAAAGTGCCTTGGTTGCTATGTTAAAAATCAACAGCTAGGAAATCATATTTTAAACCAATCTATTTATAGTTTGTGCTTCCCAATTTCATACTTCCATATTTCCCAGAAGGAAAATTCAGAACCATATTTTTGGTTCTTGTTTTGTTTTTGTGTTTTGTTTGCAAAACTTTCCACAAAGAAAAGCTCAAAGTATTGAAATTTATTAAATAAAATGAATCATAAACAAAATACTTTTGCTTTCTTTCCATTGACAAGAATCCAGAAAAATCTTTACCAAACTCCAACAAACAGAATACTTTTTAATTTAAATTATATTCTGACATGTATTCTCTGCTCACGCCACAAAACAGATTAAATAAAATATAAGTTTTCACTATTCTTTAAGTGTATTTCAGAGTACACTAATATTTGTCACATATATCATGACAATGTCATTTTTAATCAAAATTAAATAATTATTTTGATTTAAATTTGGCATTCCATATAAGATTTCAGAAAGAATCTAGTATATGATAAAACAAATCTTTTCCCAAATGGGTTATTAAGTATTATTTTTTTTTAAATTGTCAGGGATTACTGATGTTTCTGACAGAAAAAGAAAGAAAACACAACACAAGAAAACACTCTGACAGAAGACTCTCAACGATACTTTACATTTGAACATCTTGTTCAAACACACCATCTAATTTACATAAATACATCCTCAAGTATTGCCTTCCCAGTAATTAAAATGATCTTCAAATATATCTGCAAAACATACACTGTATTGCCAAAAGAGACTTCAAGAACAAAGAATGAATTAAATATCGTTTGATTCAATTTAGATTAAAATCTTTGCTCAAAATTTTTAAGATTCCCTGAAAAATCAGAATGATTTCTTCGAGTTCCAAGTATCAAAATAGCTATTACAATAATATAATAATGAGAAAATCAATTCAAGTACATACTGCACTTGCAGTAATTTTAGATTCTAGTTTGATTGCATGATAAAATGGTCATTACTTATTTTGAATATACCCACACTTCCCCGTCTTATTTTAGCACCAATCAAATAATAGAAGACAGAAGTCTGTATATGATATGTATTTTGTAACAGACAAATACAGCCCTCATGTTTCACAGACACGCTTAACACGCACATGATTACACATACATACAAATATTGATTATCAACATTACTCAGTTGTCAAAATTTGACATTTCCTGAACATAACCATACAAAACATTAAAGGACAAACAAAACATTGAAATGAATCTATACTTCTTTCAATGTAACCCTAAAACAGATCCACATCCTAAAAAAAACCTGTTTCTTTATTTTGGCATGTTAACCCATATTCTAAATACAGATTGGGCAAATGTAACAAAACGTTTTCCAAAACTTAAATCTCTCCTCTCTTTTCCCTTTTTTCCTCTTTTTGAGCATGCAGTTGGACCAAAAATTATTATTTTTCAAACAAGAAAATCTTTACATTCTCTATAATGTAACATCTCTTGATAAAAATCTCTTCTCTCTTTTTCTTTCTTTTATATTTTTCATCTTTTTTTTTTTCACAAAAGGGTGAGAACTTTCAAAGTTCTTGCCCTTGGCCTTCCCCTCCTGCTTACTCATAATCCCCTTGATTTTTTTCATGAAGCTTTTTTTTTTCTCTCAGTAGGAATCCTGCACAAGCTTCAAACTGTATCAAAGTCATCAGCAAGAAATAATCAGTGATTAGTACTTGCCAGACACTCCCTTAATATAGAGCTGGGGAGAAATTTTTGTTTTTCTTCTGCATAAAAAGGGAAGGAATTAATGTTGGGGGATGTACAACTTGAACAGGGATAATCAGCTGCATGCAAAACTTTTTGTTTGGATATACACCTATATTTTTTTGCAAATTCCAGCTGGAAGGTTATTTCGAGGAACTCTACAAAATAATGCTTTTATAATGAAAGGAGAAATAACTGTCCAATAATTCTTTCTCAAAATAATATAATGAACAATAAATAACTAAAAATATGATGTGTGTTTATCAAAGTTTAGCATTATTTAACATCATCTCATAAAGCCTAACATTTACAGTACTCATACAGTCATCTATTTTGTACCTTAGAAAAGTAATACTGTTAATAGTCAATATAAAAAATAATAACTGAATAAATATTGTTTGAAATGGTTAAAGAACATCGAAGTAAAAAATATATTAATGTGATATATATCTCAAATGAAAATAGAGGCTTATTTTGCTCAAAGCATTTGAAGGAAAAGATCTTTCAGATAAAGATTGAATCATGCAAAAGATCGGAAGGATAGAGAAATTCATTGAGGAAAGAGCCGAATTGGAATGCTTTGATATGCAGAATGTGCAGATGATTATGGCATTTGTTTTTAATCATGAACTGAAAAATAGACGAGCCAGTAAAAGAACTTTTTTTTTTTGATGGTGAGAAAAGAAGCAAGCTTTGAAAAATAAAAAGCCTCTACTAAAAAGTTTGAAAGTGGTGATGATAGTGAATCTTATGGTCTGAAAACAACAGAATTGAGAAAGCTTTTTCCTTTTTTTTCTAAAAAGAAAGAAGAGATGTATACAAAGAGAATCCTACCAGGAAACATCTTTTTTCCTCTCATTTTTACAAAGAACATAAATACACACAATTTAATTGCTTCAAGCATCAGAAAACAAAATAGCCTTTTTACACTGGCAAAATTTTGCTTATGGGGTGTTGCAAGAAAGTTGCAATCGATTGCAAATAATTGCTAATTTTGAAACAACCATTCTGATTGGCTCAGGGTCTGCCCTTTAAAGAAGACATGTATGCAACAATGATTTTGATTGGCTAGTGACGATCAGTTGCAACTTGCAATCGATTGCAACTTTCTTGCAACACCCCATTAGTCCAGTACTATCGGTGGGGCTAAAACAACATTTAGCCCCACTGATAGTACGGGACTAAGCTTAGCCGGCTTTCTGTTCACATTACACTTTACCAAAGTGGGCTAAATCACAGATAGTAAGGGACTATTTTAGCCCTGGAAAAAAGCAGGGTTGGCCCACTTTTGGTGGGGCTAAATGAAAAAAAAGGTGGGGTCAAAGTGAGAACAGAAATCGAGATAGTCCGGGATTAAGGATAGTCCAGGGTTAAAGATAGTATGGGGTTTAAAAAAAAAAAACAAGTGTAAAAAGGCTATAACAGTACTTTTAGACAGTGAACTCTAGATTTGTGTCAATGACCAGCAAAGCAAAACAGGTTTATGTAATCATTTTGCACTTTTAATTGAAGTTGGGTGGGATTTGTTTTTCTCAAAAGTAAATGATTGTTGTGAGGTTAGGAAAGGGTTCTCTGATTCTATATTTTGGGATTTTGCCTTTTTTGACATGATCAATGAATTAACAGCTAACTAATTATACTAAGGGTATTCCTCTCTTTGAATTCAACATTTTGTACAGCAGAACACAAATACATCAACACTCACACACATTAAACGCAACAAAATCAAGAAACTATAAACATTCTAAGCCTTGTAACAGAATATTGTGTTTTGTCTTTAAATGGAAACAGAAAATCCTATTCCCTTAAAAAACCTAAACAAACCCTTATTACCCCCAACCATGATGATGTATAAACAAAATAAAAACTCTGAATCATTCAAATAAGTACAAATGACTACCAAATGCAGATAAATGAATAATGAAATAAATAAAAACAAATAATGGAAGTTACTTCAAGCTTGTTCATGTTAATGTTGAGCAAGACATGAAAATAATCACTGAATATAAAGGACAATTTCTAAAAAAAAATGAAAACAAGTAAGAATAAAATTTGCATTTCCCAAATAATGCAGTAAACTGATATACCCCCCCCCCCCCCCCAAAAAAAAAAGATTTTCAATTATGGTGATTAAATAATGGTTTAGAATAGTTAAATACATCTTGAATAATTCAATAAATACATTATCATGATATTCAATAAATATATTATAATGCAATAAAGTAAAATATTATGCAATGATAATAATACTAATAACAACATCTCATACATAATTCGATCTCTGCAGCATATCTAAAATATCTTTAAGTTTAATTTTATATGATATTACAGTAAAAAGATTTAATGAACCTGTAAACTTAAGGTTAATGGGTTAGTTTGCATTAAATGTGGTATAATGCATGAAAACAAAACAATCAATGAATATTAGAGCAAGATTCATTAAAGAGCAATTAATAAAGCATTAGAACTCTGTGCAAGATTCAGACAAAATTCATTGCTTGCTCTTGTTAAAATGTCAGTAGAATTGGGATGAGGTGCTTTTTTTCCAAGAAAGCTGAAAATGAAGCAAATTCAGTGCAAATCTTTCAATAAAGTTCAAATGTTTTGGGGGGGTTTCGCAGGAGCATACAATACTTTAATTTGCATTACACAGAGTATCTCTGAATTCATATAAAAATTCAAACAAGAGTAGGAAAAGTGTTTTTTACAATGAATTTTAATATACAAATAAGAAAAGAAAATCAAGCTCGACCTTATGGAGACCCAGAAAGTTCTATTCTTTATTAATTGCAAATTACAAATTAACATTAGCATCTGTCGCACCACAAGCTCTGTTTTATTTTTAAACATATACGGTTGTTTCTTTCGTTTTCTTCTGTTTTTTTTTTCTTTTTCATCTAAGCTCTCCTCATTTAAATTCCTCTCGGCTGCAGAATTATGTTGTACCAGCCAGAACTCTATAAACAGATTTTATTCTGTCGAGCCATAAATTGACTTCCTTATCAGCTTACAACCTCATCCCAATTTTCAAATTTGAAAGATGCAGGTAATGAATTGCAGACGTGTGATTGGTTGCTTACCTCTGTAGCAAGGTTCTGATTGGCTCCATGGGCCAGGAGGAATTTGACGACCTTGACGTGGTTCTCCTGGGCAGCCATGTACAGTGGTGTAAATCCATTCTGAAAATTAATCATTAATGATCAAAACAACAGTTAATTTTGATAACTGCTAACAAGAGACACCTTTATCATGTATATTTCCTACTTGATAACAGCTTGGGATACTTATGCTTTACAGGTACAAGTTTCAGTACAGTCCGACCTCGCTTATCCGGCCTTCATTTATCCAGACTCCTCTATTAACTCGCCGCGTCTCCCAGCCAGCTTCCCCCTTTTTTTTCTTCATCCAATTCACTTAAAAGCCTGGGAGACGGAAACATTGTGGGCAATTTTCCGTTTTATTTCATTTTATTTTCATCTCGTATATACAGAAAGATATTATTGATCATTTACAATCATCCACAACACCAAGGAAATAGATATTTTACAGCAAATAGACTGCTACACCCTATAAATTTTCATAGAAAAGGTGTCCCACTACATTACTCTCATATCCGGCCATTGCACTTATATGGTTGAGCGCCGGTCCCGACACGGCCGGATAAGCGAGGTCGGACTGTATTCTACAAATTATCACAGCCCTTTTTATAGAAGGCATTATTTCCATTATGCAATTGCCCTACATTAACGCATTGGGGCAGGGGGATCTGGATTGAAAATCTGTGCCTTTTATGTATTGAGCCCTGTATTAAAACCTTTCAGTTTTTGGGGTCTAGACCTAAATTTTTGGGGGCCCCATATGTCTTGATAATGTCAAGCCCCATTCATGCTACTTAAAGACATTCAGGCATTTAAAAAAGCAAAGTACAGGTCCAGGTGCAATTTTCATGTACCCACAACCTTTAGCAGGTTGTAGTGGCCTCATGCAAAGGTTCAGTTTTGTCCAAAATATGACTTTGACGGGACACTGGCAGAACAAAATATAGAAGCCAGTGAGTATCAACCACATTATGCTCGACAACTGGTGTGAAGTGTCAATAACTAAAGGGGCCTATTATTGACTGCTTACTCTGACAAGAATGCTATAGACTTAAGCAAGAAATTTGCATGGTGAAGTAACACCTTAACCAGTGCAATGGGTATGTATGGCCAACTAGTTTGATTTACAGTGAGGGGTCAGTACTTTTGCTAAGTCCACATCTTCAGCAGACCTAGAAGCAAACTGACCTAAATGACTGAAATACTTTCAGAGCACTTGCACCCTTCTTGCATGATGGGTCAAGGGTACAATCTTAAGAGAAGAATACAGGGTGGCCCAGAAAGAACGAAACCCCTAAGATCTTGAATTGCAGCGAGATAAATGACAACCAGTGATAACTGTTGACTTTGTTCAAAAGAGAATTCTTTTTCCAATAATATGACACCAAGATCACCCATTTTGGCTCACGCGTTCAGATGTTAGGGCTCATTCCGTGAGGCAATGTCATTTTCAAAATTTGCTACTTTTCCGGCCAAATTCAAGTTAGATAAAGAGAAAATATTACACCGACTGCGTTTCGTAGAATAGGCACCATGCCTATTCATAAACGCGTGCCCGATTTTCCTTTCACTCAAGAGGGGCCATTGTTTGACCAAAAAAAAGGCATTCAGTGTTTCCATTGTGGATGGGAGGATAGCAGGTTGCGCCCTTCTTGCATGTAAATCTGCACATAATTTAAAGAGTTTTGAAGTACCCCAACCCCACTACTTTGACTAAATATAACAATGAAAAGAAGTCAATGTTCAAGCAAATGTTGGACCACAAGATCAATATCACTCATGTTTACAGCTCCATAACTTATCTATGGATAATGAATACTGAACCATTAATAATACATCATTATAATACAAATATCTATAGATGAGAGATAATGTGAACATTTATATAAATATATATACACGTATATATATATATATATATATATATATATACATGTATATATATATATATATATATATATACATGTATATATACATATATATAACATAGTATACTGGGTGACAGAGGTGCATGGCGAGACTTTGTTCAAACTTTCATCCAACGACGTTTAGCACAGCGTTTAAAGACAGGATCTGTGTTCAACTACCACCTAAAGATCATATGTGAATGCATGTAGGGTTTATTACACTGGTATTGCTTCTGAATTGTCTTTCTCTGAAGTCTTTCTGACATTGTGATATCTAAATTCACAGTGATATCTTTTTATCTAATCATTTTGGGGGGAAATCATAATGCTGGAGATAAAGTGATTTTCACCAGACAAAGCTCCGCGAGTTTACTTGAAACCCATGCTAGAAAATTTATCGGCAATGTAATTCTTGTTCTACGCGTGCATGAGTACATATATTCACAATTTAATACGAATAGCATATCAAGGTACGAAAATCTATGATCTCGAAAGCTAGGGTTATCTTATATCTTTTATTGCTTTGGTTTTCTTGTGAGTCAAGCAATCAAATCAATTCAATTTACATGTAATATACAAAGGGTCATTCCTTTATTGTTGATATCATGTGTTTAATGACCATCTACAGATAATACTTGTATGCATGAGTTTATTGTATTTGTACTGCTTCTGAAACATCTTTCCGACATTGTAACATTCAAATCCACAATAATTTCTTTTTATCTGTTAATTTGGGGGGGGGGGGGTAGGGGGTCTCTTTACTGAATATGAATAATATACGACGATTAACTAAAGCAACCAGGGAACAATTAAACTGTGAACTGTTAAAACACTTAAAGCCAGTGTATATAAAGTGCGCAGCAAAGCAAGCCTCCTACGTAAAATGTGTACCGATGTTTCTTACAGAAGCTTATCCTTTTCTAAAAAATTATATTATATATAGACACAGAAGCTAAATATATATACTGAACTTTTTCCACGAGTACACAAACTAGATTAACAAAAATTCTATATTACAATTATCATTCTCAGAAAAATTTGTTGGCGTAGATAGTTATTGGTCAATTTTTGCTAGGATTATCTCGGCTGTGTTCAGTGCTGGATGAAAGTGCAAAAAGCCGTCATGAGACAAAAGTCGACACCTCTCTCACCAGTTTCTTTACCTGCGACTGGACATTGACGTTGGCATTGTACTCCACGAGAACGCGCACGATGTCCTCCTGGCCAGCGAGAGATGCAATGTGGAGGGCGGTGTTTCCTTTCTGTTGGGTTGAAATAAGTATTAAAGAAAGACATTAAATCATATGGACAAAACTAAAAGCTACTATCTATGATGTTTTCTTTTTTAAATCGTGACGCCATTTACATCATAATTTATCTACTTTTTTTTCATTCATGCTTTTGTACGCAAAATCTGCCCTTTGACAACCTCACAAGCTTGTGTGAAATTTGTGTGACCTTGCGAGATTTAATCATGCAAAATACAGAATGAAAGAAAATTTCCTTTGGCATGACTGAATGAAATGTTTTTACTTTCGATGATAGTGAATGATAGTGAAATGCTCCCCAAGGAATGGAGAATGTGCACAGTAATGTACAGAATAATAACTGAATCCGATGACTGGGGTAATGGTAATGTGCCTTTAAAAAAACTTTATTGTTGTTGTTTATATTATTATCATTATTATCATTATTATCATTATTATCATCATCATTATCATTTTTAATTATTATCATTATCATTATTATCATTATCATCATCATCATCATCATCACCATCATTATCATCATCATTATCATTATTATTACTCTGTGTGGGTTTGTGCGTAATCATACGTGTTATCATAATTGTTCTTAATGTAAGTTATTTTTCGTCTTTTTCATTTACTGGGATACCATGTACAAGCATTTTGCTTTTCGGTGTCCCAAACCATAATTTGATTTTATCATCTATTGTACACTACTATTTTGATTTCATGTGTTTTTATGGTTATACGATACAATTAATATTGTGTAATTATTATAAGGCATCTACATGTATTCACTTTAATTCAAAACGAAAAATCATAATTTTGTGATTAATTTCATAGCCACAATGCACAGAGATCTGTACAATTCCATTGCTTCATAAATGTCAATACAGATTCCTGTCTTATTTTAAAATATTCTGAACTATTTTCTGATGATGTAAAGTCTACATGAAATAATGAATGCAAGCTATGTATCAGGCTATAAATGGCATGATGAAATTCATTATTCCCAATATCATTTAGAGAAAAGCCTTAGAATATTAGGGTTCTAGGAGATTAGATAAGTCAGAACTGACTTCATTAGTGGAGTAATGAATTATGTGTGTAAAACATGCAAAAAAGGTGTGTGCTTGCTATGAATGACACACTGCATAAAGCTATTTTTAAGTGAATGATCTGTATGTTATCTTAACCCATGGAATATGAAGCCCGACCTAACTCACACTGGGGTCTACGGAAAATGCATGTTATACTGAAATTAAATCATGCTCAATGGGTTAAGATCAATCTGTACACTATAGATTTAAAGTAAATTACAACTTATGAATGAAATATGTGATAAAGGTATATTACTTTGAATGATTTAGATTCTTTCATGTTATCTAAATGTTGAATATATACGTAATGTCACTTAACTACATGTAAATAACTATGGTAGTTTAAAAAAGGGGGGATTACAATAGCTACAATAGTATGGTCTTTCTACCTTGGCAAATGACATGGTGGGCAATGAATGTGAATATGAATATTCATTTGGTTAATCAATGAATATAATACAATTATCTCTCACATGATTGTTTGGTTGGTTTGGGGGTTTTAAGGTGCTTATAATTACTAAATTAGGGTATTTGCACCTTTACATGAGAAAAACAAAGTAATTTTTCACACTGCAATATCATTTTCCAAACATACAAGAAACTTAACATGTTTAAAAACACTGAGACAGCAAAGAGGGGGAAAAGAAAGAATAGGAAAGGCAGAGAAATATAGAAAGAGTGAGAATCTAAAGAAACAGAAGGAAAGAAACAGGGAACATAAGAAAACATAAGAAAGAGACATGAGTTCTCCATTATTTCAAAAAAGGACAGGGTGGGATAGAAGATGAAATATTGTGCACTCAGTTTTTTTAAAAAAAAGAAGCAATGTTCATTTACTCATTTTAAGAAATGTTTGCAATTCATTTTATTAGAATAATAAAGCAGTGGAAAGGAAATAAAATGGTTTGTTGGCTGATAAAATGAACTTCGAGAAAAACCAAATACTTGTGTTTTTCATTCATAATTACTTTCTCTTTGGGTTTTCTTTTTAAGATATTCAATGATAAGAGGCAATGGAATTTTTCTACGATTTCTTTGTTTGCAAGTAAAAGCTAAATTTTCAAAGTTGTGAGTCTTTTACTTTGAGTTTGACTGGCTGTTCTTTCGAGGGTATTTGAACTGTTGCCTCAGGTTTCTAATAAAAAAACATGGAGAGATATATACATGTAAAATCAAGCAAAAAATGATTTCTATTGATCATGAAATAATCACTTAAGAGTGAAAATAATATGAAATCTAATAAAGTGCTTTAGCATTAAAACCTTTTGGCACCAAGGCTGCCATTTACATATATTAGTATAATGTACATATAACATGGTAATTAAGTTGTCATGAAGAATTATTAGTAAGAACACTGCTTGGAGCCAGAAGGGTGTACAACATGATAAGTCCTTGTGGCTCCAAACAGATTATGTACTAGCGAAAAAATATGAAATACAAATGTCATAGTATCATATATCAGAATGATGCATAATCTTAGTCAATAAATGGTCTTACCAGATTGGATTGTATATCATAATCAGAAAAACAAACACAATATGCCCAACTTGTATTTCTCAAATAACTTTTATACATGGTTTTCAATCTTACAACATTAATTTCAGTTTCATAACATGGGTGGCAATCAAAATCTTTAGACAACTGGGTATAACAATTTTACCTCCCAAACAAATGCACTGGATTCAGACACAATTTCTGACAATGAAATCGATTGCCAATTTGCTGCACTGTAGACGAACTTAAACCCCGCCATCAGAAAGTTTTGACAGCCGACAAAAATAGAACAAGCACACAACTCCTGCCACTTCCTGAGGCCAAAAATATCTTTGCAAATCAATTCCTTGCACATCTACCAATACCTAGACTAATCCCTAGATTGGCAACCACCCCCATCGCACGAATGATGAACTGTAATGCTCATTTCCCTCTGATAAGAATAAATTTTTCCCATGAAAATTGCGGTGTAAACAAAGTTGGAAATAGATTTTTCATGCCCACATGAAAGTGTAGAAAGTTGAGAGAGGTGGGTATTAATTAGTGGTGCCTCCACCCCCACCCACCTAGATGCATATCTCAATGGGGCTGTACAGTCAATCACAACAAGATGACACATAAACATAACTTAGCAGCCACTAATAATTTAATCCCATTCATAAAATATGTTTCTTGCTGTTAGTCTGTACGACTGAAATATCACAGAGTGTGAAAAGGTAGTAAGTTATTGAAAAAAAACACGGTAACGTGAAGATGTTGAAGCTCTAAAGAATCTATAGAAGGAATTTAAGGGGATTTAAGGGGGATCTAAAAAGCCTTCCAAGTAAGTAAACTGTATTTTAATTATTCAACTCCCAAATCATCTGCTGATTAACAAAAGGTCATTAAACTCAGCATAAAACAGTATGTGTTAAAGCCGTTCTGTCTCTCAACAGATGTTGAAAGGGCATTGAACTCTGAGTTCAGGTACATGAGCTAACCCCCTGCCTTCTGGAACCATGTGGCCCTGCATTAAAGTCCATGGGAAGAATGGGATTCAATGGTCAATAGATGAATGTCTTTCTGGCCCTTGGCAGACTTAGTGGCAACCTTGATGTTCTTACTCACTGTCACTCAACAGGAAGGATCCAGCTGAGTTCTTCCCATCAGAAAATAATGACAGTTATGGTTCAAGAAATGATTTATTATACAGTAACTCCCATAAACAGGACAGGGGTATAGCAGTTCGATACTGAGCTTCTAACGTATTTCCTGACCAAGAAACACCCCTTATGGTCCTGGGGGAAGCCCCTTGCCCCTCCCTCCGACTTTATAATAACAGGGGGGGGGGGGTGTTTCTTAAAGGTGCTCGTAAGTTACGTACCACTTTACGCATGACTGGTGATACTTTCTTATGCTACATGTAAATGAATGAGAATCTGATTAGCACCCAAGAACATGTTCCAATCTTTCACAAAGTCATTCGTAACTTACGAACAGCTTTATGAAACACCCCCCAGGTATAGTTTCCAAAATGTACATAAAGCTTAATGCTCATATGCAGGATGGCCTTCCATTAGAGCAGTTCAGTATTAAACTTCCCTCTCATTTCCTGATCAGGAATCAAACCCTCATCATCCTGGGGTAGCCCCCCTGCCCACTTCCCCCTCCTCAACAATTATAACAGGTATAGTTTCCAAAATTATTCACTGTACAAGAAGCTTAACATTCATATTCATGAGAGCCTTCCATTAGAGCCGTGCAGTATTAAGCTTCAATCTTATTTCCTGATTGAGAATCAATCATTGTCCTAGGGTAGCCCCCTGTCCTGCCCCCTCTCCCTAACATTCATAACAACAGGGTATAGCTCCCAAGAATAATCATAGCACAGTAAAATGAAGCTTAACTCCAGATTCAGAGTAGCCTTCTACAAGTTCAGTTCAGTATTGAGCTTAGCTAACCAAGCACTAACCTCTCACTGTCATGGGGTAGCCACCCCCCCCCCCAAACTTTCGTGCACTGACATCTAAGAAACATCATGTGATTCTGCCTAAGCTCACTAATCGTTTCCTTTCTCATCCGAAGCGACAATCACGCACCCCTGACACCTATCTCATTTAAAGTTCACCCTTTATGTGCCTCTAGCTGAAGGCAGAGATGAAATAAGAGATTTAGAATGGGCCATTTAGCATTAAGATCTTTGATTAATTAATACTAATTAAATAGGTTTCCAGTTTGATTATACACCCCATATGTCAGTTCATGCAGTTGTGCTAAAATCTGACAACAAAGAGGTCTTAAAGCTTTATGGCGACTTGATGTTTGTATGTGCATTGTAGTTTTATGTCTTTGGACAATGCATGATCAAATTACATATTACTGTTCTATCATCAATCCTAACCCTAATTCTAACCAATGCCATTAATGATCAAGAGCTAAAGTTTAATTTAATTCTCAATCTAACTCTAACGCTAAACCTAACTCTATCCCTTACCCAGAACCTAAGCCTAATTTTAAACTTATTCCTAAACCTAAGTCTAGTCTTAAAAACTAGCCCTAAATTGAACTCTAATGCTAAACCTAACTCTATCCCTTTCCCAGAACCCAAGCCTAATTTTAAACTTAATCCTAAACCTAAATCTAGTCTTAAAAACTAGCCCTAAATTGAACTCTAATGCTAAACCTAACTCTATCCCTTACCCAGAACCTAAGCCTACCTTAAACTTAATCCTAAACCTAAATCTAGCCTTAAAAACCAGCCCCAAATCTAACTGAAAGCCTGATGACCCCTAAACCTTACACCTAACCTGCACTTAAGTCTTAAAGCTACATGTAACCTTATACCTAATCTTACACCTAACCCTAAACCTTACCCTAAACTTAACCAATGCCTCACTCAATTAATAATGCTTTGTATCAGCACAGGACAAATAAAATGTCACTGCTACATCAAATAGCCTTTAAAAGTATAAGTGAAAGATAAATCATAAGAGTTCATAACTAAATCACATGAAGAAAGCTACAATGCTAAATGATAACTAGTATGACTTGATTTGTTACTTGGAATTTGTGACACAGGCAGTTTGTTAATTTTGTTTCATATTACATGTAGTCAAGGAGTTATTTTGAGAAGAAGTAAACCACCTGATTGTCAACTGGAGCTCTCAGTGAGAGTCTGTGCATTAGCAGTTCCATAAATGTCTGGTCAGGCTCTTGTTCACTTTTGCTTTATATATACACAAAGAATAAACAGAATCATTTTCAGAATGTGAACACATTCCTTTCTCCCCATCCTGATAACTACTTACCTTAGTGGCTGCATCCACATCTGCTCCTCTCTTCAGCAGTTCTGTGACGATGTTCAGATGGCCCTCCTTGGAGCTCAGATGCAGGGCGTTCAAGCCGTTCTGACAAAGGAAAAGAAAAGGTTGTTAAACCCATTCTACAAACATGGATGAAGAATATATAGATTTTTCATTATATCTCAGACTCTAGGCTTCTACCAATATATCAATTTAGTCAATAGATACCTTAAAAAAAAAAAAAGTCAAGTCCCGACAATGGCAAAGACAGGTCCTCAATACTGGGGGGGGGGGGGGGGTGCACACCCCCATCCCACCCCCCACTATCTACGCCCCTGAGTCCTACATGTATCTCATATTTTGTAACAAGTTAGGAAATGGTGAGCT
Source organism: Echinometra lucunter (assembly GCA_029962745.1). NCBI lineage: Eukaryota > Metazoa > Echinodermata > Echinoidea > Camarodonta > Echinometridae > Echinometra > Echinometra lucunter. The sequence goes on from CM057170.1 coordinate 20,161,332, forward strand.
CTTTATCCTCACGCAAAATTTGATCCTAAAGATAAAGTCACACTTTTTAGAATCGGATATGAATTCATTGAAATACCTTTACACATGTTATGTATACGTACTAGTATTCACAATATGACCTTTTGTGTCTAGTTGGTCCCAATTGATATCTGAATGCAAAACAAACAGCATCCCTTCTTATGATTGAATTGAAAAATGAAATTTCTAAAAATGAATGTCAAGTTCGTGTATACAATTTTATTTATCCCAGAATTTAATTGAATTTGTGAATTTGGGCCAAAAAGTCTGGGAGCTTCCCCGCAAAGCCCAGGAAACTTTGGATTCTGGCTTAGACGTGACCTTCGTTCATCTCAGACCTCCTACGCTTTAATGAGACTTTTTAAGCACATGAATATCATAGGTTATTTGGTTGCCATGGTGACAAGACCAACAACAAAGGTTAGAAAGTGCAAGTGTTGCCATTTCTGGCAAGGTTGCAATTTCATACAAATAATATCATACAATGAAAATGGTAAGTTTACATTTCAAGGGGAGATTTAGCATATTTCCCTGAAACCAACATCACAAGCTATATTCTGAAAAGATAAATATATTTAGTTCATTTGTAATATACATGTAATAAACTCCTCTCTAATGACAGAATGTGATATTTTTCATTCATCAGTAATGTACTTGAATTTGATTTTTTTTTTTTTAAAGCTTCTCAAAAGAGAGCTCTGGCAGGAAAGAGAAGCACATTACATTTTAATGTACTTAACAACCTACAACCAAAGAGTATGTTCCTTTCGTGTATAATGTACATGAAACCAACGTCTCAAGCAGCCACTACCAATATTCAGTTCATTAGTAATGTACATGAAAACAGCGTCTCAGGGTAGGATACGCAGACAGATGCAGCGCTATCTAGACGCAGCAGATCGTCTTACGTTCCAACAATCCTTCAATATTGTTAGATGCGCTGAAAGATGGACAAGATTCAAGAAGCTAATTAAAACTACTGATGTACAAATACAACTCAGCAATTCCTTCAGCTGGGATGTCAGCATGTGAGAGAGAGAGAGAGAGAGAGAGAGAGAGAGCAAGAGTACAAGAAAGAGAGATATAAAGGGGAGAGGGAGAGAACTAGAGAGCAAGAGAGAAAGGTTAAAGAAAGGGGAGTAAGAGAGAAAGATAGAGAGCTAGAGAATAAGAGTACAAGAAAGAAATAAGAGAGGGGAGGAGAGAGAGCTAGAGAGCCAGGGAACAAGAGAGAGTACAAGAGAGTGAGAGAGAGAGAGAGAGAGAGAGAGAGAGATTAGAGGAAAAAAGGAGAGAGTGACAGAGCTGGACAGAGAGAGCAAACAAGAGCCAACAGAGGGCTTTTATAGGGCAAAATAAGACTACCACCAAATAACTGTGACATAAGCTTGTGGCTGAATAATAATAATAATAGTTACATTTATATAGCGCTTAATACTACGTTTCTAAGCGCTAACAACAACTTTTCAAAATCATGTTTTCTTTCAAGCATAGCATCTTGCTATGAAATTTAAAAGAACTACAGACAGAAGTCCTCATACATGCATATTTTTTTGTGAAACCAAAAATTTGTCACAGGTGTGACTAACCATATTTTCATAAAAAGTGAAAAGGACAAAAATATTTACTGAGGAGGAAATTCGGATCAGAAAGAGAGTCCTTGACGTTTTGGTCAACTCTGACGACAGATTGTCCAAGTTCTAAAGTTTGGTAAAGATATTTCATTTTCCTTTCATATCATAAATGTAAATAAGGGGGAAAATATCTATTCATTGCCACAAAATTAATTTAGTTTCTCATTCCGAAGTCTTGCCATAAAGTATAGTGAAGGAGTATTTTCAAGGTAAAAGTGTACCAAAATATACTAATTAAATCCCTATTAATGCCTACAAACTGCAACTCATTGCAACATTACTGAATAATATATGGGCACATATTTCAAGGGGGCCCCCACACACACATTAATGGTGTTATGTATACTACCATCATTGATACTGGATAAGTACAATGCACGAGAAAGTACATTACATGGAGTGAAATTAACAAATGTAGGTTATGCCAAATATGCCAATAATCTGAGTTTGCACATTTCTTAACATTATGCACACTTATGTTTTCAAAGTGAGCCTCCCTCCTTCCCTCTCTCTCTCTCTTTCCCTTACAGTGACATATACTATGTGAAGGTTACAAAACCTGACAAGAAGAATGCTATCATCTTCAATCTTTATGTAAGAATGTCTATGAGAGTGACAAGTAGCAAACCACAAGATTCAGACATCATTTTGCCCCCTTCTTCCCTCTTTTACACAATTTCTTACATGAGCCAACTGTTACTCATGGCACTAACAGCCCGTTTATACCAAGCAATAGGCCGGCAGGCCGGCCCAAATTTAGATGTAAACGCACGCGGACCTAAATGCGGTACCAAATGCGGGTCCGATGCGGACTCGCATTTGGACCAGCTCAGGAGGTAGTCTCGAGCTGGCCTAGTTTTGGTGTAAACGCACGCGGACCCAAATGCGGTACCAATACGGGTCCGCTTTTCGCGTGCCCCTTAATTAAAATCGTTTTTTACATGCAGAGCACCGCTACCAGCAAAACATTTATATTAAAGTAAAAGGCTAACATTTTGAGAATTTTTAAAAACTTTTAAACTTGACAATGGTATAAACACAAGAGTTATAATTTAAAAATACGGGGTCTGCCCGCTTGACCGAAGGCCCACGAGGCCGACTTTTCTCGTATCGTATTTTCCTTCATCACAAATGATGCGCTGTCGGTATATGAAATAATTATGTCTCCTTTAGCATGTTTAGTCCTCGTTGCCCCTTAATTATTAAACTTCCTTCTGGCACAGGAATTGGTCAGAGCGGTGTGATATTATAGATTACAATTTGCTATTTTCGGCCTCGCGGGACTTCGGTGAAGTGGGTTGTCACCAAAAATACCAGTCTGAAAGTTTCAGAGTATAATGTCAATGGAAAGTATTTTTAAATATTAAAAATGTAAATCAATGTTTGAAGAAAATATAGTGGTCGGTTGCACAGACTGGACATAAGGAGCGTGCATGTGCAGAGTTCACCTGAACAGTGTATGTGTATGCATATCATGTATAGTACGGTGGTGTGTGTATGTGTGTGTATGCATATCATGTATAGTACAGGGAGAGAGGTGAAGCCAACGTTTTTTTTTAATTGGTTGAAAATGCTCCTCTAGTTATTTGTCTCATGAGACCAACACTAATAAAATCAGCGTTTGTGTCTTATTAACAGTTTTTCATTTCAAATTATGGTTGGTTTCAGGGTTTCTGAGTACAAATACAAGTACTCATACACATGTTTCATCTTAGTTTGAGAATTTTTGAAATCAGCTGCTCACAAAGTTAGCCAATGCCTTTAATAGGCCAGCCCAGAATAGGCAGTGTAAACACACAAAATTGCGGTACCGAGTACTGCAACTTACGCCGGGCTGGCCCGAGATTGGGTCTGCAGTGTAAACAGGCTCTAAGTGTAACAAACCATGCACTAACCATGAGAATGCTTTATCTCCAAATATTCTATGTAATGGGGTTTTTTATCAAATGTTTGTTGATAACAGAAAATGATTAGGTTGAGATGTCGTGGTCTAGTGCATACTTTACTGAACTGTAGATCACAAGATTGGCAGTCTGAGTCCCACCATGACACCAATGTCTTTTGGCAAGACATTATCTACAATTGCCACTCTCGACCCAGGTGTAGTAACTAGGTGCCCGGTGTATAGGAGAAAATTCCTTGCAATGCTTAAAGCGCCTTAAAGGTAGCCACACTAAAGCTGGAGTAATAACAGTAGAGCATCAGGAGTGTCAATTCAAACAGACATGAGGGCTTACAAGAACCCCCTATTATTTTAACGTTGTTGTTGTCTTTTGACGATAAGACTTATTTCATGGACATACCTCTTTCACTTTTTTTTGGCATCCTTGCCAACACGACTTTGCTAATGTCATGCTACGAATTTGAATTGGATAATGAAAATTTAAAGTGCTTTGCCGGTTCGAGGACTATGTAAAATGGCATCAGTACCATGCCAGTTTGATAAGCACAGCTCTGAAGACAATTATTTCTGCAAAATCTACATCTTTTAAACTGGTATTTCTGTCAAACACATCTGAGCTATCAAAGGTCAGTTGATATGTCAGAATGTACCGCTCCAGTTTGGAAACTGAAGAGACAACCATTTTTAAAATTTAATCATGTAAAAGATACCTATTCCTTTAAAATGCTCATCCTTTTTGCCCATGGTGAAGATGGTCAGAATATCATCCTTAGGGGGGAAAGAAGCATCTCTCTACCAGCACCAAATCGCTAACTAATGCAATCTGAATAATTAACCTAGCAGATGTCCTGATTATCCGTTGCTAATGACAACTTAATCATGTAATTACATCAACGGGGATATGGAAGCCCCACCTAGCCAGCTTCACATTCAAGTTGAATCCAGATCACAGTGCTGTGTTGGAACATACCAATAGCAATTATCATTGGCATAGTAGTGAGCAACTTTAATGCTCTGAAGTAGTATACATAGGGTTAGGGTTATACAATGTGCACAGCAGAAGGTCATTAGTAGGATTATCCCAAATATATAAATGGTAAATATTAAAAATGTGGCAGCAAACATATTTTAGAACTGAGGCAACATAGTGACATTCATTTTGAGCCTCCATTTAGACTCTCATTACATATAAAATAATATGGTTTAAAAGTACTTAAAAGTACCAATTATATCAACCATAAAATATAATAAAGAGCTAAAATCCAGAGTGGGGTCTAGGGGAAAGACAAAAAAACTGCCCCTCCACATAAAAATAAAGAACAGTAGAGGGGGGGGGGATTGTAGGGTTTGTGAGAGACACTAGATGCATTCTGTACCCATACCCATCTCCTCTGCTGATCACAGAATTAGCATCACCACTGTAATCTATGGTGCCTGGCCTTCACTGTATAATTTGTGAGCATCTTTGAAAATGATATGGCAAAAAAAGTTTCCAGAATCTTCCATTGCCAGTCTGAATTCAGTATTCTTTTGAATCTACAATGAGCAAAGTCTTCTATCACCAAACACAGGCTCCCCATCTCAGTGTATTATCAATATCTTTATCTAATCCCCAGAAAACATTTCATACATGATCCACATACATAATCTAATTTTTTATGTTATTAGCCAAAAGTAAAAATAAGAACAAATAGGGTGGGGCTCTATATATAACATAACTTGATATTTCAAATTATGCATATTTTTCACTAGTACTTAATTGTCAAATATGATAAAAGTATACTATTATATTTCTTTTGGAAATATATCCTTTCATTAATACACCTTCACATATCTTTTATGGCACTGCAATACTGCTATCAAAATACAAAAATCCACCCCTGAAAGATCACAAAAACTAAGCTAAAAAGAGAGTTTTGGATGGATTCCAATCATAAAGAATTTAACATGAGGGCAACTAGCCAAAATTTTGCATTACAGAAGATGAGAACGTCAATGTGAAATGACTAGCTAGAGTAACAGAACTGCCAGCATTTATCTAACTGTAATGGACTATAGTAACCTGCTTGAAAGCATATAATCACAGACATAATGTAAGCAGATGGAAGTCTTCATTCCTTATTTCTCAGTCTTTAATTTCTTTCTCTATTTTGGAATCCAACCTGTTTTGATTTCCATGGTAATGTCATGTTTCGCACAAAACTCATGAATTTTTAATGTAGCTTTCAACAGAGAATGCTGAATTCTCATCAAATCGATAAAGAAAAAGAACCTACAGGTAATGCTTCAAGAAAAAAAATAAAGGTATATGTACAGGTTTCATGGTCTAGTGGATATGTTGCCAGACTGAAGATCATGTGGTTTGTGGTTCAAGTCCAACTGTGGCACTAATGTCTTTTGGCAAGACAGTAATCCACAACTGCTACTCTTAACCCAGGTGTAGTAAATGGGTACCTGGTAGGAAAAAACCTCCTTGAAATGCTACCATAGCAGCAGCTTGGCTGAAGTAGGGATGATAAAAGTGGAGTGTCAGGAATGCCAAGTTTGACAAACATGAGCACTATCCAAGAACCCACTATTATAATCATTATAATCTGCTGCGAGCGAGAATGGTTTTAACCCTGCGTTTACATAGAAAGGACTTTGCTTATTATTTAGAAACCATTTGTACCAACATGGAATCAATTCCTGAGTGCATGAAGGGCATTAGCTCTATATCATAATGAACTGATGCCCTTTTGCTTCTCAACAGCTGAATATAAATCTGAACATATATATTCTATCACACCTCGTCATAACATCCATCCACGATGCCTTTCAGGAGGCAGGAGAAGATCTCGTCCAGGATACGCTGCTCCTCCGTCTGTCGCTCCCCCTGGTTGCGATAGATGGAGTAGAGCTCGGTGCGCGTCGTCGGGAAGCTGCACGGTCGTCCATTCTTCATCTTCTGCAAAGGGTGCTTGGGCTGGCGGTGGAGCAGGCTGTTAGCCCGTGAGATCTCAAGAGATGTCATCTTATTCATGTTCGATGGTTTCTCGGTATTTACGATACTTAGTTTGTCGTTATTTGCGATACTATTTGGTTTCTCTTCGTTCAAAACAATTGCTATGTCTGTTGCTCTATCGTCTTCCACAGTACTTGCAATAATTATTGGCCTTTCATTTGCAGACAGGTTTGTTGGCTTATAGTTGTTTACTAGACTTGCAGTATTTGTTAGATTGCTGCCGTTAGCTGTACTTGCAGCATTCGTTGTTTTCTCACAGTCTGCAATGCATGCAATACTTGTCGAACTTTTGTTGGCTAAACTCAGGACGCTGTTAATTTTTTGGTGCACGGAGTCGTACAATTCTTGTGCAAAGTATTCAAGCACGGTAACAAAGAAGCAAAGAAAAATAACAGCAGCTGATATGTAGGTAGCGACCTTTGTCAGCATCAGACTTGATGTTGCACAGTCAGAGTGAAAATTAATGTTTCTGTTCTCTCCTCACACAATCAAGAGTTTTATATCTATTTGCTACACAATGGACAGAATCTCATCCCACACACTATATCACAAGCTTAGGCAGTATTCCAAAATATGTAATCCTCAGTAAGGCACTGTAAAGGAAGAGCGGTGTGATATTTCCATTTGTCACATAAATCCAGACACATTAAAAGGCACAGCTGACTTAAGAGGAGAAAAGAAAGGCACTTATGCCATAGCTTTGTCTCATCTACAGATTTCTGCTAATGATAATGACAAAAAGACTACTTTCTCTCAGATTATACTTGTCAGTTACTCCTCGAGAAGAAAAATAAAAATGATCTATTCCATGATTTACTAATGGTTTATGTCTCTCCTTTCATTAGGTTTGTTTTTCTCGTGTTCAAGCAACTCTTCTACAGCTGTCGTGGGTGGATGGGGTGAGAGTAACGATTCTGAGCAGATCCAGCTCTGTTTCTACCGTCAAAATGGTTGTCAGCGGCGGTGTCAGAAGAGACAAGTGGCGGTAAAGTTGATGAGAAAGACACGTAGTACAGAATGCAAGAATGCAATGAAGATAGAACCTGGGATATCCCAGGGCCTTGGATGGTACGGATATAAGCTGCAGGCATTCAAGCTCCAAGCAAAATCTATTCCCAGCACTCCATTCACAAAGCAGATGTCACAAATTCTTTCCTTTAATGAATCTCTCTGAAAGTCTTTAGGTGAGACTAGTTCAGACACCAATGCAATCTTATGGCTTATGTTCAAAAGCTGAATGACCCTTCGGTAGAGACAGTTGTATTTTGGGCTTCAGATCTAGTGAATCAATCACATTGCGCTGCAACAGCTTCTGAACTGAAAGCTGGACCTGGGAGGAAAATGTATGCACAGACAGAGTGCGGACAGCGAGTGACAATAATGCATGTAATAGATCCAAGATGAAAATCGTCATCGACAGCAACACAGCTGAGACTATGTACAGGTCTCGCTCTTGGCAAAATATTGGCTTGGTCAAACACTGGATGAGGATTTGTAAGAGCCCTGCCTACAAGTCTCGTCAGATGAAAGTTGATGAAGGGAAACTTTCAGTGAAGGCTATTGATTCGACTCGATGCACTTTTGTTTTGGAGTCAAATGAAAACTTATTAATTTCTTCGCGTGAAGAGTACCCGCTCATCCGTTTGTGCTCGGCGATTATTGATGCCACGTGATGGGGGGTAGGGCCTGCGCGAAGCTACAGGACTGTTGTAACGCGTGTTGTCCCATTCGCCTGCACAACAAACACTGGCTTGACTTTCTTCTTTACCCTCCAAGTAACATCACGCACTCGCTGCCCACATATGCCCTCTTCCTGTTGAGACGCACTCTGCAGTGCATTATGGGTAATAAGCTATTTCCCCCTTCCCCCACAAACTGAATCATAACGACTCTGTTCCTATGCACAGCGCCAAACACTGCAACATGAGCGGCGTGTCTTAACTCATGTCCTGTGCTCTGAATGACCTCCTGGAATACTCCACAGTTTTGTACATCTTCCCACGTTCCCATCCCACCGTGTATGTTCCACCGTCGCATCGATGGAAAAATGGCAACGGTCAAGTTATTGATTGGGAGGACTAAAACACTAACGAGTTTTGGCAATTAAACATCAGGCAGGAGAGCAGGGCAAACAGGGCCTGATGATTAGCATATATGCAGATGGACTGACTGACGGCCATTAAACAGTCCTGAATTAAAATGACAACAATTCTCAGGGTTTTATTAGTCATCACAATTCCCAGGTCACAACATCCAAGCTTGGTTTGTCTGTTTCATGCACAAGTATGCTTTAAAGGGAAAGGTCAATTAAAACTTAATACTCTCTTTAGTGCTGCAATAAAAAAGAACCTTTAGAAGATCAAATCAAATCTAAAGGTGTGACAGTGTATAATACGAGACATGGAATGATATCTAAATATCTATCTTCCCCTCAATCATACATAATATTCAGTCAAATTGAAATAACAATTTTTACTTAATTAACAACAAATATGATTATGACATCTGAAATTCTGAATACATTTAATATGTATAATACACAATCATTTTTTCCTTCTAATTCATACCTATTTCCTGCTATTTACTTTAATATCCTTCTTTACATAGCTGTATCTATCTATCTTTTCTATCTCAACATAATTCTCTTCATCTGGTCACTTTTCTCTTGACTTCTCATTCATTCTCTCATTATTTCTTCTCCCCCCCCTCTCTCTCTCTCTCTCCCTCTCTCTGTGTGTCTCTCTCCTCCATCTCTCTCCTTCTCTCCTCATCTCTCTCTCTCTCTCTCTCTCTCTTCCTTCCCCCTCTGTTCCACACTGAATGTATTCATTCATTCATGAATGAATGAATGACATACTTGCTTTAGAAGGATTTAGCCATGGACTTAGCTAATTAAGGGGGTGGACCAAGGAAATGCTAAATTTATCTGTCAGGTCAATCAGCCTTCCTTTTATCACTGGGAACAGTTGGCTTTTCTTTTACATCACCTTAAAGCATTATTAATATTTAGGTGAGGTGTGAAAGGAGAAGTGTTAAGCCTATAGGGTGAAGAATGACCCCCCCCCCCCTCTTTTTGTACATCAACATGTTGCCAGTGATGTGATAAAGTTGCTGAATAATGAAGGGTTATTAACGATGACCATATCTCTGTTACTCAGACAAGGGTGATGATAAGGAAGAGGGAGAAAACAATGATTATAATGATGATGACTATGATGATACTGTCAGGGTGATGATGATGACGATGATGAAGATGATGATGATGATGATGATTGTGATGGTGGTGGTGGTGGTGATAATGATGATGGAGATGAAAAAAAACATGATGAATGAGAAAATGATAATGATGATGGTCTAACACAGCATTTTTCAACAGTCTTTCAACAGAAACCATAAATTCCAGAGGAAAAGCCGAGATATATTCTAATTATTTGTATTCCGGTCAAAAATCAATTAAACATTAATTTCTATGAATTTCATGTCATCAAATTACTAATTGTGCACTATCCTTCTCATCAATCCCTTCTCCCTAACTCTTGCTCTCCCACTTTCAGTGTCTGTCCTTGAATTTACATTATCTGTCAAAAATCTCTATTAATTAAACTTTTAATGATTCCATAAGCATCTTCTTAAACTTTATGCATATAAGATTCTCCTTCTCTCACACTACCTCTTCTGATTTCTATCATTCATGACACTTCCAGCTATTACTGCAATAGATTTATTCCCTAATATTCCACTTTCTCCCATTTCATCCCTTCCTCACACCAGCCCTCTATATATCTTTTCATTTTGAGCAATAAATCTCTTCCTATCTTTGCCTGCCTATTACTCATTCTTTCCTAATCTTACTCTCTTTTCTATTCTATTTTATTCTATTCTATTTTAGCAGTCCAGTACGAAATTCTCATTGCGATAATTAATTACGTAGCGCTGACAAATCTGACAAAAAACTTGATGAATCGTCCCTAATCACGAAAGAAATTCTGACCCAGGGTCTTGGCCTTTAATCATATTTAGCAAGCAAAAGGGCAGTGGTGAAGATATAAACACTGACTGAAATATTCAATCAATCAAATGTCTTTGCACTATTGTATTCCTTTTCTGCTATAATAAAAGCACAAAAACTATGCTATCACAGTACAAAATCTTCTAACAAACTTCATACATTTGCCTTACATGTAACACACAGTCTGATATGACTAATGTGGGTCATTATTCATTTTTTAAAAACCCAGAAAAACATTGAAGAATCAATATTATACGGGAAAGAAACAAAGAGTTTAGGTCAAAATCTAGTTCCTGTGACTCAAGCTTTGCACCTTGACACGTCGAAACCATTAGAGGGCAGTCTAGCCAAAGATAATGGGCGAAGTAAAAGAAAACAATTAATAGGCCGGCGTCTTTCATCAGTCGTGATATTTGCATACTAACTGAAATCAATATGGACAGGCAGAAATGACTCCAGTTATGGATCAATACTGAACTCTGGGGTAGTATCAGTGAGAAGAGAAGAGAGAAGATGAGATGGGAGCAGAGAGGGGAGAGAAGGGGAGAGCAGAGGACAGAAAGGGAGACAGAAGAGGAGTGGGAAATGAGAAAGGAGAGAAGGGAGAGAAGAGAGAAGAGAGAAAAGAGGGGAGAGAAATAGGGAAAGAAAGCAGAGGAGAGATCAGGAGAGAGAATAGGGGTGGGGAAAGGAGAGAGAAGAAAGAAGAGAAAAGAGAAGAGAGAAGAGAAGAGCGAGAGAAGGAAAAAGAGAGTACCGAAGAGTAGAGTAGAGAAAACAAGAGAGAGAGGGGGAGAGAGGGAAGCAGAGGAGAGAAAAGATGAGAGAAAGGAAGGAGAGGGACATGAATAGGAAAGATTGGAGGAACAGACATCAACCTAGTAGTAGTACAGAGAATGAGAACGGTAGAGGGGTAGCAAGAGAGACAGAAAGAGAGAGAGAGAGAGAGAGAGAATTAGAAGTAATATTAAAAGAAGCATTTGGAACCTTTCAAAGAGAAAAAGGGGCAGAGAGCAACAGAAAAATACAACATTTTAAAGACATAGGTACATGTATACAGGCAAACAGACAGCCTCAGAGAAAAAAAAAACATTCTGCTGATAGTTTATCAAATCAATATTTAGTCTTACAATGGAAAATTTGGAAGATTAATCATTAATAATTACCCCCAAAAATACCCTTCATCCACCCTCTCTACTCGAATATCATATTATGTCATATGAGGGGAAGGGGGAATTACTGTCATTGAGACATCTTTTGAATATTTCTTCTGTCAGCATGACATATATGCGTCTCCTCATGTGCAAAAACAGTAGGCGCTATATTATGTTGTTTACTTATGTCAGCTATTTTCCTCGTTAATCCTGATCTTAACACACAGGCATGAGATAGCTTGCGGTTACAACTAAGACAACTGGGTTGCCAGGGAATGAGCTGTACGTCGTTAAACGATGAGTGTTTTGCTTTGTCACGATTTAGTCACATGACCCCAAAAGCATTGTCTCGTGAGCTCTCCAAACTGATCCTCGGGAGTTGAAAAAGACAGGGCTGGATATCAAAACCACATTGTCGTGCAGCTTTGTGAAGATTCGTATATCACCCTAGGGAAGAGCTAAAAGCATATGGTTTTTGTGGCAAATGCTGTAAGGATTTATTTCGAGAACAAGACCCTTTTTTTCAACCTCTAAAGATTGGACTCTGATTGTGAAAATGAACTTTTCAAGATTTTATTCTCATTTCAAAACCTACAAAGATGAGATATTGGAGCCTTGTGTGTAACTTTGGACATTTCACTCTGATCTTGTAACCTATCTGAGACCTCTGTTGAAGATTTCCGTCTGGCTACAAGACCTTTTTTAGTTAACCTTTGATGATGCGGTCTTTTCCATAAAAACTTGTTCAAAACTCTGATGATGTCTTAGAGGATATCCTTATTGAAGTCATTAAATCTCCATTCTACACAAAAGTGCTTACTTATCCATTAATAAAAAGTGCATTTACACAGAAAAGTAAAATTGCATACACAGAACAGAATGGGTGGAGATCACATGCAAACTCCTATTTTCTATTCTTTCATGCCATACATTAAAAGATTAAGAGGAGTTAACCTCACCTAAACATGACCATTACTCAAAAATTTGAAAAATCTTGCAAATCCAAAAAAATCTTTAAACTTGACTTTTATAAATGCAATTTGCCTTTCAGCCTGGATGAACGACCCATGTGAATTTGGGAAAACCTACAGTACACTACATTGTTTTCAAACCAACTGAACAATCTTTGCCTTTCTCATTTTCTAAACTTCTAGTTTGAAAAGGGACCTCCAATTTTCTGGCAAACAACATACATGTATACACCACCTACCCTAAATTATGTTATAAGTGACCGTTTCTACCACCTTTTTGAATAATAACAATGGTTCCACTACACTTCCTTTTCAATGACTTTTAAGCAATGGAGCACAAAGTGCATGCAGGAAGTTTGTCATCCCACAAGACTACGGACCAAGGGAAACACTAATTGTAGCTCGTTAGTCAAAATCCTCATCTTTTGACGAAACAATGCATAAATTTTCAAACAATGCTGGACCAAGTCAGGAAGGAAGAATAATAAAAGTGCATTACCTTGTTGTCTCTTTGGTTGTTTCTTTATTTGCTTATTTGTTTGTATGCTTAGAGTTTTTTCCTTTGTGAATAAGATTAGGCACTAACTGGACTGTGTATTTTACCAAGAGTGGGAAATGAACATGAGCATTTAAAGACACTTGGTGTTTTCGTGGTTGTTTTCCCAGTTCTAACAATATGAGCTAGTTTTCGGTCAAATCATTTTTTAGGAAACTGATTATCGCTCATTTAACAGATTATCAGCTAAAAACATTAATGCAGTAGATACTGGCCATGTATTCCAGAAACTTTTCTATTAATAAAAATTGATAAGAATTTGACTATACATAATTATATGCTATTAGGATGCATATCTGGAAAATGGACATTCAATCTCTGCTTTAGAATGAAAATCATGTTTCACAGTTAAATTAGGAAGTTACTAATAATATCAATAATAATAGCTGATAGGATTTATACAGCACCTTTTCCTGAGAACACAGGGCTTTGTAACTTAACCCACTGAACACCAAGCCTGAGCTAACTCCGGCTAAGGTCTTTGGAAAATGCTTTGTAATACTGAAATCAAACCATGCTTAACAGGTTTATCAATTAACCCATAGAGGTACAGTGTCTCCTTTAGGAGATGCTTTGGTAGTATCTGCTGATCAAGAATGCTGGGCATCACACATTATACATGAGCAGAAAGAGAAAAATTCACTGAAAGTTTTGAGTCCATTCCCAATGCAGTACATTGTTGCGTTTTTCGAATAAGAGCACTTTGAATATAACTAATCATTAAACTCTTTAAATTGGCAACGCAGTGAATATCATATAATCACCATTTCCGTGTTCAAATTGGCAGTTTCAGCTTAAATTTTGCAATCATAATTCATTTTGGTTCATGTTATATCTATAATTATTTTTTTCAAATCATGTAAGAGTGGAAAAAAATATATTTGTTGCCAATTTGAGGATTGAAGATGATTAAATTAGACCTCTAAAAAGCTCTGTTCTTCTATGGGTTAACAAAATTGAAATAAAAATGGAAATTATCCAGCTGATGATCAGCAGGTGATCACAAGAGGATGCAATGAACTAAATCAACTTTGTTTTGAAGAAGATCCAAGTACTCTTGTGTTTTTAAAATACAGCATGGGACAAAGTACCTCTGGCACTGAAAGAGGGACAATGAATTGTTATTGCTATATAGAATACTGAAATCCTATTCAAGCCATTGTTAGTGCTATGTCGAATAGTGAAATCACATGTCATTGTGATTTTTAAAAAGCATACATTGGGAAAGCCTTATCAGCTAACTATCCAGTTATTGGCCTGCATACTAAAAGCCCAGCATGAATTACTCAGCATCATCTCACCAATAGATGGCGCCCTATCTCTTTAGCCCATGCATCATTGAGTAATGACTATCCTGTTTCGTCTACATGAGTCATGGTGTTGTTTTCTGAGTATCTCTCTTGCGGCTGCCTCAGCATAACGACCTTTCTCAAGCACAGCATGCCTACAAGACTGGATTAGATGCGCAGGTGAGGGGCAACGCCCACCTCCGTCGAAGGGATGTAATCAGTATGCAGCCTCTATGTTCACTGATTTCATTTCTTGGCCAGCAAATTGCATGTTCCATTAAAGGCATTGGTTAACATTGTTATAATTTTTTAAAACTCATTTTGCTACATGAAAATGGGATAAACATAAGGGTTATAGTGTAAAAATACCAGTCTGAAAGTTTCAAAGTGTAATATCCACAGGAACTATTTTTAAATATTAGAAATGTGAACAATGTTTGAAAAATATATATGGGTCGGTTGCATAGACTAGATGTAAGGAGTGCGCATGCGTGCATGGCTCACCGGACCGTACTGTGTGTAATGGCGTATCACGTGGAGGGAGGCAGATAAAGGTTGGTTTGAACTTGAGCAAAACAGTCCTCTCATTTGTTATCTCTGAGACCCAAAATAATTAAATTGCGATTTGTGTCTTACTAACAGTTTTTCATTCCAAATTATGGTTGGTTTCAGGGTTTTTGAGTACTAATACAAGTAATCATACATGTTTCATCTTAGTTTGAGAATCTTTTTAATCAGCTGCTCACAAAGTTAGCCAATGCCTTTAAAAGTAATCTACATTGAATAGTTCCCGGATTTTTTGTTCCATTTCACTGTGACTGTGGGATATTGGTGAGAGCTCTTGTCTCTTGCACCAGAGGTCCTGGATTTCATTCTTGTTGGTGATTACATCCTCAGCCAAGATGTGCCTACATTTGTACCTCTCAACCCTGCCTCCAGGGGCATAGATAGCGGGGGGAGGGGGGATGGTGGGTATACCTCTCCTCCCCCCACACACACTTTTTGAAGTGGGTATATGAACATGTGTATATAAATATATATCAATGGGGGATCATTCCCCCCCCCCCCTCCTCCCCATAATAAGGACCTATCTACACCAATGCCTACCTTTTTGCAGGTAATGTCTCCCTCTCATCTTATATGCATGCATCATTCATGTGGACAGAAACCCTATTATATAGTCATTAACTCTGAAGAACTAGGTCACTTTAAATGATAAATGCAATCATGATCACTCTAACAGATGGGTTTCCAATTCGAAAAAGCTAAGAAACATGACATGCTAACAATGTAAATGACATAACATTTGAGCAATGGATTTACATTTTGGCAAACTACAGTCAACTCTGCCTAAGTCGAATTTCTTGGGACTGAAGAAAATGCTTCGACTTAGAGAAAATTCGACTTATGAGGGGTAAAAAACAATAGAAAATAAAGGAATGGGACCCAGTACAGACCTTCAACTTAGGCGATTATTCGACTTATGCGACTTCGACTTATACTGTATACTGTTGTGGATACTGGTGCAGTATAGACTCAATAGTTTTACAATATCATATCATCAGAATAGTAAAGGACATCCAAAATTTGACACTGCCAAAATACCTTAAGTGGTAGTGAAAAACTTGTTTCATCTTTAAATTTAATCATTTTAATTACCACAAGATACATGTACTTGAAATTGCAACATGAAACAAGCGACATTACTTTGAATATTCATAAGACTTACTGCATTGCTTGTGTTGATGTCTGTGCTTCCCTGCAGATAGTCCAGTACTTTGTCCAGGTTTCCGCCTCGAGCAGCCCTCAAGAAACTGGCATTGCCATCGGTCTAGAAAGAGACAACAGAATGAGGGAAACATAGATCAATATGATTATATAAAGAGTTTGATTTATTTAAAAAATGCTATATCCCTTTTTGTGAATGAGATATTTGCAAGTGAAGAGGCAAAAATATTTACACACTACACACCTGAAACTACTCCTCTCTACACCAGACTTGGTCTGGTTACAACTATATTATTCCGCATGAAACCAGATTAGACTGGTTAAGTTCTGTATATCAGGGTGCCATCTTGTAAAGAGTTGCGACTGATTCAAATCGATCACAACTTTGAATTGACCTCAACTGTGTACTTAAGAGATAGGAGTTGAGATCAGTCTCAAAGTTGCGATCGATTTGAATTAATCACAACTCTTTATAAGACATGGCCCATTATCCGGGGAGAAAGGGAATAGCACAAGTTGTTCTATTCAGGCTTATTGGATGGGAAGTTTTTTCAAGCCTGTCTGGTTTAAGGAATATCTTTCTGGAAACAACGAGACCAAACAATGGTTTGTGGGGGGAGGGGGGGGAGGGGGGTCTTCTTCTTACTTACTTAATTCATCATTTGGGGAGGAAAAGCGACAGTGTAGTTTCGTTCTTTTCAGGCTTATCTGGGCAGTTCCTCTTAAAGGGGGTACCCAATGCTGAAACAATGTTAGTTCATTTAAAAGAGCATGATTTCATCAGCAGAAAACCATCTGCCTAAATTTTTTTAAAGTTTCAACTGGGTACCCACAATGACGTCAAAATGACGTAAAAGTGGTTGCCTTGTTGCGCAATCAGGTAAATTGCACGCAAGGTATAATACATATTGTACAGTCTAGCGCGCAGCACAACTGCAATGGGCAAACCTGGGTACCCACTTTTAGGTCATACCTCATATTCAAATATTTTGGTCAACTCTTGACTTTTTATGAAAAAATTAGCCAAAATGCATTGATTTCGAATGAAAATCATCAAATTTTTAATGTTACTCTTCTTAGAATTCTATTCTTGATCATATATAAAAAAAAAAAAAAATTACCATTGTATAATCACTCTAGGTATATCTGGTTTAAAATGATTCATTCCAAACAAAATCGGACTAAACTTGTTTCTACTTAACAACATTCTATGTTCATCATCAGGCCTGTATTCTGAAAATTGTGTTATCTTATATTTTATCTTAACTGTGTTAATTGTCATAACAAATTTTATAGGCGTACTTATGATTGGTTTGAACTGCGCAAATGACCAGCACGCAAGACAAAAGTGCGCGATGTGAGCCAATGGCGTACGCTATTTCTGATTGCTATGACAATTAAAATAAGATAAAAGATAACACAATTTTCATAATACCGGCCCTGGGGAAGAAGGGGACTGTAAGTACATGTTCGTCCTTTTCAGGCTTATCTGGGCATTTTCATAAGGCCTGTCTGACATAAACCTATATATCATACTAAAACTGGTTTCTACTTACCAACATTCTATGTTCATCTTCTGGGGAAGAGGGGGACTGTACAGCAGGTTGGTTCTTTTCTGGCTTGTCTGGTTTCTTGGGCGGCTTCTCAGCCGGCTGCTCTGCCGGGCCATTCTCCTTTCCTGCAGCCTCATTGGCTTCCTTCTGCAATGAGATATGAAGAAGAAAAGAAATTTGTCAGATGCATGTATGCGGTTCCGGTTGAAACTAAAGACTCCTTTAAGTTCTCATTCTATCCAAAAAACGAAAGGGATCTGGAACCATCTCCCAGGCTTGGCAGTGGAAGCAAAGGGAACATCCTACTCCAAGGAGACTACTCTACCCTGCATCAGAATGATGCAACCTCCTGTCGGCTCACTCATAACTTAAGCTTACTGGCATGGATTCTACCTGCACTGGACAAAGCATATTTTACTGTAAATTGATACGTGCTTTGCGCACCTAATAGCACTCCTTGCAACTACTCACCTTGCCAACCATCCCGGTATAGCTTCCTGAGTGAGCTGCCTAAGGGATTACCTCATCAAGTATCAAGTATGTCACCATCTTACACTACTCATTTTGAAAACGCTGCAACCCTATGCCTTTTCATTTGATGACATAAAACTTGCTTTGACAATGTTAAAATCCCTTGAATTTTTGTCTCTAAATATTTTTCCCTCATCCTCCTCTTCTTTCTTCCTTGTTACTCTTATCATCTTCCCCTCCTCCTTCTCCTCCCCCTCCTCCACCTCCCTATCTCCTTTCTTGTCACTTTTTTTCCTCCATTTTCCCTCCCATTGTCTGCTTCCTCCTGTTATCCTCTGCTCCTCTTCACTCTCTATCTCCCCTTCTCATTTTCTCCCAACTCCTCTATTCTCCACCTCATGGTTCTCGCCAGTACATAACACCCATGGTTCCAATACCATGCATAAAGGGTTTCAGACAAGAAAGAACCATGCGTGGCAACAAGGGTAAAAAAAAATATTGGAGTATAAATTCCTAACAATAATGATAAATGTCACAGATTGTTTTGCTTTTTTGGCAATGTATTTTTACTTTTATGCCATTAGTAGACAACTCCTGCTTTACCAAGAATTATTTTTCATCCTATTACTATAGCATATACTGCCACCACACCTAACTTTAGGTGTTATTTTTTTCTAGTGAGAACCCTGCTCCACCTCTCATTTTTCCTCCTCATTTCCCATCTCTTACACCACTACAAAAAATTCCCCATGGTGCTTTCATGTTTGAATGTCACTCAAGGATACCCACTAGTCAAAATGACTCTCAAAAGGCGAGGCTAATAGCCCTAAATCTCAAAACTCTGCAATTACCAGATGAACTTTTTTGAAGAGCATCATTTCCTCTATCTCCACCTTCCTCTCATGCCCCCCCCCCCCCACCCCGGAAGTGTGCACCTGCTTATACACTTGAATGTTACTGAACTTCATTGACTTGTGAGCATGTCTGAGAATCAAAACAAGTATGGATTCCCAGTGAACGTGTGTTTGTGAGGTTCAATGAAAGTTAACCATGCAGAAAATTGATTTTCTTGGCCAGATGTGTCCAGGAAATGATCGCATGACAACATTCAGTAGTCTGGATGGTCATATGATGACGTTACAATGCTTAACTGTACTCGGGGCGTAAGGCAGTGAACTTTTCCAGTGGACTGTTGAGGTCTTCATGATGGTGTGTACCGAATTTCTCTTTCAAATAATAAACAAACTTCAATTTCCTTGTGAGCTTACATTTAAACACAACTTTCGTTTTCCATCTTATGTAATTGAAATTGTCTTGTATGCGCCTTGAGCATCTCTTGAGATGGATATGTTGCACGTTATAAATATTGTCATTATTATTATTATTATTATTATTATTATCTATTTCAAGTGGCAGGTTTTCATCATATCTCTAATAACCACATTTTAACCCATTCGTGACAGAGGGTCCACATTTTGTGGTTTGGTCTAATAACTTTTGATGCAGAGCCTTAAAAATCATACCAAATACATGAGCAGAAAGAGCAAAAAATTCTACACATACTGTGTCCATTTTCGTTGCATCAATATTTGTTGTTTGATGCTGAAATTTTTTAAAAGAAAAATAAGCATTAAAATCTTTAAATTGGCAATGCGATGACAATGTTCAAATTACTGTTTTTTCCTGCAAATTGGCAACTTTATGACTTCTCATCATACATTCTGTCAATTTATATTTATTTCAGATACATGATGTTTTATAAGAAAAATATAGCAATAAAAGAAAAATGTTGGTGTTGCCAACTTGAAGAATAAAAGCTGATCAAATTAGGCTTTAGATAATTCCTATCACGAATGGGTTAATTAATTACATGGGATGCACCGATTCAAAAGAAAGGTAAAACACTGCTCTACTTTGGCAAGAATATGCTAGTAAAATTTTCATGGAAATTGACTTCTTTGATTGATTTGGCATATTTGAGGCATGCTTTAGCTATATGGCAAAGCCATTAGTCCAAGTTTGACCCATATCTGAAATATTTTGGTAGCAAAGGAAGCAAGTGCACAGAACTGTCTGGAAAACTTTGGCATGATTACACATTGTCATGTTGTAGGGCCTGGTCAAAAACACATTTTCTGCACATGTGGTGTTTTCATACTAACATTGTCACTTGCTTCCTTTTGCCAAAATAGGGTAGAACACATAAAACCATGGATGCATAAAACTATCAGACTAAGATATGAACTCATTTCCAGTGGATGAAAAACAACTCACTCTATTATGCCAATCAAATGATGATTTCATTTCTTGCCCCCCTCCCCCATGTATATTTTACAGGAGGGATAAGTGAACAAAGATGTCAAAGAATAAAGATCAGTAATATCTCACTACCTCTATCACTTGAAAACTAACTCAGTAAATCCATAAACTTTTGCAGGAATTGACTTCACATACAAAATCTTGTAAGATCCACAGCAATAGCATGGTTTTTCATGTATCATTTATACTTTTTCATTCCGATATCAGAAGATGAGCCATGTAGCATTCCAGAAACTCATTAAAATGATCAAAGAAATGACATTCAGAAGTAATTGCCTCTACATTTTCAGGCTAAATATGAAACTCATTACTATTTTCATGATTAGTATTTTTCATCAGCAATATAACTATCATAAAGCAAAATTCAAGGCACACAGAGGAAATGCAACAAAAAACAACCCTGCAATACTCTAATGCATCTGTCGGATCTGTCCCTTCCGGTATACTGCTCGAAAAACATTCTATTTTTGTCCCACATAACAAAAAGGAAATCTTTTATATCCACATGAATGCTGTATAGAGCACTTCTTCACAATTCTTCTGGTTTCCCATGGGAATGCTCTCTTCTTATCTCAAATCGATTGCAGCTTCCCAATGATCTTACCCATCACATAACATGGCGGTGTTAAAAACACATGTGATGCCCACTACCAGCGTTCATTGGCATTACAAGAGAATAAATTCTGCCTACTGGTACATACTGACAAAAGCCTTGAAATGGATTTAATATTGCAAATAACTTTGTCTATGTCCTTTTTCTAAAAAGCTTTAATCTAGTAGGCATCACACAAAAATTACAAAATATTGAGGGTTTTGAAAGGAGTACAGTATAGTCAAAAAGAAAAACAAATTTGCTTGGTCAGATAGAATTCCAGATGTTTACCTCTTATAGTTCTTAAGGTTTTATCGATGAAATCAGATTATTGATTTGGGCTTGGACCAACTACAGGGTGTCTAGAAAAATTTGACATGCTTTTAACAGGTAACGTCTTGAAAAAAAAATGTTAAACCATCACTACCGGTGCTCTCCACACAATAGTATTGTCTTTGTAACATTAACATAATGCACGGTCTCACCAAAACAATTACCCTTTTTTTTTCTCAATCAGTGTGAAATTAATGTGAAATAGAGAATTTCACACAGTAATACCTTCAACGCTTTACTGTAATTGACAGGGTACTCTTAGCGATGTTGCCAATTAAAATCTTTTCCTTTTAGACACCCTATAAAAGATTACAAGCATCAAAACAGACATTTTCTCAGAATACCTATTTTCACCAATACAGCATATTACCAGTCAGACACTGAAAATCAACCTCTGAAAATTGAGCTGTAATTGTAGACTAGCAGACAGTGAAGACACCCCACTGATCACTTCACCACATGCTCAATCTGTCAGAATTTATTCAGGGAAACTACTCAAACAGCAAGATATATGGCACACTCTATCCCTTATCGCTGACAAGAATGGAATAGATAGTATCCCTGCTGAAAATACCACAAATACCACTACGCATATTTAGGCTTGTTTTAATGAAAATGTTTTTGAGTACTATGTTTCCTGTACACTCCTACTGATTTCAAGTAAGAATCAATCGTTGGAATAGAAATTTGATCTTAGTATTAACACAAGAATATCCTGAGAATTAGAATATCACATAGGAATTGGAATTCCATGTAAATTTCAATGTAATCAGGAACAGAATAAGTAAGCCATGGCATAGATCATAACCGGGTGAGGAAAACAATAAAAAAGATAAGTGTAATTCATACACAGGAGCATCAGGCTAAAGGCCATTTATACCCGGTCGACAAAATTCTAAGATTATTGCACAGTCACATTTTCCTGTCCAAAAGTGCCACACCCACTACTGAACCAGCACAGGTACATCACGGCCCTGATACAAACAACACAGGTTTCACTCATTTAACCCGTTAAACACCAAGCTCGAGATAACTCAGGCTGGGGTCTATGGAAAATGTGTGTAATACTGAAATTAACAGAGTACATGTACCACAAATACAGCAGACCCACATAGTCAGTGCAACAGATAACCTGAAAGTGAAAAGCCAACATTTAGAGGTGTTTAGTGCCTGAAATCGGGCAAAAGCTTTGAAAATGGCATACTTGCCTTGTTTTTCACAGAGATTATTACTGATTTCAAGAATCAACTGGAACTGGGACTGACGACAACAGCACCAATGAAAGATTTTAAGTTTGTGATTGATAGGATGATTTATAATTGATTTTAACCCGTTGAACACTAAGCCAGAGATAAATTGGGCTAGGGCCTAGGGATAATATGTGTTATACTGAAATCGAATCATGCCCTACAGGTTAATCAACCACAAGTATTTACTTCAAGAAGATTCAATTCTACTTTGCAATGACAATGGGGTGAACAGCAAAGACAAGACATATGGACAGAGATTGACAGTTCATTTGGAAATCCAATCCGTGGGTTTGAATGGATTAAGCTTTGACACCTCCTGGGTGGAATACAGATTCACCAGGGCGATCAGGTCAAGATCAAAAGGATTATCCTCGATCTCATAAATCAAATCACATGCTGAGGGCTAAAAGGGTGTAAGCTGTAAGGTAAAAGGATAGGCGCTAATGCCTTTCTGAATCTGAGCAGCCCACTCCTGGCAGCCTCTCAGGTATCACACACATATGGTTCTCAATCATGGGCTAATAAGGACTGCAATGGATCCTTGATTTAAAAGTCATCATGAAAACTTCAAACACGAATTAGAACAGTATGCGTGTGTCCTAAAATTGATATTGTCATGCAAAGTCCAAGAGAGAAAATGAAAAGTTAATGGAAAATGGAAATTTCTCTTATCAGTATACTTCTTCCAGGAGATATAGGTTCTAATATTTGTCTTGTTAAACTAAATCATAAAAATACACATGATGATGATGATGATGATGATGATGATGTTGATGATGATGATGATGATGATGATGATGATGATGATGATGATGTTGATGATGATGATGATGATGATGATGATGATGATGATGTTGATGTTGATGATGATGATGATGATGATGATGATGATGATGATGATGATGATGTTGATGATGATGATGATGATGATGATGATGATGATGATGTTGATGTCGATGACGTTGATAATAAGATGATGGTGACAATACTGATGATGGACTGAAGACGACAATTAAAATGAATTTAACTATTACAACAGCAATTCCATCACAGGTAGGATGTAAATTACCATATTCGTTATGAAACTTCTTCAATGCTCCATGTCATCATCATCATCATCATCATCATCATCATCATCATCATCATCATCATCACATTCACCATAACCATTATCCTCATCAACTTCATCATCAATGGATATTCAATATGGAAACATTCTATGCATGACAGATACCAGTGATCATGTAGGCAGTCATTAATCACAATTAGATAACAAACTTGGGCCAGGCCTGTCTCCTACATTATCACAACAGAGGCAGGATGACTAGTATTATTTTTTTTCTTTTTTCTTCTCTTCAAATATGAATGCAATAATGCATACAACAGAAGGAATACATATGAAATGTTCACCGAGTTAGATAAGATGTAGAAAGGTCACTATGATGAAAAATGAAGAAGATTATTCACCGGTTCATTATAAGAAATGTCATCTAGCTTCTTCCTTGATACTCGGTATCTAGAGGGGGTATTATGTTCTGATGGAATCTTAATGAGAGTCATGATCATGAGCAGGAGCATTCATCACACAATGGCTGGCAAACTCATCATGCTGACGGCCCAAGCTAATATTGCTTGTTGGATAATGAAGCAGGAGAGTAGAGGGGGGCAAGAGGGGCACAGGGGTGGAGCAGGGGGTTACGGAAGCCAGGAAGGGGTGGTGGTGGTGCTGAGAGGGGTTGGAAAGGGGCAGGAAAGAGGATGATGCCGTAGGCGAGTTTTGAAAAGGTTCCCAAAGAAAGTGACAGAGAATGGCATACACATGGAAAGCGGTGTAAGAGTGTAAGGTGTAAGAGCAGAGGTATATGGAAGGGACACATGGATAGAGGGGTGGGGCAGGGGTTTACGGAAGCCAGGAAGGGGTGGCATATGGTGCTGAGAGAGGGTGGAAAAGGGGCAGGGAAGAGGATGATGCTGTAGGGAAGTTTTAAAATAAGATATCGAAGCAATTGACAGAGAACGTATACAAATGGAAGGTGCAAAGAGGTGTGAGAGAAAAGCAAAGAAGGCAGAGAAGGGGCACAGAGATACGGGGTAGGGCAGGGAGGGGGTAAATAAACCAGAAATGGATGGCATGTGATGCCGAGAGAGATTGGAAAGAGGATGAAGCTATTGGGAAGTTCTAAAATGAGATACCAAGGCAAGTGACAAAGTATGCATACACATGGAAAGTGCAAAGAGAAGTGAGAGAAAAGCAAAGCAGGCACAGAAAGGGCAAAGGGACATGGGGTGAGGCAAGGGGTTACAGAAACCAGGAAGGGGGGCATATGGTGCTGAGAGAGGTTGGAAAGAGGATGAAGCTATAGGGAAGTTTTAAAATGAGATACCAAATAAAAGTGACAGAAAATGTATACATGTGGAAAGGGCAAAGAGCTGTGAGAGAGAAGCAGAGGAGGTACTGAAGGGTATACAGAATCCATTATGAGCAAAAACTATCAGTGTGTAAGAGGCACAAGGGAGTAGAAGAAGAGTGGAAAGGGGTCCAGGGGTGTAGAGATGATGAAAAACAATACAGAAGCAACAGAAGAGGAATGCAAAAACTCAGCGGAACAGAGAAGTGCGCCATAGGAGTGGTGGAGGCATAGATGGGTAGCTAGACAGGGCAGGGTAGGTGAAAAAGGTTCAGAGAAAGGGTAATCAGAGGGGCAGGAGGGTGCAGTAGTTCAGGGAACACTGTAAAGGGGCAGAAACATGCATCGAATTGGAAAGACATCAGTACGTACTGGCTATGGGTCAATGGGTCAGACCGTCAGAGAACTAGTAAGGATATAGATCATAGAGAACTAAGAAAACTTAATCTATGACTGAAAATGTGATTTCAAAGTTACTGATCAGCAACAAAAGTCCACTCCTGCTCCTTGAAAGAATTTCCCTAAAAATGGATCAGTGCTAATCTTCAGGCATTCAGGTTCTCTTCGATTGCAAGACCTACCAACACTAAGGGAGACATCACCGTGGAGACTCTACGGAGGTTCAGGTGTCTACCCCATGGGCAAGTCTGAAACAAAATCTTTCGATTTGATTGTTTTCATTCACATGGGCAGTCTCAATTTAGAACCTGGCTGTCACCATGCATGTTGTTCCTACAATTCAGATGACAGTCTGAATGGCGAGGATGGATGGGTGAAAAAAAAATGCATGTCCAACACTTTCTTTTATCACACTTCAACACTTTTGAGGATGCGATAGTTTGTATTGAATTTCTCCATCAAGCCAATATCATGATTATTTCCCAGAAGGGGAGTTATAAATCTTGGATAACTAGTCATATCAATCGAAAAATAAAGTGAGATCAGAACTGAATATCTTCGGGTTGGTTGGTGCTACTCTGAGTTTGCGTCTGAACAAATGAGTGATCCTTAGCTAGGATAATGCTGAGAAAGCCCTAGTTGCCCAAGAATTTCCACCCCTTGCCCCTTAACCAATCTATACAGACTCAGTGAAGCTGTAAAAACGGTTACCCTTTACATAGAGGCGACAACTATGATATTTAACCCCAACTTACTTTCTTTATTTTTGGCAAATATAGACAGATAAAACCTGGGAATATAAAATAGCCATGAACAGGGAAAGAACGGCATGATTCCTATTTTTTTTTATACATTTCTTGTACTGGAAGCACAAATCTTTTAAAGATGGCGATGCCTAAATATTCAACAATTCGAAAGCATACACACCCAACCTCCACAGACAGTAGAACCTGTGAGTACAGTGACCTACTAAGGTACATTACAGGAGATATCTCTCTGCCCTGACCATGAGCTTCCACTCCGATTTCAAGCACACAATAAGCTCACCATTACTCTCTCGTAAATCAATGAAATTATGACCCAAGATTGAGGTGTGATACCAGCAATACAGAATTTGTCAAGCCATTAGTGAACAAGCAATATACACCACCTCAAGTGTGTTCTACATGGTCATACCGATGATGGAGGAAATGAAGTCCTCCTCTGAGGATAGTGTCCATCCTGGCATGATGTCTCTGTGGCAGAAGTACTGGTACTAAAATACCTTTTTTAATGTGAATAACATATACAGGTATGTTCATTTTTGTTCTACAACTAACATTAAAAGAATGAATCTGAACACTTACGAAAGGGTATACACACTTCTCTCAGAATACGATTCCCATGAGTTTAGGGACTTAATTCACTTTCTTTATTATTAAGCAAAAACCAGTAATATATGTAGTTTTTATTTTATAGAAATTGGAGGAAATTTTACCAGAGTAGACCTGAAGAATCTCTGTATAGCGCCTGGTGCACAGGACGCAAGTTTGTCGACGCACCGCCACTTACCACAACAACAACTTTAGAAAGGAGCTAGGAAAATTAGTTTTCTAGTGGGTCAAATCCTACGCTGCATTGCAGGGGAAAAGGGGCTTTCGCCTTTCCATGTTTATTCTTGATCAACAACTTCACTAGATGATCATCAACCTGCAATACCTACATGTACATTGTTGGTATTGCAAACCTCTTGAAAAGACACCCAACACTTCTATTCCATTTCGCAGTATATCGCATATTTATCAGAATTACCTATGTCTCCCTTAATGGGAGCCTAATCATTTACAAGCTATTCTTTTTATTTAGGCTCCCCACATTTTACATTCTCTTTATTTGTGTCTGCCAAGCGTTCATATATCTTGAAACTTTCTACCTATTTACCGTACATGTATTTTATTTGAGTTCTTTACCATTACATTTTTAAATTGACACTTATTTTTGTAAAATTTGAATTTTTTTAAATGTAAAAGTGGAACAAATAAACTTCAAGTTAGCAGAATGTCAGCAAGACTGACAGCCCACAAGACCATGAGATTGATAATGTCGGTATCCTGGACCTTATTAATTTTCATTTGAGGTTATTTGAGACTAAGATAGTCAGTTTTGTGGTCTTTTCATTCTCAGAGCTGTCTGTCTCTTGGGCTGTCGGTCAAGGGGTGTCCCATATACATGTAAGTCTCAAAGGAGTAGGAATAGTAGAAGGATGACAGTTATTTACCACAACCTACTACACTTGACACACCATGGCAACATGTGCCCATCCCCCCCCCCCCTTCCTAATACAGCCATCACTAGACACATTCCTCAGGATGACCATTAGACCACAAACAGTCTTTTCAATCAGCCTCTTTAATGATAATAAAACATTACAATGTTCAGACCGCGGCCCATGCTCAGGCTAATTGTCTTCACAATCTACACCACTTGCATGGGATTTCCAGCAATTTCATTTATTTTCCGATATGTCCCTTTAAGCTTTTCAAAAAAGCTCAAATAGTTTATTCCAAAATATATTAATAATATAAGTATAACTTTTAAAGGAATCCCTAGAGTAAACAGGAACTTTTCAATTTCAAGGAGGACATAAATAATTTCTTTATTTAATTTGCCTTTTTCGATTTCTGCTCTCTATTTTTTTTTTCTATATCTGCCCTTTTCTGTTATTTACTTCCCTTATTGTGGTAGTCATACTAATTTCCCCTGTTCATTTACATTGCATTGTAAATTCAATTTATTTCAGTCTTTAGCTACTATTTTGAATGAATAAACCTAAATGAAAAACAAAAAACAAACAAACAGAAATAATAAGCTTTAAGCTTTAATGTATTTATAAGGCCAGTAAGCCTAGACTACAAGGATTACATAACTGTCTGCAGATTAGTCTGGGGTTATTCAAAGGCAGGATAAAGGAACACAATAGTAGCTTGACCTCATTCTAAGGTCAGCGTCCTTTGATAAAGCTCTAATTTATTTGGGTCCCTCTGGGTATCAAAGCCAGAGAAGTCAAATCTACCACACACACACACACACATGAACAGGGACTGGTGTTTTGTTGTGCAGCCATTCAGTATACAAGTAGGTTGTTTTCATGGGTCCCAAACTCAACACCATCTCACCTTTAAGGCCATATCTCACCGGTCTCCCAGACCTGCTGGAGACTGGAAACAGTTTCCCAAAAAATCAAATATGTTTAAAAACTCCCCGCAACCAGCCGAGACTCAGTCACAAACCAGTTTCCAGGCCGCTGAGATACTCCCTTTAGTATGCTGCGACATACAGTCAAACCTTCAGTAGTGACTACCTTTTGACAGACAATCTGTCTACAACTATAGTACAAATTTTATTAAAGCATATTAAAGAAACCTGTATAAAAGAAAAATAAAGACCAGTTGCATTCACTATCAGTGCTTTTGCATCCCTTTCTGCATGAGCAGTCTATATGCACAGGGTTCACTGCCGTATCATGGACTTATAACTAGTATACTTGTATCTATGGTATCTATATAAAGATATTTGCTTCCTTGGTGTCTTTGCTTTATCAACACTGTATCCATCTTGTCGTAAAAAGATCAAATATTTTATTTCATCTATAAAAATATATGATAATGTCATGAACCTAGATATTTGATCTCCATTTTGAAAAAGTAAAGAATTAATGGTACCTTTACCATACATGGATCATTAAAGATAAGTATGTCAACCAAATATGGCATTTGAGTGAATTTTGTGTGCACATTCACATTCTAATAACACTGTGTTTCAGTATAATTCATCAATACTTTTCTTAGTACATTTTACAATGTATGTAATTTCATAGCTCAGGTAAAAATGACATCATGCAAATTTAGTCGTTCCTGTAGTTTTTTTTTTTAAACAAGTTCATGAAATGCTTTCTGATATAGCTACAGCCCCTTTTGAATACACTACCTCCATGCATAAACCCTTCTACGCAATTTATCCTCATTCAGCTCATACTAATTACATACCATTGTGTACAAAGCCTGCTCCAATGATCCCGCAAATAAAATATAGCATTTTCAGTGCAAACCGGGCAGAACGTATCTACATCCAATTTGTCAAACTCTATGAATTGACCTAAAAGCAGCCAGCCAGCCATTAAGCTCTCGCAAATTGGCAACATAAAGTGGCCTAGATAATGCATGGTTTCATTACACGACCACTCCCATTACACAAATTGCATGATCAAATAAGCATGCATGATATTACTGCCTTCCGTTGTTGGAAGACACTTTTAAATGTCCAAGAGAAAAAAAAATTAAGTAAGTACTAAGTAGTGGTATATTTGCTTCACTTCAGATCGCCCGCTTCAAAATGCTAGTTAATGACTGCGATAGTACTGCATAGACCTATTGAGGCTATCATTAGTTGTCAAATTGGCATAAAGGTAGGGTAACCCTCATCACATGCCATATTTCTTTTTTTTTTTTAAATGAAAGGAACCTGTAATGAAAAATTCATTTCCTCTTCCTACAAAGATTTTCTTCTGCAGGTATGGCAAGTACCTCACTGAACAATATTTACCTACCGGTACTTACCATTAGTAGCAAATGTTCAAGATTTTAATAAAAAAAAAACTTTTATCTTTTCAATCTCCCTTGGGTGGGGGGGGGGGGTGGAGTACACAGGGGCATCACTGGACCATCCTGAATGAGGGGGGGGTGTTCTGCACAAAATTTCTGACATTGCCAAAATAAGTCGTCCATTCTTGCAATACATCAAACAACACTCTGGATTTCCAGTTTTACAACAAGAAATATTTTTAATGGAGGGGTGCCACATGCACCTACCCCATGCTCCCCCTCCACTTCCCCCCCCCCCCATCTTGTAATGCCCCTGTACACCCCTTCTTTCTACGTGTTGATACTCAGTCAGCAAAAGAATAATTCTCCTGTATCTAGACCATAACAATGCCATATCAAATTTTCTTGAAAGACATGGCTCTCACCTGTGTTTTTATAACATTACCAATACCATACATCTGACACTGTTGCTCAGACCCAGTTTCAATTATTGCCCCCGATTTGAATAATATACTGTAATAATCTGATACATATAAACAACGCTAGACCCACAAAGGCGATGAGATTAAAGATAACAATACTCATCTTAAAGGGTAAGCCTTTCATTTCCACTTTTTAAAGTAAAACAATTAAAAATGTCGAAAAATTTTCATCACTGCAGTAAATCTTAAACTGCCTAGAAAATATATTAGAGATTCAGTATAAGATATCGTATTATAACTGTTTTATGGAAAAATTTTGCCTCTTTTCTCTTCATGTTTTCTGGGTGTTTTCTACCGGTAGTCTGAAGAAAATAAACAGCATCTCTCACAAAGTTTATATTTCAGAGAAATAAGTAAGTGGTGTTTGTTTCACATGGTATTCCCAGGGCGCGAAATCTCAAAGGGATATTACACCATTAAAAAAACAAGAATCATAGGTAGCGGTTTTAACCGGTTGAACACTAAGCCTGAGATAACTCGGGCTAGGGTCTATGAAAATGTGTGTTACACTGAAATCAAATCATCCTCAATGGGTTAAAAGTCTTAAAGACATTGGTTAACATTGTTATGATTTTAAAAAATCTTGTTTTGTTACTTGAAAATGGGATCAACATAAGGGTTATAGTGTAAAAATACCAGTCTGAAAGTTTCAAAGTGTAATATCCACAGGAAGTATTGTTAAATATCAAAAATGTGAACCAATGTTTGAAAAATATACGATGGTCGGTTGCACAGAATAGACATAAGGAGTGCGCATGTGCATGTGATTCACCTTGCCATACTATGTGTACTGGCGAATCACGCGGCGGGAGGCACATAACAGCATTTTCAAATTCAAGCAAAGTGGCCCTCTTAGTGATCGTCTCGTGAGACGAAGGATAATAAAATTGCCGTTTACATCTAACTTACACTTTTTCATTCCAAATTATGGTTGGTTTCAGGGTTTTTGAGTACAAATACAAGTACTCATACACATGTTTCATCTCAGTTTGAGAATTTTTTAAATCAGCTACTCACAAAGTTAGTCAATGCCTTTAAGACTTAGTTATTGTTGTCAGCGGTGAGGGTTGACTCAACCTTTCATCAAATTTCAACTGCACCGAACAAACCAAATCCCAGTCTATTTCATCTATCCCTCCGATCAAGCCGGGTCCTCATTCATTCACTCTTCCCCCCCCCCCCCATACCAACAGACACTGGCAGGTGGTAAGAGAAATATGGGTTGCCATGGAAACTGACCTGGGACAAAAATAAAACATATTGCTGGTACGAAAATATGGAACTGGATACTTGCATGTGGAAAACAGGTGTGCTCAATTTTGACGTGCCTGTCAGGGAGGATGTGGTGGCATGATATATTGCACGTTTCAATTTGACATTTTGAAATGCCATATCTAATCCTTAAATCATAAAATTGCAAAATCCCAGGCAAACAAACAACAGCTAATTTACTCCCACATAAATAGCTAATTCACTCCCACATAATAAGAACAATAACCCCATGTTCAGCCTAATGATATATTCATGCATACTTCAAGAATATAGATTAACTGAAGTGTGCATTTTGTTTGCATACTAAGTACTGAAAGTGTACACTTTTTGCATGACTGTAAGTCTGCATGATTTGATGTTTCATGAAAATAAAATCAATCCACTGGAAAGTCTCAAAACTATGACTTTCAACTTGGGTAAAAAGAAAGTGCAAAGCTGCGTCATTCTAAAGACAAAACATTGTCTGCTTAGAGCCAAGGGGCAATGACTTAAAGAACCTTACAAAACATTTGAATTTTAGATAGTAATTGAATTTTCCATCTGAACCCAAAACAAGTTTTTTTTTTAAACAATCTTAAGAAAAAATCTAAAGAGGTCGTATTTAGAAATGGTTCAAGACTAAATGCTCACAATTGAATTTTGTACTTTTCTTCGGTTTCTGAACTTTCTGGTTCAATTCTTTATTTTCTATTTTCGATTCCAGACGTAATCCTGTATTTTGAGCCAGTTGTTTTGTCTGGGCTCAAACGCTCAGTGGGAGTCTGGGGATACTGGGAGCATGTTCACACCTGAAGGTTTGTAGTTCTTGTTCCATGTCTTATCAATGACTTTAAAGTGCACCAATTCCCTGAAAAAAAATATGTGAACAGCTAGTATGTACAAAATACCCCTCCCCCCCCCCAAAAAAAAATAAATAAATAAATAAATGGCATTCTAGGCATCAATGGTTTAGGAGTAGAAGAAAATAAAGGATAACAGAAGGCTGCAATGGACAGAATCGAATGGCTGCTCACTTCTGTAGTCACCTCAATTCATGGGCACACCTAAGCGGACATCAACTACTATACTATTGTTTTTCATTTATTGACAGTATATATGAACTTACAATATCTATAGAAGTAAAGTAATATTTGAAGCTCACAATATGCAGTAGAGTAACATGGAACACACAACATAAAAAACAAAATGTCTTTTGGTATTAAAATGTACATCAAATTATCAATAAATATTTTGTATCGTTTTCGATACTACCAGTAGTAGTAAAATACATGTCTTGTTTAGCCTTTTATGAAATTAGAGATGAAATCAATACACTTGATCTTAGCTCCAGTGACTGTTAAAGCATGCAACCCTTTTTTGTTCTAGGGATAAATCCTACCAGATACTTGCTTCACACACCAGGGTCAAAAGTGGCAAATGCACCTTAGAGTCTTGTCCAAAAGAAATTATGGTAATAAGTATCAGGATGGGACTTAAACCCACAATATTTTCTGTCACAAATCAAACATTTTTGGGGGGAGGGGGGTATGGCTTTTATTTGGTGGAGGGGGTCTTTCTGTGTTTCAAATGACCCCTAATGAAACCAAATGGGCAATCTGAACTTATTGCCACATGCAAAAAAGAGAAATAATATCCAACATAAATAGGCATTTGTATGGTGCCGTCTTCTACAAATAGTCTATTCCGAGGTGCACAAGAAAATATAGAAGCGATGAGGGTCCAGCCGAGTGTCCTTGTGTCAAGTATTGTTGAAAATTGATGAACATAAGGCAAACAATGGGTAAGTGGAACATCTAGCTGAAGATATTACCGATATTGCAAAACTGACTCGATGATGATTGCGTGTACTGTCATGCGTTCAATCACATTTCGGCCCGCTGGAAGATTTTGCCTGTATGTGTGAACGTTCAAAGAGAGCCTGAACTGGTGTGGCATGCACCTGCCAGCCAACCTGACTAATTATGGTTCAATTTCTCCACATGAAGATTGAGAGGGAAAGAGATAAAGAGAGAAAGAGAGAGAGAGAGAGAGAGAGAGAGAGAGAGAGTGTGTGATGGAGAAAAGGAAGAACGGAGGAGAGAAAGGGAAGGTGAGACAGGGGAACAGACAAGCAGACGGCACACATGCTACATCTCACGGCTATATTCTCTTTATTTTGTTGTTTTCCCCCTGTAGTACAAGACCAAAACAAAGTATGCTATTAGGCTTGTTCGGATAAGAAGTGGAAAATCCCCCATCTTTTTTTCTTCTTTTTTTTAAAAACAAATAAATGGAATAAGAGGTAGAAAAAAAAGCAAATGCTGAGGCAAGATGTATATTCTTTGCCTCCCGGTGGCAAAAAGCTGTGGACCAATCAAATTCTTTAAAAGTTAGCACAAAATATGACGTCATGAGTACGTCTGCCCAACTACTGGCAAAACTCTCTTTTATTTGAGCGCAGACGCATTAATACACGTTCATTACCAGAAGTGGTGTGGTGTAATGCGCCATGTGTGAACATTACAAAAACCCTGTATGGGTTTGGGAGGGGATGCCGTTTTCATATGTGAAAGAGCCTTACCATCAACATCAACCCA
This sequence comes from Echinometra lucunter, assembly GCA_029962745.1. Taxonomy (NCBI): domain Eukaryota; kingdom Metazoa; phylum Echinodermata; class Echinoidea; order Camarodonta; family Echinometridae; genus Echinometra; species Echinometra lucunter. Next base: position 20,195,833 of record CM057170.1, read on the forward strand.
ATGTGATATGAACATACGCAAAAAGAGCAATAGTATCTGACAGAATTCAACAGTGAAGTTTTATCAGTATTATGTCTGAACGATATGAAAAGGATTAATGCAATACAAATTGAAGATACCACATGGACTAACATCATTCTCTCTTTGAGTACAACAGGTGGCAAAAGTTATCTATCCAAAAACAGAGCAACTTTTTTTTTTTTTTTCAAAGTTGGGAAACGAAAAATTTCTAAAGTATCTGGTTTCATGTTTATCGGATAAACAAAATATGTGCTGTCACACGCCAAAACATTTGGTACAATATATTTCAGTTACCAAAGGAATGTTCTCAAATATCCACCTCCTTTTTGAACATTGTGGACTTGTTTTACATCCCTTGTGTCCAGAATACAAAATATCTAGGAACAGCTGCAATTCTTTATCCTTTCATTTACTTTTTCGTTTGCCTTTTGTAAGATTTTTAACTTTTTTTAGGGGGGGCATTTCTCTATCTTCTGCGAGCCTCTTTCATAATGTGAGTTAATTTCATCCTTCACTTGACTTTCACTCTGCATGACCTCATTTAATACAGGGACATTGTTTTGCCCTTCTTTCCTTTACACCTTCCTACTTTCTAGAAACATGCACCCCCTCCCTCCTCTCTCTCCTTCTTTAGTTCATTTCTGTTCCCATATTCCAAATTATTTCTGATGACAATTCTTTATCCATATAAATGTCTGGCGAGATATACCCATTCTCTGATCGATCGCTGTCTATTTAGCTCTATATTTCTTGCATAACTAAATTTCCATCTCTCATGCTCACCCCTCTCTCTCTCTCTCTCTCTCTCTCTCTCTCTTTCTCTCTCTCCCTCTCTCTCTCTATCTATATATCCATCTTTAACCCCTCTCTCTTTCTCTCTCTCTTTCTCTCTTTCTCTCTCCATCTTTATTCCCCTCCCAAAACTTTCTCTCTTTATCCATCTCCCTCTCCCCCACTCTCTGCCTTTCTCTCCCTCCATCTTTCTCCACTTACCATCCACCCTCTGTTTATATTCAGGCTTTTGAATCTGTATTTGGCAACCCATGTTACAGAATGGGGTCATGTTGTAAATGGGGTGAATTGGGTCAGAACTCTGTGGTTTGGGGCAACAAACTCGCATTCCATTCAGTTTACGCAAAAAGTTTCTCATTCGAGATTTCACAAAGCCGGAGGATTGAAAGGGACCTGAAAACTCTCCTACCTATTTACTGTGTAGAATCAGATTCAGAAACAAACACTCGTTTCCTGAAATACCTATTACTAAAATCTTGTGGTAAACATGACTTCCACAAGTCTATCATAATAATCTATATGAGAGTGTTAGCACAAGTAACTTTCAGCTCCAAAGTGCATTAAACTGAACCATTTTTACTGTAAACTGTAAATCATGCCACAAAAATCTATCTTTTAGATAAAGCACTACTCCAATTCTACAAGAAGCAAGAGTAAATAAAAGGTCAAAAGGTAAAAGTACATTTCTAGAGAAACTGAAATTATCAAACTTTTTTGAAAGCTATTTTGAAAGCTACAAAATACTCTGAAAGGCAATTTTGTGCAGTGCGTCTTATACCAATAAACAGTTCTACAGCTCTTTCTTTCATCTAAAAATCAAAAAAGAAAAAAAAATCCCTATTGATATGACCACTGATTTCTAGTGCTGTTACCAGTAGGAACCACTTTTCAGTGGTCATACCACAAGATATTCATTTTTAGATGAAATAAATGGATAAAAACATTGTGGGCATCAATGGACATGTCCATCCCTCCCCCCCCCAAAAAAAAAAAAAAAAACTTTTAAGGGTAGGAGACACAAACACTAGGGTATATCCCTCAAAAAAATTAAGCTGAGGATTTTTTCTGGTGGGGGGGGGGGAGGGGGTTTGTCAGCAAATGTTTTGTGCCCCCCTCCCTCACCCCCCCCCCCCCCCCACAAAAAAAAACGGACTGACACCCCTGAAAGGCTTATGTTGTCCATGGCACAGAACTGCCTTAGAAGATTGGTTTTAATGTGAACAGCCCTGTTGTCTCTGCCCACTTTCACTTATAATAACCCAAGGGTATGATTATAAACTTGACTTTATTGCTACAGTGTCTGGTCCAGATGAAAGCAACCATTGATACTAACCAGCCGGTATGTGGATGGAACAATTCAATCAACAACAGTCAGTCGTTTCTCTTTCCTATTCTACATTTCAAAATCTCCTCCATGCCTGTAAGAATGTTTTTTAAACAGGAGTTACATTTTCATTCACCTTCATATTTTGAAGTATTTGGTTTTCAATAAAAACTTCATACACCCTCTTTTTTGTAAATTTGACATATCTAAGGTGCTAAAATATAAAAAATAATAAAAATCTATGATACTGCAAATCATAATTCCAAACCTTTTCCTTGACATATAATGAAAGAAGTATCAAATGGAACATATTTTTGTTTCAAACAATGGCGGTGTTACTTTCAAAATGTAAACAAAAAATGGTCTTTGCACTATTTTCATTTAGTGGAGATGAAAGAGTGAACTGTCTATTGATCTATCTCACTTGATATAGCTCAAGTAAAATGAAGTTATCACAGAAATGAGAGTAAAAATAAAATAATCCTCATTTACCACTACCAATGAAGACTACCTTTATTTTCAGATGTCAATCAGTGCAATAAGGTAGCTCTAGTAAGGTTCAACCACCATGACCACCAAATCTACCTCAGTGGTTTAATTCTACAGAGTGTGATTAAATTCTGCAATGAAAATGATTGAGAAGGTGAGCTTTGTCTGGGAGGTGAAAGAGAGATCCCTTGTTTTACAGTTTGGTACAAATTTTATGATCAATTTGGCCATTCCAAGGCATTCCACCCACCTTTCATATTTCTGCCACTTTCTCTATTGCATCACTCTCTTGGCATCACACTTTCACTGCATACACAACCACTCATCTGTAGGCATATATCAATCATGTGCCCCTTCTGACTTTAAAAATATGATATATCACCCAATCTGTCTCCATCCGATCCTTTATAAAGCCGCTTTGTTTTTACCAAGCCCCCCCCCCCCCCCCCCACCCCCATGTCTGCCTGGTTCTCAGCAAAGAACATCATCACAGCATTAGCAGTATTGCCCTGACCAAAATGAGCTCTGTTGTACCCAAATACACCATGACTCCTTTTCTTCAGTCTTTATCTCTTTAACATGATGTTACCTCTCCCCCCCCCCCCCATGTCTGCCTGGCTCTCAGCAGAGAACATCATCACAGCATTATCAGTATTGCTCTGACCAAAATGAGCTCTGTTGTACCAAAATATACCATGACTCCTTTTCTTCAGTCTTTATCTCTTTAACATGATGTTACCTCTCCCCCCCCCCCCCCCACTCCATCCTTCCCTAAACCTGTCACATATTAATTTCAAACCTACCACCACTACCGCTATCACTAGCACCCTACCACCAGGTTTATCGCACCTCTCTCGCACCCCCACCGCCACCATCCCTCTGACGTAAACACCCTCCGGTTCCAGGCAAGGCGTAGTTTATTCAATCGTCAGCAGCGCACTTGCCGAATATTAGGAAAGCTTGGAGGGACTTTGCACCTGAGACAGCTAACACCGGCTTGATGAAATTTTCAATGTGAACCTGAGCAAAAGTGTGTTGGCATTTGGAAATATATACAAGAGAGGTGTCCACAATATATGGCCAGACACCCTCACCAGTAGAACATAGATATTGCAGTCATAATATGCAAGGGTGAAGAGGCACAATGTATGAAAAAGTTCACAATATAGGATACATTGCATGAAGTACATGCATGTGTTGCTATGAGTATGCCATTTCAATGCTGCATACCTACAGACATATTTATGCTTTATTTTATGGACACTGTTTCAAAACGATATTAACTACTTTCGAAAAATCAACTAAGGCAACTTCAAGAGCCCTGTCCGTCACCTTTGAAAAATGTGTGGACGTAACCCGAACATGATTTGTAAGAGCAGTATAACAGCCTTTCAAAATTGCACTTGAGTTGATTTTTCGAAAGCAGTTTTTATCATGTTTTTCTATAGTACAACACAGCCTTGCTATTCCAACAGTTGCTGCTCAGTCAATTTCTACTTATGGTAAATTCCAAACTGACCCTAGACCCACTGCACCATGTGCCACTAATTATCATTTTTCCATTAGCCTTGTGAAATGATAACTATCCTCTCCTCTATTCTTCCATGATTCTTCCTCCTCATCTTCTCACCCCCTCTGTTCCTCTCCTCTTCCTCCTATCTATCTATCCATCCATCCATCCATCAACCTATCCCTTACTGTTCTCCAGCCCTTCTTCTTTCCCTGATCCCATTCCTAATGTGCACAAAAAGAGAACATTAACAGATGAGATATCAAGGAAAAACTAGCTGCAACCCTATCTGTGGAAGAAGATTCCACTCCTACATTTGAAAGCAATTTGTCCACTTTTCAAAACCATGGTTATGTGCGTGCCTTAAGTGGATGTCAGACCTTCGCTATCTCAAAATCTCTCAAATCCTACCTCAGTATGCCAAGCATGCAATATCGCATCGCCACGTCGAATCTCTAGCGGAGGAAATCGGAAAATGAAAGTGTCAGTTTATTGTCAAATTTTATCGTCAGACCTAAATTGCTTTGGAGTCATATGATGCAATACGAACATGTCAGAAATCCTTGATATTGTTTGGAGATCAGGCCAGCCCTTGTACCTTCATGGTCATATCTTGATTAAGATCTGGGCCCTGTTTCATAAAACTTATTATCAATAAAAAGTTGCAATAACTGTTATATAAGCTAATGAAATCCTTGCATCTGATTGGCTGAGAGCAAATTTGTCATGGAAATGTGGCAGTTGTTACTGATAACAAGTGTTATGAAACCGGGAACTGATGTTTCATTCATTTCAATGCATCATTTATTTCTTCAAATCAAAGTATTCAAGCCGCATGCAATGGAGGGTCTCCAAAAGTGTATTCTCCATTACAAATTAAGCCTCCTTTATAACAATTCCTTTCAAAGGCAGCATCCTTTCAATATCAAATTGCATGGTAATAAGTTGGAATTAACCTTTTTTTCAAAATAAATTTTCATTTCTTGAACACAATCTCTAAAAAAAAAAAAAAACCCACTCTGGCAAGATGAAAAGTAAACAACTTACCATACAAGAACATTATGGAAAGCTTTCACAATTACAAAAGAAAAAATGCATTTCCAAGGCCAACATCTTACTTAAGAATCAATGGGCACAGGAAAATAAGCGATTACCTTTCTGCCTACAAGGATATAACGTTTCATGTTCATCTTTCTCCCTACTTTTTTATTTTCATGACCTAACATGCAACCCCGTTTCATCTTTCATCTTTTCAGGCCGGTGGTGTTGGGTATGCATTGCACGTGCTGCCTCAAGACGAGGAAAGAGGAGAGGTGATGGGGTTTGTGGGAGATGAAACGGAAGTCGTTAATTTTTTGCGGCAATCTCAAAACGTCTCCATCTCCTGTGGGATTCTGGAAGAAGTGCATGCTTTTGAAAAACGTGAAAGGCAGTGAAAAGTAGAGAAATAGGTCAGTGACAGCATAACGCCATCTTAATTCTTCTTTCACTTGCTCATTCCCTTCACATCCATTCTCCATCACAGGGCTTGGACATATCCAAGAAGGATGAAAATTTTATTACCTCATGTTCAAAATCTAGAATCAAGCCTGCTCTTCAGTTCTGAAATCATATAAATCTTCATATGGAAAGGGAAAGCTCAAATCAACCCATAGAGCACAATTGGACTTCAGTATAACAATGAAAAGCATTTTCCATAAATCCCATAAAGCCTGAGTTATCCAGGACTGATTTTATCAGGTTTATTTTCATTCAAGAAAAATGAGGAGTGCACATGAAGGGGATACTGTTCTTTTCACTTGAGTTGAAGAGACAGAGGGTGTGTTCGAACATTCTTGAAACGTACTGTATTGTACCCATTCCAGACAAGCACTGAAATGCTCCATAAGCACACAATATCACACTGTACCAGTCCAAAAGAAGAACCACCTCGAGGTGGGCAACTGTAGAGCTGCCAACTCCAGTTGGGAAAAAATCCTATTCTTTATTTTTTCATCCTATTTTCAAGCCTAAAATCCTATTTGTTTCAAATTTTGAAACATCCAACAGTATAAAGAATCATTCTTACAAGTTTCAAAAATCCTATTTCAATGGGAAAAATCCTATTCAGTGTCATATTCCCCTTAAAAATCCTACTAAATAGGATAAAATCCTACTGATTGGCAGCTCTCCTACTGTATAAACGTACCATACGGTAGTAACGCAACACACCAGATGAGCGCTCAAAATGGTACAAAAGCATACAGTACCAAGCAGCAGAACATGGCAACCATGTGGAATTTATTGTTTTTCATCTATACTAGAGGATAAAGAATTAACATGTGTATAAGACGGTTAAGGTTGATTAGCGCCTCTGAAAGCTGCCCAGTTTTAATTGCATTTGGATGTCAGCAGGGAACCTAGTACTCAGCGCCAGCTTTTAAAGGAAAAGGAACCCTAAGTCAATTTCAATGAAAAGACAGGATAAAGAGAAGCAGTTAGGAAAAATATTAAATCAAAAATCAATTGCAAAAAGAAAAAGTTGTGAAGTTTGAAAAGTCTTGATTTACTTTCTGTGGTGATCCTTAAATAACAATATCGCTTCAAGATGGCAGGTTTTTGTGGACAGCTCTACATATGTTTTGTACAAGACAAGCTGCACCTTGTCCTTGAGAGATAACAAAGAAAATCTGACATGTGGAGAGTTGTCCACAAAAATCTAACATTTTGAAGTAATATTGCCAATTTGAGGATCACCACAGGAAGTAAATCGAGACTTTCAAACTTTCGTAAACCGATTTTGATCTAACCTTTTGTAAATTGCTTCTCTCTATCCTCTCTTTTAATCAAAACTGACTTGTCTCCAGGGTTTCATTTTCCTTTAAGATGATGTCAGCCATTATTTTATGTTGACCAAACATTTGCTCTGGTCGCACTTGCTCCAGGCTTTATATAGAAACTAGGCTGACACAGAGCTCAAGTTTAGGGTTAGGGTTAGGGTTAGGGTGAGGTTTAGGATTAGGAAAAGCATTTGATCCAAAATCGAAGTTAAAGATTTGGACAGTGTAGGTAACTGCCCACAAAGCAACTGCAGCGGGATCTTGTGCCGTAGGACCTATGTCCAGAGCCTTTGACAGTAATATGAAACATGGAAATGGATAAAGATGATACAACCCAGTAGCTATCTCAAGCTATATAAACCAATACACAGACTGGACAAAATCTAAACTGCATGAAGTTTACACTGGTCATTACTACTGACACTTTTCTGTTAGAACACTTTCATAATTCTTTCTTTCTCCTTCTTTCTTATTCTTTTTTTTCCCTCTATTATCTTATTTCTTCTTTCTTCTTCTTCTTATTCTTCTTCTTTTTCTTCTTCTTCATCTCCTCCTTCTCCTTCTCCTTCTCCTTCTCCTTCTCCTCCTTCTCCTTCTTCTTCTTCTTCTTCTTCCTCTTCTCCTCCTCCTCCTCCTCCTCCTCCTCCTCCTCCTCCTCCTCCTCCTCCTCCTCCTCCTCCTCCTCCTCCTCCTCCTCCTCCTCCTCCTCCTCCTCCTCCTCCTCCTCCTCCTCTCCTCCTCCTCCTCCTCCTCCTCCTCCTCCTCCTCCTCCTCCTCCTCCCTCCTCCTCCTTCTTCTCCTCCTTCTTCTTCATTTACATTTTTCTACATGTACATAATGTTTCACATGATGCAGCAATGTTAAATATTGGTGCCCTACAAAAATGCAATGGTACCTTTAAGAAGGAAGATAAAATTGGGCAAGCTACACCTGTATACATTCAAGCTTGCTTTATTACATTTGGGGTTCTAGACTAATTTGTAGCATGATCCCTTTGCTGTGGGTGGAGGAACTAATGCTGAGATTACATTAAGTAGCAAACATTGGGAGGCATCAGCACTGGAGGTGTGGGGTGGGGTAGGATGTATCTAGGCCTTTACATGAGATTGACTTTTGTTATAAAAAAAATGATATATCCCTTTTTGTAACTTTCAGATATCTGCAATTGAAGTTCCTATAATGTACATGTAGGAAGAAATTATATGACACTTTAGATCATATTCCAGACTTTTTCCTTGATTTACTATGAGAGAGGAATCAAATGGAAGGCATTTTTTTTATTTCATACAATGACAGTGTTACTTTTAAAATGCAAAAAATGGCCTTTATCAGTTTTTGAAGTCAAACTCTTCATATACAAACAAAATTTACCATGAGTATTTGTGCTGCCTTATCATAAAGGAATCGTCAACAATTTTCATGAGTACTAGAAAATAGGGCTTCTAATACCTATATAGTCATCCACTGCTGTTGTATTTTTCAAGCAAGCTACTCTCCATCAGCAGTTTTCATTAAAATACACATCATTTAACACTTATTTTTTCCACAAGACAAATGAAGAAAAAAATATGCTTCACTCTACCTTGACTACATCATAACTTTTATATATGAGAGCATACACAGTGAGCCAAAATGTATTCATTTAACTAGTACCCATTTTCATTCAAAATGTACATTTTCACTCAAAGTTAAAAATAAAAATTTTCTTAAAAATAACACCACCATCTTGGTTTTGCTCATCAAACAGCACAGAAATGATACTCCCATGCAGCTGCAAAAGCATCATATATGTTTTATCCTTTTCTTTATTGAAGCTTCTTTCAGTTGGTTAGTCCAGGCCCTTGAACGTCTCCTGCAAACATGAAATATTCATCACTCGCTGCATGGCTATAGATACAACCATCCTAGCAATGACATCTGCATTTAATACAAGAACATTACCTCAAAGCTTTGTTATGTACGCATGAAAAGTTGCAGTGTGCATGGGAACCAAGGTCTTGCTGAACTTCAATGCATACCTAATGCATAATGATGAAAAGCGTTCACACTTACAGTGTATCTTTAAAGATGATCATCTTCGCACTGGTATATATTATATGAAAGAACATTATTACTGAGCTTGATATGTACACATGAAAATTTGCAGTGTGCATGGGAACAAGAATCTTGCTCTGAACTTCTATGCATAGCTAATGCATATGATAAAAGCCATTGACATGAAGGACGGTTATGTTTGCAATGACGTTTGTGTTATATGAAAGAACATCATGAAGGATCTTAGCTAGTTGTACTCCTTGAAATATGGCAGTGTGCATATGAATCAGATTCTAGCAGGAGACTCCAATGTATAGCTATTAAATGTGAGCGACAAAAGGTGCTTTCATCAGAACTAAAATCTGCATTAGTTTTGAAGATGGAATATTATTTCTGCATTTTATGAAAGAAAATTACAATGAAGCTTTCTTATCCATGCATGAAATTAGGCATGAGCATATAAACTAAGGTCTAGGGTAGAATTTTGATACATAGCTAATCCTTACGATGAATAGCAGTCACATCAATCATATAAGATAATTATCTCTGCAGTGACATTTGAAGTATATGGAAAAACTTTATATTAGACCTTCATGATATATGCATGAATGATGCAGTGTGCATAACAAACCAAGATCTATCCCTGAATTTTCATGTATAGCTAATGCAAGCCCCAAAAGGGGGTTTTCATGAGAATTAAAATCTAGTTTTAAAAGATAATTATCTTTACAATGACATTTGCATCATATGAAAGAGCACTGCATCAGGGTTACGTTTTTGCATGAATATTGGACAATAAATGCCAAGGTCTCTAAACCCAACTTCATTGTCAGACCACTGCATATAAATCAAATATTATTGACATAAAAACTGACATCAATTTAACAGTTTGATTGATGCACTATGATGTTGTTGCCTTCATAAGTAAAATCTGCTATCCATGTATCTAAGTATTCACAATAAAACCTGGTCGATATGTCACTCATGACCATTCTACAGTCTATTTCACTCGTTGAGCATGATTTGGTTTTGGCATAACATGCCTTATCCATAAACCTCAGCCCGCGTTATCTTAGGCGCAGTATCCAACGCAGTATTCAACGAGTTAAGAAAAACCACAGGTTAAATGAAGATAGCTCAAGAAAAGAGAGATGGGCAAGGAAAGGGTAATCAAGTCCTGGTCATTGTCAAATTTTTCACTGCCAATCCCTCTACCCACTCTCCTGTTGCACTTACGCATCAGTCAACTGAAACCTGTGATTACCAATGCATGAACTAATCTGACTCAGCTCTTCGCCTGATTTGCAAGTAAGAATTGATAAAGACATGAAAATTGCCAATGGACTTAAAGATACACTCTTATAACAGTCTAGTCAGATTTGACTATAGATTATCAGATCAGTCGGGCACTTGCACTATTTCTAGTCAAAAATGACCAGAAACCTAGTCATTTTCACTAGAATCCGAGTCAATTTTGACTAGAATATACCACTGGCTCTGCATTAAATTGCCTAGAATTCTGGTCATTTTGATTAGAAATAGTGCAAGTGACTGGCTGATCCGGTATACCTAGTCCAATCTGACTAGATTGGTTTTTAGAGTGTAAACTTGAGCTCTGGTCATGTCACTCAACATGTGATTACAATGTGAAAAAAATGTTTCAAAGTTATTGGAAAGGGTTGATTGAGTAGTAAAAAGAAAGTGGTGTATACCTAAGGTTTTGAAATCATCAGTGCTAAGAAATCAACTCAAAATTGTTGAAAAACACATGAACTTCACACAGACACATGTACAGGGGCTACAAACTAAATGTTCAAACCAATACCCAAGATGTTTGGTGTTTTTTTTTTTTTGTTTTTTTTTTTGCTAGGAGCAAAAAGGGGACAAAATCAGTAGTTTAGGACTGAGAGGGCGCTATTTCAAAATCCCATACACAGGTGCCAGTTCGCTCTGGCTTAAAAAGAGTAAGAAAGCTCACAAATTATCTTTCACCTCCTCCTAGAAGTCAAGATTCTTTTTAATGTACAAAACAAGGTTTATCGCTATCTGTGATTCATAAACTTGAATGTTTCTTCTTCGAGATGGGAATCACATCAATCAAAAGCATGCTTAAATACATCTTGCGGAGTAATCCTGCAATTCTTATTCGAGGTATATGTAAATAAAGGAGTGTAACACATGAGTGCCATCGCCTATAATTACAGCAAAGAACAAGGCATTCTGCAGTTAGTCATTCAAGAGTGCGAATGCTCATTAAACACATCCATATTGAAAAAGGCATAATAGAAGTAATCACATGCCTGCTTAAATACATCTTTTGGAGTAATCCTGTACTTCTAATTTGAGGTAATAAATAAAGGAATGTGACAAATAAGCGCCATCACCTAGAATTACTGTAGAGAACAAGGTATTCCGCAGTTAATCATTCACAAACATGAACGCTCGTATGAACACATCCAATCGGAGAAAGGCAAAGAAGTAATCCAGTGCATGGGTACTTTGAGTAATCCTCTATTTCGGATTTCATCATGCCTCACTGCTTGTGAACTGGGTAATCTTTTTAATGCAACTTATTTATTCAACTCAAGTTCACTGCATAATTGGACAGGCTAATCGTGACTGTAGAGAGCCTTCTTTCATCTACTACAAGGTTGAATTTGCAAAAACTCAGATAGGAGAAAATCATATTCATGGGAATTTTTTAGTATACTTCAAAGTTATCAAAAATTTATTTTACTTGCAAAAAGTGACTTCATAGATCAACCAATTGTCAGATTGGAAATCCTATGTGACAAATCAAAAGTGATATCAGTAGGCACATTTATTAAAAAACAAAAAACAAACAAACAAACAAAAACAGTATTAAACATCTAGGTTACAAGAAATTTCCCAATTATTTTCTTGACATACATGTAAGATGAGCCCTGGCCCAAGGAGAGAGTAACAGTGTATTTCAACATTCTGCATAAAATCTCTTTACATGAAAGATACTATCTAGGACTATGTTATGAGCTAAATGTCAAATAATACATTATGCATGTAGCATGCCCAACATGTTGGTGATACACTAAAGTTAATCAACTTCTTGCATCGTGTTTCATTAGTGGTAGCTAATTAAGTGGTTTTCTTCATCAAGTCTTTATTTGGTTTAAAGGGGAGAATCCACATGTCTAGATACTCTGTAAGTTGGGGAGTATCAAACTAGTCTCCTATTCAATATATCAGCATTAAATATTACTTCTACATATAAAAAGAGATATTGTAGATGTATAGAAAACAAAAATACAGATGGATGTTTGAAGCAATGTGTGAATATAAATAGATTAGTCCAAAAAGAAATTGCTTTTGACTCACAGAAAGTTAACTCAAAGTGAATAATTATCCTTATTACAATTCTCTTCTTTTTTTCCCGTATGTGTGTATATATATATATATATATATACATACATACATACATACATACATACATATATATATATATATAGGGTACACTTTTCAATTGTCAACCATTATGATGATTTAGAGAAGGATTTTGTCTATTAACAATCTACTGGGGGTAGGGGTTACAGTCACTGGCCTCTTCAATAAACATCAAAAGAGTGAATATACAGTATGTTTAACACATAAAATAAGGTATATGGTGAAGTAAGGAAATATCATAATTAGTGTGATATACCCATACATTGAGTGAGCAATGGGCATACATGTATGTCTTGGAAATGCTCTAATCCATCAATCTGATCTGAGAAAAACGTCCTATTTACTCTAGTTTGCTGGTACTAGAGACAAAAATCTATGAAAGTTTAGAAGGGCTAACAGCACGCCTACTCATTCACTCTAGTATACATATTTGATCACAGTCTCAAGTCATAGTCAAGATGCAATACTAAAGCTGCATTACATACTGGAATATTCTATTCTTTGTAATATTTTTTCACATAATTCATTGCATTCCTACTTGAGAAATCTTGCAGCTCTATTGGCAGAGACATCCAACAAAGAATATAAGGATGTGTGACTGCTGGAGATGAAAGAAATTTTATTAAGAAGCCAGCCTTGGAAAGAGACTAGCCGCACAACCCTCGGATAATTGATCGAGGGGACTCTTAACAAAACAGAGACTCGCTAAATATTTGACAAGAGGCAGCTAACTTTAAAACCATCTCACGTACGTACAAATAGCCGAGCATGGCCTATCATGTATTAGAAATGTTGCGCATGCTGTATTGTATCTCTCACGACAGTAGCAGGCAATATAATATGTGATGAACATAATACATAGAATGATGAAATATCAAATGTGCCATCTTATACCATCCTATTCTTAAAACTGTTGTATAGACTTTCAGATTAATATTGATTTTATTTTCATTTTCTGTTAAATACCATTTTTATTTCTAACAGGATTATGCACATAAAAAAGTAGCAAGTTTCTAGGTAATGTACATACGATACCTGTACATAGCCTATCATAAACACTATATCTGTTATGACAGTAGCATGAAATGTATTTGCTGAATGTCATGAAATGGCATATTTTTCATCATCTAATCAAATTTTATTTTCAGGGCTATTTCATAAGTTAATTGTATTAGACTATCAGTATCAGACCAATTTATTTAGATTCTCTTTCTCTTTTTATGTGTTTTATATTCGTTAACAACATTTATTTCATGAAATTCATTCTCTTGGTTGGGGATAGGATTTCTGAATCTTTTTCCATGCATGAACACTATATGCTCTTTAATTTAAGTTAAAATTCTCATTCACTTGTGTGTATTTCTCATTACATGTTTGATACTGTATGCCATACAAATGATTGGGATAAGTTGTTTGCAACAATATTTTCTCATTAACTCAAAAGCAATGCACAAGAATAAGATAAAAAATCAGTTTCTACACGAATGCTCCATTTCACAAGACCAATACCGGTAATACAGTTTGTGCCTAGCTACGTACAGAATATATCTTTATGATACATAAACTGTAGCTGATGTAAAGGCTGTATACATAGCCAAAATTAAAGTACAAAGTACAAAATGTACTTTAATACCATTATCTTGAGAAAATATTTTGGTATACAGTTCATTTCTAGAAACATCCTCATATATCCTTCCTATTTTTAATAGGTTTAAAGGTTATGCACATAAATATTGCCTTCTATATCTTTCTTGTCATACAGAATATTGTTAACAGACAATACATTGAAAAAGGAACTCTTGCATTACATGTGTCTAACATGATAAGTGATTAAATTGCTGTAACTGTATAAAGCCACGATATATCATGGATTCTAGCAGCATTAGTCTTTTATTCAATTTCATTGATTTCCTATCCATCACAAACCATCGATGAAAATGGAACATGAAAGTAAACACAATGAAAATCTTGCTTAATATACATTTGAGTATAGCCATCGCAAGCAATCTTTCATGTATCTTCATGTTATATTTTCATTCCAATCCTGAAGAAACATGACAAAAGTAAGAATGTAGTGCAGTCTAAAGAACACCTGTTGACTTTTCATGATATTAAACTGCATATCTCTTCCGTTCTGCTTGAATAACAATCTTTTTCACAGATTTTTCATATTTCATTTCTCAGGGTATATCGTTCAAATGAATGATTAACTTACTTTACTAATACCAAACATTCGCACCCTGCAACATCAAGACCTCAAGGTTGATTATAAGTTCCCTAAAATCAATAATATCTCCCCAGTCAATTGTTTTTCAGTGTAATTTTACCACTTACACATAGGGACCAAGTATTGATTTTTTTTCCACAGTTCATTGTTACATGAGGGAGTCCTTCTTGACCATCTCAAAAGAATTACCAGGCAAAACAGAATGTGGAGGTCATGTATGTACAACCATGTCAAGAGTCATCATAGAGAAATTTTATGTGGCCTTTGCATCTTTGGAATACAAAAAACTTCTCAAATGCAATGTACTCTGAAATTCAAAAGGTAAAGTTTTGTCAGGAATTACACAAGTACAGAAAAAATATAAACCTATTCTTCATATAGTGAAGTTTTTTCTAAGCTTTTCTCTTCTTTGTATTTTCCAGAATTATATGATCATGATGATAGCGTATTCAAGCGTATTTGATGTGACATGTTAATTGCGCACTGAAAATATGTCACAATGCTTATCAGTAAAGAATTTTGGCTTAAAGTAGGCTTACTAAAGTATAATTCAAAGTCTTGAATTAAATATGACTTAAGCAAATTTCTTAGCCAAGTAAAATACTTAGTAAAAGTTTTACTTAATCCAAGTATTGAATTGAATACCAGCCCAGGTCCCTTG
This sequence comes from Echinometra lucunter, assembly GCA_029962745.1. Taxonomy (NCBI): domain Eukaryota; kingdom Metazoa; phylum Echinodermata; class Echinoidea; order Camarodonta; family Echinometridae; genus Echinometra; species Echinometra lucunter. The sequence goes on from CM057170.1 coordinate 20,211,130, forward strand.
GAGAGGACTTAAAAGCCATCGGTCCTCTGGATGCTAATTAACAACCATGCATGCTTTCTTAGCAGTCAGGTATTAAAAACAAAACAACCAAACCAACGATGTTGAACAAAACCATAACTGCAGAAACACAGTCTTTGAAAAGATATTTAATCCACAAATATGATTGAATTCAATGATTTTTCATTCAAATGGTATATTGGAAGTCAATTGCTTGCATTTTTTCTCTTTCCATGACAATCTCCTTAAGAAAAACCAAATTATGAATATGATTTCAAGATATTCCACATCAAGGGCAGACTATGCTATCAAAACAGAGAAGAAAAAAAAATGCATAAAAGGGCAAATTTATTGTTGCTTCCACAATGAATTGCCGCAAATCACAACAGCATATCAATTTTTTTTCCAGGTTCTGTTCTGCTACAGCCAGCAGGCAATATTTTGCTTCGTAAAAAACACAATTTACTGGTCCTCTTTGTGACAAAATAATGATATGAATTCCAGGCTTGGCTTGACTATCTACTTGTCAATCGTACTGTCAAATTTGAAAGCAAAGCAGCATGTGAATAATTGAAATGGGTTTGCAAAAGTATGTGGTAAAAAAACCACACATCATGGTCACAGGAAAACATGACTTTCAAAATCAGGAAAAAGGTAACATTTTCTCTTCAAAAATTTTCTTTTTTCTCTTTTTTTATTTCTCTATAAATGTTTTCTTTCTTTATTTATTTATTTATTCTGTTTTGTTTTGTTTGTTTTGTTACACATTATCTGAACATGGTCTACAGTGTACTGGAATGGGACAATTAAGTTGCACTTCAGACACAAATATGTTTCTCACAATGCTATTTAACTGTCCTCCCTGGTCCAACCAATATCCATTGAACATTTGACAGAGTATTGAACCCATGTCCTTCACAAACATAAGAAGCAGTATTATCAAACACATCTCCTGCCTGTACTTTCACAACTACATGTGTGCTCATGCATGCCTAAACCAATCTTCTTCTACTTGTCAAAAAGTATGAATTTCTACTTTTTTTTTTTCTTTCAATATGACATCACATCTTCCTCCTACCTCGTATCCGTCCTCCTCCACAGCGATTCTTACTCGCTTCTCGTTGGAAATCACCACGCTCATCTTGCGTTAAATCCTTCTCTTAATTCCAATGAGATCCTACACACCACATGTATGTCCACAGAGATGATCCAGTATATATAATCCAAGGGATTAGGATGACTTAATCCACAGTATAATAAAGATAATCTAAGCTTCCAGTGATGGTATTGAGTATGAGGAAGAGATCATAAGATTCCTTGTATGATATGCAGGTAGATACAAGATGTGTGCCAGATTCGGTGATACTTTGCGAGATGCATGCGACAGCATATGGGTCCAAATGTAAGAGATAGGATGTTATCCAGCGAGTATTAATCCAGATGTATGGATTGGTTACAGGATTGTTGGATGATCCATGTCAGAGGCCTAATCCCAAACGGGAAGTGTTTTCAGGAACGGATGCCCGTAGTCGATGTCGGTGAGATGCAGCAGGAATTCCACACTGGTATTGGGTTGAGGCTGCGAGGCAGGCGAGCTGCTGCGCTCAGACTCAAAGGCGTGTCTACCAAAACACACACACAGGGAGCTCACATGCTTCAATGTATGTACACACTGCACATAGGCATACACAGAGCTCTCTCTCCCTCTTTCTCTCTCTCTCTTTCTCTCTCTCCTGTATGTTACAAGGTAAGCTAACACTGCAGGGGCGCTCTCGAAGCCTGTCTGCTAGCTTCAATCCAAACAAGCACAGCATGGGTTAGGTTCGGTTGGTTGGTGTGGGCACAAGCTGGGCAGATGGGCGCGGACCAATGGCATGGAAATCTTGCAGCGCTGTGCTGCCCATGGTTTTTTGCACTTCTAAAGGTACATGTAAGCACATGTGTGCACCAAGGAGCAAATAACAAGCTTAAAATTTGTGGATGGGGGTGTGGGGGGGGGGTGGTGTAGGGGTACCGCAGGGTAAATAAGGAGAAAACAGTGGGAGGGGACTGTGGACAAGGGGTAAACTCCACCATATTCCACACGACAATGCAAATTCAGAAAGTATTCAAAAGGATGTCACATGTGATATGGTATCAATGCAAATAGTTAAAGCAAAGTACAATGTAGAAACAGGGTGGTGAGGAGCTGTTGACAACTTTGATCATTACAGATATTATGAATATATATGAGGAACTAAAAGTATCAAGGGGGCTAGCAGAATTCCATGTCCATGTCATAGAATCATCCATACACCTTTACTTCTCATCTCTTTATAACACATGAAGAGTTTCATCACAAAACAGGTTAAGTGTCATTTTTTAGGTAAACCATCACTTTATACAAAATAATGCTTTTGAATGATACCTAGCTCATTCGGTATATGGGTGTATTTTTGCAAGTTATGATCAAAAGTACCACAAAGTTCTAATTATTTTCATTATATTTTGGAAGCTTTGACCACATCTATCTCAAATTGACAAAAATGGATCCCTAGTAACCTGCTCTGGGATGAAACTCCGCATATACTGACCATCTCTCAACAAAGATAAATGGCGCTCATAAAGAAAAGCATAAATTTCCAAATAACTCTTCTGTAAATGTGGAGAGTAGAATGGTAAAGGAAAAGGCTGGAATCATGCCTGGCTGCTAATTGTAAGAAGTTGGATGGAGAAGGCGGTCATGAGAATATTCAGGAAGCCTGGAGGATAAAATGCAATGCAGGATGCATGGCTCATCTAAAGAGAGAGAGAACGGGGAAGAGACGTATCATCTCTTTGAGTGTCAAAAGGGCATTAACTCACAGACTTCATATCCAGTTGCTGCCTTCTGACTTTCAATACAGTGTCAAGACTGCAGCCTAGACGATCGACATTTGGAACGGGTAGATTGAAAGAAATTTGGCTTTATTGCCAAATGGGTGATTGGGGATGGCCGGGCCGAGAACGAGGCATGAGGCATGTCGCCGGGAATACCAAATAAATTTACGGATGCAGGTACATGTATTCAATTTAAGTTACCGCATGTGACAATGTATGAATGCTACTTGATATTCTATAGTATTGCATCAGGTTGTTGTTATTCCAAAGGAACATTTTACCTCAGAATTTTGATGAGTGATTTCACTGAAAAGGACTGCATTCAAATATTTGAAAATATCATAAGCTCAATATAAATCACGATGATGCAATACAATTTCATCTCATCCCAATATTCTATACCCCTTCATAATGGTAAGCTCTCTAAAAATATATAGATGTTTCATCTTTTGAGAGCGAGAAGGGCATTTGTCATTCCTCATCATTACGTCCATATGGCTATCAGATATAGGCCTGCATGCTATTTCATTTCACAAAGTGATGGAAGCTCGTGCAAGCAAATTTCACAGTGGAACGTGAGCTACTGGGTTTGAGAAACAAATCTGAATCTTTTTACTTTGTGTACATGCCGAGATAAAAAGCAAATAGAAATGTTCCTACACTGGCTACCATTACAAAGCTGGATCCGCCATGCCTGCAATATATTTTCTATACAGTCGCCCACTCGTTCCCTTATGTATACACCGCACATTAACAAACATTGAGCCCAACCCTCGACTGAACATGTTTACTCATCTTCTTTCAACTTATCATACACAAGCTGATATTGGCCAGCCAGACCCGCGGTCGCCTAACCCTGCATGCAAGGCCTCCCGCGATTGGTTGGTCATCTGGGTATGACTCATTCATGGGAATTCTACATCTACATCTCCTCTCCTTTTCAAGAAAGCACTGGCTTTTCCAAAACTTTGATTGTATTTTCTTTTTCCTCAAGGTTTCAACAATTATCCTTGGGGCTGGAATAAATAACAAACTCACCCAGTCTTCTTTAGAAAATCCATAACACAAACAATCTTTATGTTATAATGGGGTAGAGTCAGGAGTTAATCAATGCATTCGAAATCCTGGGAAAAAATAGGTCTACCCAATTATGCATGCTCTATACAAAGGAAATCTAGCTGTGAAAATGATTGATGTCTTCATATTCTCATTTCTTTTGAATAATTTTCATGTGTGACTGTAGGCCAAAAGCAAATGAGGAGATCCACAAATTGTATCCAAACAAACATTCTGTTGCTGCATGACCAAGGTGTCATAAATTGGTTCCTGAGTGATAAAGGATTTATGAAAGGCTCAAAATGAAATATAATAAATGATATCAAAGACTGTATTTCATTGCATACAGAAATGTCTTTGTATACCAACATAATATCATCAAAATTCCCTTTTCACTTCTTAAATTGAAGTGCAAATTATACATTCAAACTCCTTCAAATATCCCTTAAATTCTTTTTTTTCTTCAAAATTTTGAAAAATTTTCTAATACCCATATTTTGCAAAAAAATCATAATATTCACAAAAAAAACATCACTACTACCCATTCCAAACATTAATGAATTTTTTTTTTTTTAAATTGCAAGCTGCATGTACAAAAGTTTTACATGGGATTTAAAAAATATCAATAGAGGTCTATATGAATCTACTACCTATTTCTGCCTCATTATAATATCTACAAAAATCAACAAATCATACATTTTGTAATTAGGACTGTCTAATTCAAAGGAGAAGAGATAGAATATTTATGCTACACGTTCTCCTTTCACTCTTCCATTACCTTATTTCCTTAGTCTCCCATCTTTCTATCTTTTTTTAAATCCCCAAACTGTCATCCAAATGATCTCCTACAGAGCATCCAAGTATCTGATGTGAATGCCTGCTGTTCGGTTTAATGAATTCTAGACATACCGTACAGACATAGCAGATGCCTTGCAAGGTTTATTTCAAGTTCATTTCAATAATTTACCTTCACTGCTAGACATACCAAATAAGTATTGAATGTGCATTTTAGCCTGACATATACATTATATGAATGTTAGGGCAAGACATTAATTTAGACTTTGTAAATGCCTTGATTGTTTATTTCTAGTTCATTTCTGTATAATGCTCCATCATAGACATACCAAACAAGCTTTGCATATCACTTGGGGTGTTGTTTTCAAGTTCATTTCATCATGAAACATTACATGCAGCCAAAGTGGTATTAACAATTTGAAGAGTGAGAATTGCAATTGCTTTAAAGGAACATAACAATTCTCACATTTGTCAGTTACTAAGCCTGTAATTTATTTTGCTGGCTTACAGATGTTAACTTCCTACTATCCTGAGAAGTATTGTAAGTCTTATGCAATATTTATACCAATGAGGAAAAAAACTTGTGTTTTCAACACTGTTACAAACATACTATCTCTTTAGCCAGAACCATGAACATAAAATTTTAAATATGAAAAACAGCTTCTAAAGTTGGGTGTATCTTAAACATGAAGACACATTAACTTATGAATGCACTACTGAAAAATTTAAAAAGTATAATAACGCACATCTGTAAATTAGTTTATTCAAGTTGATGAAATGCTGGAAATAATTTTGTCTGGTCAACCAATATCAACAAGATGTGAACTATGGCTGGCAAACAAATATAACATGATGAAGTATACAGGCTATCACTATACAAACTGTAAAAAGACACATACATCAATGTCTTTGTGTGTGCTTGGATTATCATTACAAACAGGTGATCAAATACAGACTAATTAATCATCATTGAATGGGCTGTCCAACAAAGTTTGTTCAAAACTCCACGCCATTATTTTTCCCTTATCAAAGTGTACTGTAATACACGCGTGCATGGTACAGTGCATTGGTCGGAACATAATTCCTTCAAATGCCATGCAATGTGAATTTTGTTCCGTCAAGACTGATTAATTTCCAAGATGGCATTCTTTCAATCATGAAAGATTCAACAAAGCTTTTTGTTGTACATTTAGTATGTAAAATTTCTATTCCTTTCATCTGGTTGATGTACATGTATTTTCTATCATGTATGAGGTACTTTCTGCTACCCTATTTCAACATCTCTCTTTCAGTTTGTTTTCTTAATCTTAATTATACTTCAAAAGTAAGAGTAAACTAATCCCTATTGGGATAACAAACTGACTGAAAAGTCTGTTCTACATGTATAGTTATTAGGTTCAGATATGTCTACTGACTCCAATAGCTTTAAAACCATTAATTCACATCACACCATTATCACACTACCAATAATCACCTTCTGATATGAAATACTGCAGTTATCAAGTACCTTAACAAGCAAGCAACCTTTGACCTTTCTATGTAAACTTTTCAGGACAGCAAACAATGGCTGTAGTAATACATGATTTGACTCAGACAATGGTTGTAATAATACTACCTCAAAAGTCAAGAACCAAAGTCCAAGTACACCACTGAATGGGTCTAGCAATATGTTATCAAGCTCTCCAATATGTTTGCATAAATAGTACGAACATTTGTGAAAAGATTTTTTTTTAAATGGTGATAGCAAACACTGAAAATGGTCACTAGTGCAACTTCAAATAATATTGTTTCTTTCAATGTGCAAACTTTATAAATCTATGTAACTTGGTTGGTTTGTTGGTTGTTTATTTTACCTGACTGCTATGAACGCAAGTGTATATTTTAAGCAACAAGGGGACCCGAAAGCTTTAAGTCCTCTCAGAAGGACATGGTACTATAGATTAATGCCCCTCAAAGGGCACCAGCACATCCACTTGGTTTCGAACCAAGGTACTCCCAGTTTCATGACCAATCATCTATACCACTGAGCCGCCACGCCTGCTGAATTTCTAGAGGACTAATTTCTTGACCTTAACTTTCTGGAAATGTTTCAAGGTGTAGGCTAGACAGTGAAGGGATTGCATTTCATGGGTCATTTAGGGTCAGGTAACTAACAAGGGAGTGGGCAGAGGGTTCCTTTCAATGGGAAAAGAACAGAATGTTATCATGTTTGCTGTGCAACCAACATGAAATTATGCTGAGATGTACATGTCTGGGGTTGGGTATATTGGATTGGTATGAAATGATGCGTGGATGAGAGATTTATTGGCTGCGTGGGAGTAGGACAGGGCCCCATTAGCTTGTTGACAACTTGGCAAAAGATAGAGCGGGAGATAAAGAGGGACAGAGCCCATTCGGACTCATAAAATTAGAGTGATCATGGCCTCATCGTGGTTAATAAGTATACATTAAATTTTAGGTCAGTATGAATAGGCTATGCCAGGAAGCACCTCAATGAGTTCATGCTCAATAAACATGGGAGTTATCGGCACTCACAGCTACATTCTTTTACCCCGATGGTATTAAATTTTGCAGCAACAGTGGTATAAGGGAGTTTAACATCAGGTCTAAACAGGGCATTACATATAATATTGCTCTTATATATAATTCTTGTGTGAACGTGATCTAGGAAAAACATTCTTTCAAGGAAAAAGCGTTCAGTTTGTATTAACACAAATTTAGATGTCTGGAGTCAAGTTCTATGTCCACAGCCAAAATAAAATTGATGTCTGACAACTGAATTGCATGTAAATTCTGAATAGTCCAATATACTTGAGAAACACGAAGAAGAAAAAAATCAGTATGTAAATGACCATAATTACACTTGAGTCATCAACTAATTATTCATGCAACATGTTATTTACATCCATGGCATACGCCACAGCATCATAAATAAACCATGTTTTCAATTTCCTTTCACAGCACAGATAATAAAGACTGTGTAATGTTCTAGAGTTTCTTCTTAAGTACATCTTCATCACCACATTTCTTTCTGCTTCACTTGATGACAGCAAGCAGTTTATAATAACTTAGACTTCATTCCAGACTGCAGTTCATATTATTGTTATTACCCCCCCCCCCCCCCACATCAGACGCAGACCTGTAAATAAGTCGGGATATTAGGTGAATCCCCTTAAATTTTTATCAAAGATGATGTAACGGTTGAAGAAAAATAATAATCATATAAAATCATTGTGACATCAGACCATTTGATGTTTTTTAACCCATTCGTGACAGAGGTCCACATTTTGTGGTTTGGCCTAATATCTTTTGATGCAAAGCCCTAAAAATAATACCAAATACATGAGCAGAAAGAGCAAAAAATTCTACATATACTGTGCCCATTTTGGTTGCGTCAGTATTCGTTGTTTGATGCTGAAATTTTTTTAGAGGAAAATAAGCATTACAAATCCTTAAACTGGCAAAGTGATAGAAGTTTAAAATCACCATTTTCCCCTGCAAATTGGCAACTTTTTGACTTCTCATCATAATATCTGTCAATTTATATTCATTTCAGATACATGACGTTTTATAAGAAAAATGCAGCCATAAAATAATAAATGTTGGTGTTGCCAATTTGAAGAATAAAAGTTGATTAAACTAGGCCTTACATAATTCCTGTCACGAATGGGTTAATACAAAGAGAAAGAGGGATTGAGCCCTTTGGACAGCTGGACTGGGTATTAAAGTCATATTTTAATGGAGGCCTATATTAATTCACACAAGTGCTGAGGCAAAGACTTATAAAAATGGTCTACATATACTTTTACATGCTGCTCATGCCTCCAGGCACTAAACATAATTACAGAACAAAACTTGCATTAAAATTTACAATTTAGTATTTTTCTCTGCTACTGTTGTTTTTGCATACTTTATGTTGTTGACACTTTGATTGATTCACATAATTTTATTTCAAATGCTACATATCCATAAAAAAAGACGATAAAATCTTTTTAAAAATCATACCACCTGAATAATGCATAATTCTCTATACAGGCCTGGCCTGAAAAACAAATTTCTACCTCATTACAGAGTTCCAAATATACATTACATACCAAGGGACATTATTACAAATCGCTTGTCAGCTGGAGTAATACATCTAAGAAACAAGACCCAACAGCTATTGAGTACTAAATTATGATGCATTTATGAAATAAGTCCTCCAAAACCTGTTTGAATTAGGTTAAGTATGCTGGCCATAGGAAATCAAGATGCTGTGAATTGTGAAAAAAAAAATCCCAGATTTGAAATCAAGAAACTGGGCAATAGAGTGAAAGGGTATCTCCCGACTGTCATTTCTTTTATATCTAGGCACAAGATAAGACAGATGTACGACATCATACAGTATGAGCTAGATGGATGTAAATGCACATACATTCAGGGTGCGTTCAAGCTAGAATCACAAACATGAATCACAAATCAAAACGCTATTACAAAACACAGCTACTGCGGGAGAGCGTTCAAGTGATTTTTCATCAACGCTGATTCTCGCTCATTTCAAGCCCACCCACTGCGCATCGTACCGCGCAGTTTGACCCAGGAAGTATAGGTCAACTTCAGCACGCGCTTTCTGTTTTGCCCCCTAACCGGAAACAGACCGTAATAATGACGTCATAGAATAATGATTGTGATCTCTGTTGCGTTCAATCAATTTTTAGCGACCGTGGTTCTGCAGAATCATGATTCAAAAACGCACCTTTTTCAGCGTTTCATGTTTGCATCTTGAAAGACATTTACTTCTACAACCTGCGAAATATCGATTGAACGCAACCATGGTTTAAACTAAACGTCTTTGAAAACTGTGATTCTAGGGTGAAAAATGGTTGCTTGAACGCAACCTTATACTTGTTCTACTAGAGTTATCCCATACTTGACAGATGATCCACATTGTGTGGTTTGGTCCAATAACTTTTGATGTCCAGTCCTAAAAATCATACCAAATACATGAGCAGAAAGAGCAGAAAATTCTACACATACTGCGCCCATTTTGGTTGCATCAGTATTGATTGTAGTATTTGATGCTGAAAATTCTTTGAAGAAAAATAAGCACTAGAATTCTACAGTTGGCAACATGATGGAAAGTTCAAGAACACTGTTTTTCATGCAAATTAGCAACTTTTTAACTTTTCACATACTTTCCGTGAATTATATTCATTTCAAACACATGACTTTTATTTTATTTTGTTTAATGTAGCAATAAAATAAGATACTGGTGTTGCCAATTTGATCAAAGAAGGTTTCAAATAATGCCTGTCTTGAATGGATTAACATGCTTCTGGCTCTCATCAGATGACATGCATTGGCTGTTCGGCAACAGCTACCCTGCAGTCAATTTCTCATTGTAGTTGAAATTCTACCCTCGCCCCTGGAAAAATATAATCAAAACCATCTCTTACCATCCCTAACCCCAAAACTCATCAACGCTTGCCGCAAACCTAACCCTAACCTTACAGATTTGACTATTGCCAACCGCATATGTCAGAAAAATGTCAGGTCACCTGAGGCAAACTTAAACTTAAATAAAAACAAACTCCGTATGGAAGACACTTGTCCGTACAAATATACATGTAATTGAGTGACTGCAAATGTTCATAAGGAGGAACCATATCTTCTGACCGATATGAATGATATTCTTACCTGTTTTGTTGAATATGACAGGTCCATGCAGACACAAGAGTGACATGGAAAGAAAAAGGGGAAAAGAGAGAAAAAGGACTTAATATCTTGCAAAATATTTCTTTAAGTAACTTTTAAAGTACTCACAACATATGTGTTAGATGCAATATTCCAAATGGCAACAGCTTTTATGCAGATGATCCCCATCCCATTCCCAACTCACCCTAGTCAATTTCTACATTTTCGGTGTGTTAAAGGGAATACAATGAAGTATGAAGAATTTACTCCAAACACTTTGTATGCAACTGATGTAATTCGTTCATCAACTAAATGTCATCACACTTGTTTTCAGCTTACTTTAAACCCTTTGCAATAAAAAGTGTTGGGATGAATAACATTCATATGATATGGAACCAACATCATGTATTCATCAACTACATGACACCAGACTTGTTTTTAGTTACTCTAAACTCTTTTCAATAAAAAGTCTTGGGATGAATCAAATTCATAAAATGGTATGCAAATGATGTAATTTATTCATCAACAAATACTGTTTTCACACTGACGAAACGGAATATCCATGCCGTTATATTTCATGACGCTTCACTTTCAAAACGCTTCCAAAACGCTTCTGGTTTCTGTTCGCACTGAACCAATGAAGTCCGTTTTGAGCGAAAGCGTAATATTACGATGTGAGAGAGTGCGGAAATACGTCATTACCCACCATGCATTTTGCTATCTCTAGCTGTATAATTTTTTTGTTTTATTTGATATATGTAACAAAACAAATCAGTTATTCAGAATAAAATGTATAATTATTACTTAACTTATTGCAATTTGTTTAAATTTACTGAATAATAATTTTTTTTTTATTTGTATGCATAGTTTAATTTTTAAACTCATGTACGAATGCTAACGCGTTTGTTTCTTCATACATGATTCGCGTCCATGCAGCTAGTAGCGTCGAACGTACGTTGCACTGCCATGCCGATCCATGCAGCTCGCTAGCGCTGCAATCAAAGATACCCGCGCTTTCACTCGTTTCCCGCATTTTCCCGGTTTTTGGTGGGAACCTGGTTGACCTTTGACATTTCATTCCGCTTTATTTCCTTTTTTCTGTACATACCAAAAAATAAAGCGTCATATCTGGAATATTCCGTTTTCAAAACACCTCAAAACCTAGTGAGAGACCTCACACGTAGATTGCGGAATATTTGATTCCGTTTTCAAATATGACGCTTTGCCGAGTGTTCATACCAAAGCGTTTTTTTCAAAAAACGCTTTTATTCCGTTATATTTGTTTGGTGTGAAAGTGGTATAAATCATAACATTAGACTTGCTTTCAGCTTACTCTGAACTCTTCACAATAAAATTGTTGAGATGAATAATATTCACATGATATGCAACCAATGTCATTTATTCATCTACTACATGACATCAGACTTGTTTTTAGTTACTCTAAACTCTTTTCAATAAAAAGTCTTGGGATGAATATAATTCATAAAATGGTATGCAACTAATGTAATTCATTCATCGACTAAATCATAAAATTAGACTTGCTTTCAGCTTACTCTGAACTCTTCACAATAAAAATTGTTGGGATGAATATTAGTACGATATGCAACCAACATCATGAATCAACTTAATGACATCTGGGGGGTGTTTCACAAAGAGTCAAGTTTGACTTTAATAGAGTCGTGCTTAAGCGCCAATGCGCACCCGGTATTTAACGCATAATCTCATTGATAGACTTCCCAACAGCGCGCGTCCCCGAGCACGATCTGACCAATGCGGTGATGCGTAATATACAGCATGCAACTACGAATTTAAGTGCGACTTTGAGTCAAACTTATCTCTTTGTGAAACACCCCCCAGACTTTTTTTCAGCTTACTCTTCAGTGAAGAGTCTTTACTTTTTTGCAATAAAAAGTGTTGGGATGAATCAAATTGATCAGATTGAATTAACGGGGTAATAATATGCTTGAGGGCCCCTCTGGGAGAACAGTACATAGTCCTGAAGACTACCCTGGGTAAAAAAAAAACATATTATCATCATTATTGTTGCTATTGTTGTTCTTGTTGTTATTATTATCATCATCATTATTACTGTATAAGGTGAAATTTTCGCGGTGGTTTAATTTTCGCTAATTTCACGATGATGTCCTAGCCAAAATTTCCACTCGGTAAAATGCATATATCCTTGTATAGAAATATCTTTCAAAACGTGAAAATAATAACTCACTAATATGTCAAACTTGTCTCAAATCGCTAAAATATCTGTATGCTAAAATATTAGCTTATACAGTATTATTATAACTGATATAATGTATTCACTGACTAAATTACATTGGACTTGTTTTCAGCTTACAGTACAACAGTACATGACCGATCTACTGATGATATGAAAACATTCTTTGTCTAGCTTTACCTGTCAACACAATATTCCTTTCCTTCATCACAGACTAGGGGATAGAGATGGGACAAAGATGGGATGCAGGACAGGAAGTGCGTCTGAAGGCATGCTTTTCCTGTTTCTGTTTTTAGATTTTGTTATTGAATAATACCTATACTGAACTTTGTAAGATGTGTTGCCGGTGGTCACATGATCACAAAGACTTAAGAAAAATCATATCAAGGGAATTTCAGTGGCCTTTGTCCAACACCTTCTGAAATGCGCAAATATCACAATGATACATTACATAATTGGAGCATAACTTCTGTAGGATACTAGTGTACAAAAGGGTATTGAAATTGCTCTTTCATTTATCAGTCAAAAATCTGTGCAATCACACTAGGGATTCAGCAGAAAATATGGACGATATTGAACAACTTAAGACTGATTGGCTAACCTTTTTGAAAATCTGAACACGGCAATATCTGAGCAAAATACGTAGCATTCAGCAAAGCTGTGCCGTATTCTTCTACATTTACACCCTTACACTGAATACAGTACCTTTAAGGTGGGGGTAAAAGGTCAATTGCACTATCTCCGGGGTTTTCGGGCAGGGCATGATTGAGCGCTCTCGAGCAGATTACCGACAATTATGCATGGATACGGCGGCCTCTAGAGGTGGATTCAATATCACCTTTGTATTCAGCAGGTAGCTAGCCATCCTTCATTAAGCCTGCCGAATATAGACATGGACTTATAGGATCTATGTTATAATGCTCATGCATAATGAGGGAGTGGGGTTGCATCAGAAAAGTAAGATGGGCACACCTGAAAGCGTTAAGATAGTGCTTTCTGTCTTTACCTATCTGTGTAACAGCATTCTTTTAAAATTAATTTTTAAAGTATGAATATAAATTTTTCTGGTCCAACTATTTGGAATAGTCTCTCATTCCACATTCATTCCTGCCCTTCAGTGGAATCTTTTAAGAGAAATCTCAAAATTCATCTTTTTTTATGTAACTCGTTTTATAACTTGGAGAGCAAAATAGTTACTTTGTTTTATTTTTTCTTACTGTAAAGCGCTTTGAGCATGGCTTATGGAAAAGTGCTATATAAATAGCAATATAATATAACGACAAATATAATGTAAGCTTAAAATCATTCTTTGCCACCAATGTAATGAGAGATAATCATGAATAAACTTTCAGGAGTAAAATTTTGTTTATAAATCTGCTTCATTGATGACTTTGGCATAAAACATTGGCTATCATTAATCAACCTTATACAGCTGTAAAACACTCAGCAAAAAAAAAACAGGGTTTAAAATAAACCTCTTGTGCACTTGGACCAATGATAGCAGAACAGCATTATCTCTGTGAAACATCATTTCAGTTAATGCCATTCTTGCTTTAAAGAGATCGTATCCATTTACCTACATACGTCCTCATTTGAAAGTTATAGTAAGAGTGTTATATCTACCTAAACCAAGCCCCCAATTAAAGCCAATTACCAAAAAGCCAAGTGTGGAGACCCAGTACTCAGCCACCATTAGCAATTTTAATATGCCTTTACATCTACAAGCACATCAATTTAAGTACAACTGGTACTAATTTCTCCATAAATCTCCCACTCTCAAACATAGATGGATTTATGTGAAGCTATAGAGATGGCATTATTGCATAACCAAATGCTTTCACATAGACGCATTTTGTGATTAGCCCAGAGAAATAAGTTTTGTTGCAAAATGAAAGAATCCTAGCAGTGCATTTCTGTAATTTGCAAAAGCTTTATTGGAAAAAAAACCCTCTGTGCCAAAAACTTTGTGAAAATTTCAGTTTATGAAAGTTGCTTGTTTTATAGCAATTCCAGTTAAATGCACCCTCAAAATAATGTAGGCCTCTATGCACTAATAGACACAATTTTCTTCCCACTTGCAGTCCTATTTAAATAGCAGGCTGCAAGAGCAAATTACATCTGATCTACCTCACCTAGGCCCCAGAATGAATTATAGTCCATTCCATTGGGAATGTATAGAACTGTATTAGTCTCACCGGATTGCTCCCAATGGATGTTATGAAGTAAGGTGGAAGTAAAAGACTGGATTGCAAAACTTATTAGAGAGAGCATCAATCTAATTAGCAATGCTTGCTGTATAGGAGAAAGTGAAACATGGGACATGATGGCATGATGGCATGGACAACTTTGACGAGAGATACAGAGAGAGAGACAGACAGACAGACAACTGAGAAAGAGAGAGATACAGAGATACAGACAGAGAGGCAGAGAGATTCAGAGATACAGAGAGACAGAGAGAAATACAGAGATATAGACAGAGAGACAGAGACAGAGACCAGATACAGAGATAGAGATACAGAGAGACAGAGATACAGTGATACAGGAAGAGATGCAAAGACAGAGAAATACAGAGAGAGAGACAGGGAAAGACAAAGACTGAGAGAGATGCAGGAAAAAGAGATACAGGGAGACAGAGAGAGAGAGTGAGAGACAGAGGATGAAAAGAGGTTGAATGGAAACACTGAAAAGGACAGCTGAAGAATTAGAGGGGGAAGAGGAAGACTGAGAAAAATAGTGGGAGAAAATGAGAGAAAACAGTTTAAATGCAAAATTTGAAAATACATGTGATATCTAAAGGGTATGCATACACATTTGGAAAAGAGCAAAGATTGAGACGGAGACAGATATATGGGAAAAAAAAGAAAATAGAAAGAGATGGCAAGAGAAATAGTGCGACCGAGAGAGAAGAGGAGAAATATTATGCGCTTTCAGTAAATATGCCTAGCAAGAAGAATATCAGTATTTATTATCAATTTTTAAGCTTGGGAAGCAAAACATGATCCTTAACCTCTCTTATTCATTTAAAATACAATCATATTCACTCCCTCCCCCCCCCCCCCAAAAAAAAAAAAATGAGTAACTTATAAAAACAATAACAAGTGATAAAGGTGACTTTATGATACATATAGATGGGAATATATTACTTTACATATTTACTTTGTGAGTTTCATTTTCATTTCATGTTGCCAATGACTATTTATAAACTGATCGGATATTGGCACTGGCTGGTCCCATAATGGGAAGTTTATTAGTCATGGGTTAAAAATTCAAAGACAAAAAAAGGGAATTGTGGGATTGTATATCTACAAGCAAATGTTTAAAATACTAGAAATCTGTTTGAAAAAGGACAAAGGAAATGATACTAAGAACATATCCAAAAGATGTGATGAAGTCCATTCCTAATGAAGTGGAATGGTTACTTGGAACTTCCTATGCAGTATATGTTTAGGAGATCATGTACATGAGGTTGGTGAATTCCAAGAATGATTTACTATGTATTTGATCATCTGCTGACATTATGACATTAATATGGAACATGCTTCTGCTGCATGTTTACGATATCCAAAGAAAAATGAAATCAAGTAAATGCAAGGAATGATATCATGGTACACATCATGCCCACATCATGCCCACGGCTTAACAAGATACTACACTACAATGTTTACATGATCACAAATGAAGCTGAGTAAATTCCAGGAATGATTGATATGTAATTGATGATTTACTGATACAAGCTAAAAGGGAAAACGTTACTCCAGTTACGTTTATAAGATCACATTAATGCGATTAAGTAAATTCCAGGAAAGAACGTTGAATGATTTAAGTTGTACGATCTACTCAAAGGTTAACGTCCAACGTCCTCTACAATATGTTTACAAGAATACATCAATGCGGTGGAGTCAATTCTCAGAAAGAACAATTTGTGTTGATGATATGGTGATTCTGTGTATGTTATTCATGCTTTCGCTATTGTAACTATGGTCACCACAGAAGTACGTTCATGCATGGTAAAATGTGTTTTGTAAATATAAAATTCCCATGTATAATTTTCATCTTTATTTTTGAGATTGAACTGAATTACTGAAATGTACATATCATATGGGATGAAGGGGATGAAAATTTGTTTCCTTCTGATATCCAATTTTTTTCAAAAATTTTTGAAGATTATATCCTAAAAATTGATTGTTATCAGTCAAAATGAATAGTGATGACTCACTATGATGTGAGCATGAAATATGTAATTGCTGTCAGAGGCAATTCCATCAAAGCTTTTACCTCATAAACAATGAGCTTTCATGAAAAATATCTTCTTTCCTGAAAATGACAACATTTTTGTACTTTCTAGAAATGTGATATAGATTTTCTGGAACACTGTATATATCAAGATAATCCATAATAAAGAAACTATAAATGAAATTTTGCATAATGAAATCAAATTTCTGATACATCTACATGTACATGTTGGCAATCTCCATGGTAAAATAAAGGAATAAGTAACATGGTAAATGACCTTTTATCTTACCAAAGTACTAGTTCATTCAAACAAATGATTTACATTGCATTTTACACCTCATATTACTTATATTCCATATAGATATCATACCCCATTGATATTGTGAGTATAGACCTTTTGTCTTCAAATTAAATACCAATATTACTAGGTTATTCAAAAAAATCATTTATATTCTCACCTTATATCTTACATTCCATTTATGTATCATGCCCCATTGATATCTTGAGTATAAAGCAAAATTATTAATATCTCTATCTTGACACCATAACTCCCTCACTATACTGAATTCTCTAATTTCCATAAGCTTGATACTGGGGTCTCCTGGGTCTAGGCATTGTTCTAACAGAGGCTTCCTGAAATCGTCTTGAGCACTTTCAACAACGCATTAATCTCTGGAGATAGCGAGTCATAAAAACCATCCTTGCGGGCATTCAAGTGGAACCAACGGCGTGACATGTGCCCTCGTATGACGTCATGTTAGGGTGATGCCGCCGCCTTACCATGAGAGCGCAACGGCACAGCGCCAGCAACAAAACACTCATCTATAAGGCGCAAGGCCAAGTTTATGAGAGAAAGTCGTCTGCTCATAATTGTCTTGTGAGCAGCTGGTATATTAGGGCATGTTTATTCCTCCTAATTTGTCTGGCTGTCTTCAAATTTATTACAGTTGTTCATATATCTATTACAGTGGTATCACTTAAATGTACATTGTACATCTTCCTTTTCATATAAGAGAAAAATATTGTTATAAATTTCAAGAAAGGGGAAAATAGTTCAAGGCAGTTTTAACCTATTTTTTTTTAAATTTTTGATTAGCTGCTTTTCAAAAGTAATCATTGGCTGTAAGCTATCAAATATTAACCTTGTAAAAAAAGGCTTGCATTAAACCACACTTTCGATTTTACTATTCCTATCAATATTCCGAACTTCTATTAGGATACTTTTATTAGTTGAAAATTTCAAATTTAATTTCTTTTGAAAGTGTTATTTCTTCCCAAATCACATCACAAACCAATCATACAGAGTGGAGTGTTGTTAGTATGAAATCATGTTTACATTGTGAGTGTTGAATTTCTCCTCCATCTTTCATTTCCTTTCCAATTTTGCACAGACTAACCCATCATCATCAGGCTTCATTCTGAGATCAACCAACCATATATCTTTCCTGAGGCCCACAGAAAAATCCAATCTCTCTTTCCGGGAGAGCCATCAAGGTGCTTGGGCGCATCGTCCAATTTGGCAATGGGCGAACAGCCCCGCTTTCTCCCTCGCAGCATTATTTCGCATCTTCAGCAGAGCGTTAACGACGGAGCCTAGGGTATGAGATTTGGCTCTCTTCTGCCTGTCTGCGCAAAAGGCCATGGGTATATTTAGAAGGCACTCCCCATATACAGACAATTTTAATGCAGCCAGGGTGTATAGAGTGCCTGCAGAAATACTCATGTACTTAAGTGAGGCTTATGTGGCATGTTTTCATAATATATTACAAAGATCATCTTTTTCATTGTGTATTCATAAAAGGCCAGAAATATATTAAGATGACAATCCCTATACAGAGACAATCATAATGCAGCCGGGGAGTACAGAGTGCCTCAAGAAATACTAATCAAACTAAGTGAGGATCATGTCATACATGCTTTTTCATAATATATTTAATATAAAGATCATCTTTTTTCAATGTTTATGCACAAAAGGTAATCTCTGAGTACAAGGTGCCTCATCAAAAGGTAAATACACCATTTTTATTTCATGCATGATGTTTCTTTATAAGTGTGGCAGAATATGAGATCATCAAATTTTAATCTGGAGGCAAAAAAATTATGGGTATATTCAGACTGCACTCCATTATGATAATGCAGCTGAGTAAGTTGAAAGTATGTCAAATATACTTGCTTCTGGGCAGAACAAGCTCAATCATGACGAATAATTTTTTTCCAAAGCCTATGGGTGATTAAATCCACATACAGATGATCATTATCAGCTAGTTGGTACAGATTGTCTCACAAAAAATGAGCAGTATTCGGTGTACCAGGCGGAGCCTGTACGTCTTAGTTCTGCAAGAATCTTCAGGATTGAAGGAAGCAGACTACTACCAAGAAGAAGATACCCAATGCTACATCACAAATACAAGGAGGGGGAAGCTGTTTCAGAAACTTTTTTAAATGTTATCATAATGTAATATTGCTAACTTACCAAATTACTTTATCAGTTGTAATAAATATACTGTATGTAGGAAAGCTGTGGTCTCGAATGTCACTTAATAAACATTAACAGGATTTTCTGCAGTCTGTTTACTAAAAAAAAATGATTGTATCATAGGTCTCTCAAAAAGAAATAATTGTCACTTTTCTTTCATGAGATAGTGATTAGTGAATAGTGATTACCTTTGCGTAACTAACATTTCAATGCTGATACATGTATAATATAAATATATTTCATGTATATATTTAAAGAATACTTATGTGAGAGGAGTACTCAAGTCTCCAATAAATCTAGTCTATAAAGGACTATTCTTTCTTAAAACTGCTCATCACATTTCAATTCATACATGGCTTATTCCAATTCATGTCTTCAGATGATTCTTCACTTGCTTTTTATGGTGCACTGTGTACACCTGGCGATCCCAGGCTCTCCCTAATAAGCAAATACTTGTGCCTAGCAAATACATCCCATACAGCTCTCATGGATGGGAGAGTGGGGAACACACAGCCAGACCAGATAAACATGTTATTCCAATTTCAACTACAGATGGGGTACTTTCCTTTTCATTTCAGAGTGACATCAATGAAGGTAATGCATCTAGCATAAATTTCAAATACATGTACATACATTACCAGCTAAGGAAATTGCTCTCACGTATCTACATGACAAGAAAACAATCTTTTGCTGCACAGTTATGAAATAACTGCCAGTGGTGTCAGTGTGTTCTTATCTTCTTATGTTCTTAATTCTATCATTTTGATAGGGTAGATTCATCATCTTTGAGAAAAAAGTGTATGAATAATCAAATACAATCTCATCTAAATTCTCATGATTTCTTGAATATGATATGAAAAATACACTCTACGGATCATCTTGTCTTGCACAAAATCCCAAAATACAAGATTTTAAAAAAGAAAATTAACAAAAATAGGAAAAGTGGCCAAACTGATAACATGTTAACATGTCATTTCTATAAACAAAACAAAAAATGTGTAAGTTCTGTGATCCATTAATTGCATGTATGTTCATATCTACTGAAGATGGTGTATGTATTCGCATTCAGCACTTTTCAGCACTGGATATTTTTTCTAATATTGCAATATTTTACTGCTATTTCATAATCCATCAAAAATTTACATTTTCATCATCCTATTCCTGCTTCAGTCATAATCCTTTTTTATCCATTACCAAATATACAACCTTCACCCTTTATGTAATATATATAATTCAATATATCAAACTTACCACTAATTCACTATAACATTTCCAACATTGCTGGGTTTTACAAAAATTTAGCATTATAAAGTCAAGACTGTGTTAATTTTGTACATCAAATGCTCTACAGTTTACAAAAGAATCTCATCCTTCATCAGTAAATAACAGCTATACATGCAGAATCAGTAGCCTCAATTTTCATAGGACATCACTTGTTGAAACAAGCTTCCGACAGGTTACATTGGAAAAGCAATTTGGCAGCTGAGATGTTAAGAAATTGAGTATTCATTTCAAAATCCTTTAATCCAGCTTAGCTAATGAGTGTCATATGACTCACTAGTGTGACTACTCTATAACACTCGACAGAAGTATGCCATAAATAGCATGGTGAAATTGATTTCATTAATCTTTGCTAACAAAGGTATAGATGTCAATCTAATTGACTCTGAACACAACATATCATTGTATTTATGGACAGTTTTATGAAGGAATACACAATTATAGCTTTAGGTGTTCTTAAATAATAGAATTGGCTTTCTTTGCATGATTTCATAATCTCACTGACTATGAACAGGATATATATGCATCATTACTTTTATGGACGGTTTATGAAGGAAAACACAATTATAGATTTAGGTGTTCTTGAATAACAGAAAAGGCTTTCTTTGCATAATTTCATGTAACAACATATACATGAAAAGAAAGCTCATGACTTTAATTTTAAAATGGTATATATTACCAGGTACATTAATACAGAATAAGGAAGCACTGGCCATTCAAACACCATTCAACGGTTTGTAAAAAAATTTTCTCCAACACACCTTTCTGCACAAGTGTGCAAATTCGCAAGTTCGTATTAACGACAACAATATAGTCTGTTTGGAGCTAGAAAGGCATCAACTCATCAACACAGAGCTTAAATACCCTCTAGCTCTAAACAGACAATACCATCAGTGTTTACACAGCTTATGATAATTCATGTAGCTGAAGTTTAGGGAAGCTTTCACTGATTTTTTTTTTCCCCACAATCTCATATATAATGAGAAACAACTTAACTATATTCACAACTGTGCTAGAATGTAGATAGAAACTGTTTTAAAAATTCATTATCCCATGTTATAGAAAATCAACATTCATAATAAAATAATAATAAATTACATTTATATAGCGCTTAATACTTATGTTTCTAAGCGCTTTAAAAGTGAAAAGGAAATAATTAAAAGTATAACTAAGGATGATTATTACATTATGTACACTACAGAAAAGGGTAATACAAAAAAATGATTTAACGGAGAAAACAAACCTAATAAACACAGAAAAATTATATAACACAATGAAGCATATGAAGTAACAAAAACAATTACATGTATAAGTACATCAAACAAATGAAGCGAAGGAGACTACGAATACAATAGGAATTTAGGAATTGAAAAGGAAGGTCTTAAGAGAAGATAGCTTGGGGAAGTCAACACTCGGTAATCTATACATCAGTGAAATCCATTATCAGAGCAAGGTTAGATTTGGTTCCCTTACTTCCCTTTCCCATGGTTCCCTAGCTTTACCAGCTCACAGATATACCAGCCAATACCATCATTTCTCAAACACAAAAGGACATGATAGTCAACAAAGCAGATGGAAATTCCTTTGTGATGACTAATTAACCCTAGGCATTATAAAAATAGAGTGATTTATTGATTTCAAGAGATTCAGGGGTACCGTAATTAAAAGAGATTGACACTAATTCTTTCTAGCTAGCTCGGTTGATTGATTCTTCAAGGTTATTCAAGAACAAATTCGAGGACTACAATCTTTATGTAACATGTACTGTACTGTTAACATGGAATACTTCACAGTGTGGATATTTTTTAAGCAGCACGACACTTGCTGCAAAATTAAACTGCATGAAATACTCGGTTTATTTTGCACGTGAATACCGTTATCCTAACTGTCCGCGAAAATGAAAAATGCGTGATTGTATAAACCTCGGCTGAGCGCGAAAAAATTAATTGCAAAACTTTCAACTTTTACAGTACATAGAGTAAAGATTTGATGATGCTCTGTTCTGTGAAAAAGGAAGGGTAAAACCATTCATGATTTAAAATTTCATTACAGCACTCCTTGACTAAACCACCATCTACTGTAACATGTTCTTAACATTAATGAAGCTTTGATACACTTCCACTGTGTAAAGTAAATACACCATTTTTTTGTAAAACGACAGAAAATACTTTAAAATCACTCACCTTTTGTTTCCCAAACAGGAGATCAAAGGAACATCAAGGAAAATGCAGGAAAAGAAATGAGAAGAGAAATGAAATGGTTAAACACTTGTAGAGACTTGTTAGAAATGATGGCAGAACATAAAGATGCTTAAAGACGATGTGAACTTTTTTTCATTATTTTTCAAATCTTTTATTCTGAACTGGATACCAAATACCATAAAGTAAACTGATTAAGACAGGTACCCTGCTAATCTTTTTTTTTTTTTTTTTTTTTTTAAAGTGCAGTATTTTGCAGTTTTCAAAAAGCAGAAAATCAAGTTCCATTCCTGTCAGTCTTAAGGAAATGCCTCTATTTCATGTTTTCAATTAAAACATTATATTCTAAGGGCACAGGTTATGACCAATGTCACAGTGACAACAAAAACAAGTGGCTTGTTTTTCTGCTACTCTTCACTAAAATGTACATTTCATCTTTAATCGAGGACATTTGTGGTAAATTTGTGAAAGTCAATGGCCCAAAAGATTTACTCAACATACTGCATTTTCTATATTTACATATGTGCACATTGGAACCCCTATAAAGTTCCCCTGTATGGAACACCTGCATTTTTAAGAAATCACCTGTTCAGTGCTCATTTTCAGGATTTATTCATAATGGATTGATTTGTAATGTAGCGTCTACTGCACTCACATGACTCACATGTGTATGTCTCAGAGAGGAGATCAATGTTAAATCTACAATTCACAGGTAGGATTCTATTCATATTAAAATGAAGGAAAAAGCTACATTTTTCAAAGGAGAAAAGTATACCCGAAAGAGAAAGAAGAAACCAAGACTTATCTCGTCCTTCTTTACCTTTCAAAGATAATTGAACAAAAACGATAATCGATTTGGTCTTAATGTGCCAACTAATTGCGCCAACAAAAACATATTTTCAAAACTTGATGGTACCGAGACAGTAAGAAACTTCTAAAAAAACATTTTCTTTCTACTTCTGCAGTACAGCAACATGTATAGCGTTTAATTAATAATAAGAACTCTCCTCAATTCCCATCCAGATGAGATTAGCCATTTACCCTTCTAAGGCCCTCACACTTACAAGAAGATTCTACTCATATTCAATTACCCAAATGACTCATGCTCTCATAGAGAACTTCGAAGTTTGTATATTCAAGGAAGAATTACCCCCATTCACACCTGCAAAAGTACATGTTTCAATCCCATATAGTTTGCAAGAAAATTATATTAATTATATTTCGGATTACATCTCAATGCAACAATGTGTTGTGAACTAGAGGCTCAATATTATTCTGAAAGACCTTTGCATTTGCATAAGAACTTCATGAATCATCATTAAAAAGACTATCAAATGCAAAACACCTCTAATGACATTTCTTATCATGTATTCCACTCTCTTCCCTCACAAGAAAAATTATTGCTGCATGATCAAACATTAAATTCATTCTGTGTTTCAATTTTACACCCAAAATGAAAATAGTGTAGCAAAACAAAGGTTGGTAATCACATTGTAAAAGAACAAGAATTTGGTGAATCAGAGTTGGGTGGGTGTTGATATACTGCCACAGCAGGAGTATCATCATAAAGAGTGCACTGAGCAAAACTTCAAGAGGCCTTCAATAGTATTCCCCCCCCCCCAAAAAAAAAAAACAACTCGAAACATCAAACATGAATCACAGCAATGCAATCCCCTATATCATACCACTCCAAGGAGATGGGAAACAAAAGCTTGGAAACGAGGGTCCACCATCAGCAGCCCTCGATATTCACCGATATTCACAGAGGCCACGATGGCACCTGGCAACGCATCCCCACCGCCATGAATATATTCACTACTAACTGAGCCTCTATACATAATGAGCGCCATCCCCGAGCCTTGTAGATACGCACACACAAGATGGCAGCAGGCAACTAAACCAGTGGATCCGTGCATGCTGCTCGCTAAGCCCATAGAACAGCATCGTTTTTTCCTACAGGTCTGAAGCTTTGCTTTCTAAAAGTGCATTTTAGTCATATTTTTTTCTTCTACTGTTTGATTCTAAGATTAGATAAAATTTTATATTTTAAAAGAACTGCATTACACATTGCAATAAAAATTGCAAATTTTTAAGTGAAAAAAGGAGTTGCACTTTTTATTGCATTTCAAAAGATTTTAATGTTTATTTTCATACTATCCCCTTTTTCTCTTTTTCTTTTTCTCTTTCTCTTTCTATCTCTCTCTACACACACACACACACACACACACACACACATGTATCTCTCGGTCATTGCTCCTTGCTGAGACTACTTTCAAGAGTAAAACTCAATTCCCATTCCCATTCAGAGGTAGCTGGGAAAAAAGCTTCAAGAGGGCAAAAAATACAGTTCCACTGAAGATCAAGCAACTAGAAGCTAATAGTATCTATTTACCAACCCCATTAGTCAAAAAGTCAAGTATAAACGGATAAAAGTCTTTCTCCCAACTCTTGAAGTTTTCATGTGTGCTCTGGCGGAACATTGTCAATCATGATTTCTATTGGTCTATATCATTAGCATACTCACTTAAATGCTTTCTAACAAACTTTTATTTCCTAATTTTATAAAGTGATGAATCGTCCTCTTCCCCCCCCCCCCTCTCTTGCTCTCTTTCCCAGTATTTTCATTTCCATTTTATTTAATTTTCTAATAATTCATCAACTCACCTTATTATTCATTCATTCATCTATTTTATTTATTTTTTTATTCATTCATTTAAATGTACTAATTTTTTACTTACTTACTTACTTATATTGCTCTTTGGAGAATTTTCAGGACTTGCAAACCCTATCCCCCTCTTCCTTCCCCTTTCCCTGCCAGAGAATCTTCGACCCACCACTTCAGGGGCCTCATAACAACTTTGGCATTCAAGAGCACAAGGCACTAAACACAGATGACTCACTCCAATAGTACCAATAGTGAATAGAAAATGAGCATCTCCTGTACTTGGGAGAACAAGGGATATGAACTCCTATACGCTCACAGCAGCAGATCCGGGGGGGGGGGGGGGGGGGGCAAATCAGCTGTGCCCCCCCCCCCTTTGGCAGAGCTTAATTTGCTTCTATTTTCTTTTTTGCTTCACAGACACTTGAAAAAAGCCAAAGACTTTTTTGTTGTTGTTGTTAATCAGTATAAATAGACACCTGAAAATGTAGAGGACCTCTTTTTTTTTTCTTTTTTTTTTTTGCTTGTAGGGGCAAATTTTGGGGTAAAAGAAACACCTGAAAAAGCTGATTGGCCCCCCTCCCTTCTTTTTTTAGATTCTTAGATTTTTATTTACTTGCCTTATATACTTCCATTTTTTATTTGCTTTTTTTTCTATATGACTGATATGGAATTACTCATTTCTGTATATTTAGAATCAACAAATGAATGCCTCTTACATAAAGGTAATCCATGGTCATTAGCTGATGTTTTCTTTCTTCTTTCCTTTTCTTATATTGTCTGTTTTTCTGTTCTTGGAAATGAAACAAAATCAATAAAATAAATAAAACCTGACACATTCTATCAAGCTATATGTATGGAAACAAATGTGATTATTTCCTAAAGCGCCCAAAATATGATATACACTTCGTAGAATCTATCCTTAAATTTCACATTGACAAATATGAAAATAAAAAAGTTTGATATGAGCAGAGCCTATGATATGAAAAGGTCAAATATTGCAAATTCTAATAATAAAGATTAAAATATTCCTGAAATGGTCAAGTCCTTGGGATTGACGCACTCATCCATGCCACATCTGAGGGCTTAAAAACCTCATAAAACTTAATTGCTTTGGTGGACATGGGCATGACTTAATTGCCACTGCTTCATATTATGACCAAGTACAATCTTATAGGAATGGTCTGTCTACCTTTTGATTTACTGAGTTATTATATCGTCGCATCAGCACAGAAACGTCCCTTACAAGATGCAATAGGCATTCTCTCATAAATCAAAGAAGAAAATTTGCCATAAAATGCTTCAGTATGTCTTATAAATTGATCCAGAAAAAAGATAACAGTAGCTCCCAAACAATAGTGTCACAACGGGATTTTCATTAGAAGAACTTTCAAATGCGTCACATCTGTTAAGGTCTATTCATGCGCACAAAAAATTTTCGGGTGTTTTTGCGCTGACGCAAAATTGTTCATTTATAGCTCCTATCGATCGAAGGTTTTCTTATACAAAGAATTATACAAGGAAAGAACGGTGTTAATATAAATGTGAAAATTGTGGACACATAACCAGGACTCATGTATAACTAAAAGCATGGCACACTATGCAGCAGTAAATTCAAATTTCCTTCAGATAATGAACAAAGCTTATTAGCATGTGAAATTTGATGGTTATAAAACACATTTCCACATTGCAATAAACCAAAACATGGACAAATTTTATACCTGGTGCTAAAATATCATGATGAAAATTATCACTGTATAAGCATCCAAGAGGCAAATACTTAAACCTGTTTTATAGCATGGTTTGATTTCAGTAAAAAATGCATTCTCCATAGACACTCACACGAGTTATCTCGGGCTCAGTATTCCACAGGTTAAGGTAGATAGCAAAATGCAGTGGCCCCAAAACACATACCCAGAACACAAAATACATATTGCAGAAAAATCATGATCTTATTTTGCATAAAAGTATAAACATACTGTTAAAACAAAGGCATAAATTCACAGAAGAGGTTTATGCCGATAAAATAAGTGTAAATAATAGTAAACAAGCATACAAGTGTGGTGTTAGCATATATCATCCCTGTTTTCACGAAGTGTCGGATGAGCGTGCAACTCAAAAAAAGTTAGTTTTGAGTAAATCGCTTTCAAAGTTTCAAACCTCAATCTCATCCTCTTTAATGTATGAAGGGTGAATAAATTTTATATCCTCGTATAGGGCATATTCTGGACAATGTTCATTATTAATCATTTGTATATTCCTTTTATATTTTAGAAGAAAACGAGGTGTAAACAATGCCGTCATTTCGTGAAAACACAAAATTCAAGGTCCCACTGTGATTTTGTTTTCACGAAGTGACGGATCTCATCCTCACGATTATCAAACAAATGGGACTTGATGAGCGCGCATTTGACCTAATTGTGCGCGATCACGTATTCAAATCGAAGACACGTTCTTTTATTTTTTTCACGAAGTGACAGAACTAGCCGCACATGTAAAGCATACAGGATGGCTGAAAGCCGTCACTATGTGAAAACAGAAAATCCTTTTACTGGGTATTTCCTTGTTGACGTCATTGCCATAGTTATGTAATTAGACATTATTACGGTCTGACACTCTGTGAGGTTCAAAATGTTAGTGAAAGATTCCAAAAATGCAAAAAACTCAAATTGAAAAATTTGCCATTTTCCTCGTATCCCTCACCTCGTGAAAAGAAGGACGATATAAAAGCGTATTATTGCCTGCCCATCGGACAAGACACATGGGCATTTTACGCTTCTAGAGATTTAAACCACGGTTTAAATTGAACTCTTTTGTGTGAATTTGGACCAAAGTGGGTAAAAATACCCCGATTACATGTACCTTGATTAGACTTGATATTACCTAATACTGTCAATAATTATGCCAAATTACACTTCGTTGGTTGCCTTACAGTAGGGAACGGCAAAAGGGAATGAAGAGACATGCGGATTCCATTCTGGAATTTTCTTGAATTAATTATTCAAAGATTTCTTTGAATGTCTCAGTATTTGACCGCATGTCTCTTCATTCCCTTTGCCGGTCAAGGGCGCTCGTTCCCTTCTGCCAGGCAACCGACGACTTTTTAATTCACCATTATCACCACCTCCCGAATGTGTCTTATTGTACCACTCCATTTTGCTATGCTCCCTAAAATACATTTCTTCTTGGACATACACATGCACTTCAGACTTGCTAAATTTGGACGGATACAACTATTCCAAAGTTGGCCAAGGGGAAACTTTCTTTTTAACTCACTCCAAATAGAACTGACATTATTCTTTCTTTTTCATTATCATATCAGAAGTAACATTACCTTTTCCAGATGTACCAACAACAAACAGGCTGAGAGTGAAACGAACCATAGACCAAATATACGCTATAATAAGCCTGCAGGCTGAGACAACCTACTTTGATATTTCAAGATATCGCTGACATTTACCTTTGTCAGAGGTAATATTTTGATTTCCTTAGGGAAAGGGGAGGAAGTGGAGTGAAAAATGAACTACGGACCTGATTCCGATTAGAATAATAAAGCAGCGACTGAGGATTATTTGCCCTTAAAACTCTACAAAGAGACCAAGTAAACAATTCATACTGGCACTTTCTGCCAATCAGTTGAAATTGCAGAAAAACTATTTTTTTTTTTTTAAAGGAGTCCTTAAAAATTACATAAGACATCTGAAAATACATTATGACCAGCTTCAGATCCTGCCTAGTCAAAAAGACACACACATATATATAGACTATATTTTCCATCTGAACAGTTTTCTTAATGTATCCTGACAGACCCTGACACTAAAAACCACCTAATTGTAAATATAGCTGTTTTTGGTCTCCCTTGGGTGGTCTTTATATACAGGTCTGACTGTATTTTTACCCTGCCTGTCTCTGCAACTCAATCCTTCTTGCCAACAAGAAACTGCCATCATTAAAAGGTAGGTCCACCCTGGAAGTTTCACTGTTTCCATAAAAGGAGATAAATTTGAACAGCATTTTAAAAAAGAAATGAGCAAAATCGGTCAGAGAATAAGAAAATTACACTCATTTACATTTTCTAGTAAACTACTCTCGGCTCTGCAAATTGGCAACACTGATGACATCATATGCGAGCAAGTCTCCATTCACTTTGTACATGAAATTTCACATTTTCTCAATTTTCTTGGAAGTTAGACATTTTCTTACCCCATAGTCAAAGTATGTTATGTAAAAAGCAATTCTTCTGAATATACATTGAAAGTGAATGGAGGCCTGCTCGCATATGATGTCATCAGTGTTGCCAATTTGCAGAGCCGAGAGTAGTTTATTAGAAAATGTAAATGAGTGTAATTTTCTTATTCTCTGACCGATTTTGCTCATTTCTTTTTTAAATTGCTGTTCAAATTTACCTCTTTTTATTGAAAGAGTGAAATTTCTAGGGTGAACTTACCCTTTAATGTACATTCACACCACCTGCCTGTGTATGAAGGCCTTCCTTGTTTCCCTACAGTGGTATACAAGTTTGCCTGAGGTTTTCCTGTATGCTTGCCCAAAGAAACCTAAATCCTTCCTGCCAACCAAAAGTTGCTATCGTCTGTTCAGAGCCAGAAGGGCATTAACTCATATCATTTTATGAAGACTTATCAAGTTATCACCCTTCTGGCTCCAAACAGACGGTGTCATCCATGTACATAAACACCACTTGTCTGTACACAGATCACTCCCAAAAGTGGCTTTTATGTACAGGGTTGACTGTATTTTACCCAGCCTGATGCGGAAACTAAATCTTCTCTTTGCCACCAGGAAATTTCCATCATCCGAGGTGTGATTCATCTTGAAGTCCAGGCATCAATGGAGCATTAAAGCATAAAATATTACACACATGGGACTAAAGGGAGTGTGGCATTACTTTCATAAATCAACCCTCCAGAGATGAAAGCAGTCCTCCAATTTACATGACTGCTTCCGTCTAAGTTTCAACATTTCCAATATGAAATAAGACTCTCATGGATGTTCACAAGCGAGGAGCATCGTATTTACTCCCAGACTAAGCTTTAACCCATAGCAGTAAAGAGTTTTCTAATTGGCTATATTGATCAGTTTTCTCTCCTCAAACTGGCAATAATTATTCTTTTTTCCACTCCTACCTACGTTGAAGATATAGAAATGCATACAACGTTAACCACTATGAATGTAATGCAAATGTTAACAGAAACCTTGCCAATTTGCATACAAAAATAGTGAGTACATATTTTTCACTGCATTGCCAATTTAGAGACCTTAATGATTAATTACAATTCATTCTCTCTTATTCAAGAACAGCACAACATGCTGACTTATATATCGTCTGTTTGGAGCCAGCAGGGCATTAATCATATGCTTTAACACATAGTTAATGCCCTTCTGACTCTGAACAGACAATATAATCTCAATTTTTTCAGTGAAGTTAGCTCTTTCTACTCATGCGTTCTTCCTAACATTCTGGATCTAGAGATACTACAGAGGTTTCACTAAAACATAAAAGGTTAAAGGCATTGGCTAACTTTGTGAGCAGCTGATTTAAAAAATTCTCAAACTAAGATGAAAAATGTGTATGAGTACTTGTATTTGCACTCAGAAACCCTGAAACCAACCATAATTTGAAATGAAAAACTGTTAATAAGACACAAATGCCGATTTTATTGGTGTTGGTCTCATAAGACAAATAGCTAGAGGAGCATTTTCAACCAATTAAAAAAAAAAACGTTGGCTTCACCTCTCTCCCTGTACTATACATGATATGCATACACACACATACACACACCACCGTACTATACATGATATGCATACAAATACACTGTTCAGGTGAACTCTGTGCAAATGCATGCTCCTTATGTCCAGTCTGTGCAACCGACTACTATATTCTCTTCAAACATTGGTTTACATTTTTAATATTTAAAAATACTTTCCGTCGACATTATACTTTGAAACTTTCAGACTATTTATTTTTAAACTATAACTCTTGTGTTTATATCATTGTCAAGAAGCAAAATGAGATTTTTTTAAATTCTCATAATGTTAGCCTTTTACTTTAATGTATTTCAGTTCTCACTATTAAGAGACATTCACAGCCCTTTTTCATTAACCCATTGGACAGGATTTGAATCTTGGTACAACACACCTCTTCCATAGACCCCAGCCCAAGTTATATTGCACTTAGTACTCAACCACTATACACATACATGTAACATGCCCCTTTTTTCCTTCTCATAAAAATGATGAGGCATAGCTGAGTGCTGCACTGCAGCTCTTATTCAAACTCTATTGTGCACACAAAGAAACACTGTTGTAGCATACAGCT
This sequence comes from Echinometra lucunter, assembly GCA_029962745.1. Lineage (NCBI taxonomy): Eukaryota > Metazoa > Echinodermata > Echinoidea > Camarodonta > Echinometridae > Echinometra > Echinometra lucunter. Next base: position 20,242,927 of record CM057170.1, read on the forward strand.
CTATAATTAAATTACATAAACATCAAACTGCTGTATTTTTTAAATGTATTTCATTGCACTTATTAAATGATGCATAATTCAACTAAGAATAAAATTGCCATTGCAGTCAAAAGAAATGTGGAATGTTCCGTCAACTGGCATTCAACCAACAATTTCAATTTGAAGCATTTTTACATTATAGAGTAATGCAAACTTAAGGCTTGTTCACATATGAAGCAGCAATCCCCCACAGTAATCCCTCTAGGATTGTTTTACATGTAAGTGAATGGTTTATGAGGCAGCAAAAAAAAAGGTGTGAACAGATCAAATTCTTTAAAAGTTAGCGCAAAATAGGACATAACCAAGTTTTCTGCGCAACTTTTGGCAAAACTCTCTTTCCATTTGAGCGTTGATGCCATAATGCGCATCTCATTGTCATAAGTGGCACTGTTTACCATGCCATATATCCATCCAAAATTAAGCGAGGCTTCGCCATGGGGGTCTCCTGCTATATATCTGAATGAGCCTTTATACTATGGAAGTTTACATGTAGATAAATGTATTGCTAGATGAGGAACAGAAGGGGATAAGTTACAGTACACAATAATGCCCTTCTGCCTCTAACCACAGAATGCATTCATGTATAACAATATGCTGATTATAAGGTTTAATAACATTTTCCATTGTGCTATTGATCATGCAAGTACAAACAGGCACTTTCAATTCATTTTATGAATAATATATAACGCACAATAAAGCAGCATGAATAATATGGGCAAGGACGGATCCATCGAGGGTTTTAGTGTCATGAAAATAAACCATTCTCACAAACAAATGCCAATATTATTATGGAAATATGGATTTTTGTTCAAACATATGGGAACCCAATGTCATTAGGGGAAAGTGGAATTGATGAGGGGGTTTTAATGCAGCATTATTTCTTGAATACACAGAGCCTCTTTGACTAGGAAAGTTAATTAAGCTATGTGTCATGTGGCAAACATTCGTGGAGGACTAGAAAGATTGATGCATTATAAACTTAACATTACTGAGAAACTTAATTGTTCACTATAAATTCATTTATTCTGACAATTTGTCAAATAACATGTACATGTATACAGAAGCACAGAATAGTCAGCTACAGGTATAAGAGACCTGAACGTAAAGAATAGTAGTAATACTCCTTGCATTTATGTCCAAAGGACATCTTGGAAAGTTAATTAAGCTTTGTGACACATGGCAAACATTTGCCAGGGACTCAAGAAGATTAATGTGAATATAAAGTTCACATTATTCACAGAGTAATGTAGGCAGTTATCAATTCATCAGTCAAGACAATAGGGAATACTTTCAGAAGTGCAGAGGGATCCATATTGCCCTTGTCTTCGACTCGGGACAATATGATTCATTTTGCGGGCAACATTTTCAATATTCCCCTCAAGGCCAGTCAATATAATATAATTATCATCCCAAGACTAAAAGGAAAAGCACTGTTAGGAGGGTTAATATTGTTTATCCATGAATATCATGTCTTTGCAGTCTTGAACATTCAGCATAATTTTTTTCTAATCTGTGGGAATTTATCATATAATTTTCCTTCAGAGTCCTTCACTCCTCTTCATGGAATATGCAAAAAATACAAGAACATGTTCACATCTAATGTAGATTATTGTGTCAAATATATCGCCTTGTAAAACTGAAATTAATCAGAACTTCATTTAATTTTCAGCTCAGTTTTCAGCTCAACAATTCAGCTTGTCAGCGTTTCTGCTCATAGCAAATTTTCTAGAAATGATATTGGTGCGTATAGAGTCAATAAGGTTTTAATGACTTTGTTTCAGACAGACGTAAGCCTAGGTCATCATGATAATGGCTGCTGAGGGCCATAAAGGAATCAACTACATCTTAGAGGAAATGAGTTGACACATTTCTGGCTGTATAGGTAATCAATTTACATCAAACATTCAGCATCCTTTGAAGCATACAGCATTAACCAAACATGTACTATCAAATACAATTATGGTCATCACTCCATCTTATCATTTTACAGCTTCACGTCATTGCAAATTGTCTTTTTCAGAAAAAAATATGGTAGTGAATTTTGCATTTTCGTAGGAATTATGCTAAATGTAAACCAACTTCTATCCCATGAAACACGATTTGATTTCAGTATAACGCACATTTTCCTTAAACCCTAGCCCGAGTTATCATCGGTTTGCTGTTCAACAGGTTAATAACCTATGGTATATGAAATCTAACCCACTCTTCTCCATAACAAAAGAAAATCAAGAAATTTGCTGTCCTATAAATAACTTCCCATTTTTACTCGGAAATCAAACGGAGATAATGTACGAAGCCTACCCCAATCTTGGGAGGAATAATGCTACCAGCAGGATAATATAAGGTTAAATATCAACAAGCAACTCTTATACATCAAATCTCGATTGCCAGATGGAGATTCGTCAGAGTATCCTCCTCCTTCATAAGTTGGTTAAGTCAAAAGGGGGAAAAGATGACATATGATCTGAAATGAAAATAAACACTTTTCAGAAAACCTTTCTACATTGCTTATTGACTGGGAGTTAGTTGCTGATGAGAAAACAAGTGGAAAGCTTTTAGATGCACACTTCGCTTCAGCTTGTTCATATAATTTTCCAAGAATCAGGAGGAAAAATGAATATCAGAATTTTTTTCACCATACCATTTTTTTTACAAGACAATGAAAAGGACCCTCTGGAGCATTCTTTCCAAGTTGTATTTTTTTGGATGAGGGTTGTAGTTGAGAAAACAACTGGAAGGGTGTACAGCTTTCTGCAGTAAACTTTGCTGCATTTGTCCCTGTAGGATTTTTCCATGGTGAATTATCAGCAACATGACCATGATACGATGCACCCCAACACAAGAGTAAAGACTCTTCTCACTTCTTGAGGAGTAAGTTGCTCATGTAAATCATCTTTTAGGAGGACAAAAACTCAAGGGGATATTGAGGGCTTGAAACTAGCACTGTAGCATTCAAAACTCTGAATCAACTACAAATGTGCTGACCTCTGCCGGAGGTAGAAAGGTCATCAGGAAATTATACCCTTGGAAAGTCCCAGGTATCTGGTCATATGATGTCCATATAACCAGGGAGGTGTTTCACAAAGATTTAAGTTTGATTTAAAATCACGCATAAGGGCCTAAATCATGCCTAAGGACCAATTCATGAGTAAGTTTTTACCCAAAGATCAACTTTGTGAAACACACTTCGCCAGGCAATGTGAATAAGACTTACACTAAGTTGGCCTGGGTGAACTCGCACGTAAGTTTGACTAGATTTCAGTGCGATCTTTGTGAAACACCCCCTGGTATCATATAATTATAGATGTAAAATGAGATAAAAGTTTATTTTTGTTAGATAATTAGTCTGGTTATGGATTCATACATGAAGCCCATGAGGATAAATCAATGTACCGGTAATACAGTCTGAAATATTTCAATCATGGACACTGTTATTGGACAAAATATTTTCTCAGATTTACTCTTTACAAAGTTTACAACTTTCTGACTCTAAGCGAAGAATATATTTTCAACTTGATTCAGACAAAGTACATTCTATACAAATGTTCCTTGGGAAAATAAAGTTACATGTCATCTGGCAAAACAATATCCAGACTAGATATTGTTTATTTTGTGTAACATGAAAACTGGAGACTGAAGAGAGAAAATGCCATTGGAGTGTGCATATTTTCATGGTATGCTTAGCATTTTAAGCGCATAATCACACTACATCGTATGATGGGTTTTCCAGACAGCTTACTGGCATATCACGACAAAACTACACACGTTCTATTAATGGAGTGTATACTCCGTGTACAGCAGTAGCTAATTATGCAGTCATCAAGCAGAAAGTCAGGAGGGGGAGGAAAAAAATGAATGGAGCAATACATCAAATGGAATCATTTCAGCACGGCACGGGTCAGCCTCGCGTAACGTGCCAGAACTCGTTAGCATCAGTCCTCGTGATAATTACCGGAGCGTGCCCAGCGACCTTGTGCAGCTCATGGAGGTGTCAGCGAGAGTATCAAGGGAATGGGAAAATTATGGGTGAAAAGGGCATTAATTTCTTAATGCAGAATTGTTTGTATGGAAGGGGAGGTAATTTGGGGAAAGTGAATTATGGCATGGCTGTTGCTGCATTTGGAAAGAAACTGTATAGATGTTATTCTTGATTCCATGTAACCTATACTGCAACTCACAGAGATGTAATCAAGAGTTTCAAGAACATGGGAAAATTATGGGTGAAAAAGACATCATACCTTTATTTACCTTTATAGTTTTGGTAGACCCTAATAGAGTATTTGCCAGATTTTCTTGCTGTCAGCCAATCAGTAGCAAGATAGAAGCAAAAAAAAATGATCCTGTGAATTATTTTCCTCCTCAAGTTGAATATTAAACAAATGAAAGGCACAAAATATTTGTGATCTCGGGTTGGCAAGATAAGACATACAGGCCTTCATACGTGTGAAATATGTTCTGTTCACGAGACAAGAGTACAAAGCGCTGAGATCATTGTGCGGGAAGTGGTCCGGGTGCAAGGGTCCTAGCGCAGGGCAGAGTGTAGCAGTAATACATGTATATCAGACATATCCTTTATCTTCATATTTTATCTCATCAGTGCTATGGTAAAGCTTTTAATTTAATGCAATACATACTAAAATCTGAGAAGTGGTCAGTAACATATAGCCTGACTTGAGAACATTCACCTAGAATCTTCATGCACTTAAACCATCTCCATCTCATTGACAATGATCAGGGGGGCATTTCATCAAGTGTCTTGTCATTGATTTTTACTGACAAATTTGCTCTCAGCCAATCAGATGCAAGGATTTCGGTAGCTTATAACAGTTGTCGGTAAAAATCACTGACAAGACACTTGGTGAAACGCTCCCCAGATCTTCACATGGACAGGAATAGCCAATCTTTCCAAATTGTTATCATGAATTTAGGCCAGGGCGAAGAGAAGGCAAAGTCAGACAATATACAGGACAGTAACTCTGATGAATTGGCGTGACATTTCAAAACACCCCCAGGACATGACCGCCAAATAGGGCAAACTGATAGACCTGGGCTGTTGATTAAACCCACTGAGGATGGGGATCATGAGAAGTTCAGGTGACAGTAAGATAAATATTCTAACATTTGACATTTCCGGGAAGCATAATGTACTGTATGCATAGTTTGTTGTGTAAAAGAGGGACAGAAGCGTGCTAAGTCTGGACTACGGGTATCTCTCCATTTTGATTCTCTGCATTTCTTGGAAGCAGTGAATGATGACGTTGCACAGCAAAGGTTCTTTATGCAACAGCACACCTATCTGAAAGTTTGTAGTGGCCTTTGTACAAGGGGGACGGCATGTGTTCTCCACATTAAGTCCTCTTCTACAGCTAATACCCCCATCTCACTAGAAGGCGATTCCACTGCGATCCTCATAAATCGACAAGCATGGTGGATTGTGGCTTGAGCTTTTTCAGTCTTCTCAGTTGTATCTTGAGCCTTTCTGGAGCGCCAATGATCGCCGCCATCGCCCTTGTCACCATCAAGTTTTAAACATGTTCAAAACTTCCGTAGCGAGAGCGCCGAGGTCGCCAAGAGCGCCACAATCGTCTTAAGAGCGTGTTAAAAATGACATGCCCGTAGCTCTAACGTATCAGCAACGTCTAAAGCATACTTCAAACGCAATGAAAGCGGCTCCTATCGCCCGTACTTTCAGGCCAGTTCCCAAGATAATTTTTCCTCAGTTATGTTTCTGCGCATCTCATCAGCGCATCCTGGCTGGTATTGTTATGTCATCACAACAGCAGTGCAATCACCGCACAAGTGAAAAGTGGAGTTGGAGGGCGATTCTGCCACGCTTTGCCAAATTTTCACAGATCACCATGGATCGCCTTGTCAACCATCATTGCCTTTCTAGTGAGATGGGGGCCTAATGTGAACACTATCTGCCAATGAGTTGTGATACATAATACCTTATCTTGAATATACTCAAGCTTGGCTTAAAACTAGCCCTTACAAATCACTTTCACATTTTAAGCTGTACTATGAAATGAGGATAGACATCAATATAATTTCAGGTGATATTTGAACAAATGACAAATGTATCATTCAAAAATTCTTGAGAAAGTTTAATACATTTTTTTCTGGACTACTATATACATATTCTATATGGAGAATATTTTCTCCCCTACAGGCAGATAATTCATTTTTCATTCACCTTCAGGGATGTGTTCTCATATATTCATAATTTCAAGCAATTAACATTTCAACCACTTACAAGAAAACATTCAAAAGATGAAAAGTGCCATTTAGACTACTTTTTAATTCATTTCCATCTACCTTTCTATCACAATTGCTCGTATGGACAATTTGTACACTCACTTTATGATATGTACACAAACAAAAAAATTCAAATGCATTTTCAAGTAGGAAACAATCCATAACTGTCAGTTATTGCTCGTATGGACAATTTGTACACTCACTTTATGATATGTACACAAACAAAAAAAATTCAAATGCATTTTCAAGTAGGAAACAATCCATAACTGTCAGTGCTTACCATGCTGGAATCCATTCAGAGTTTCACACTTCAGCGAAACACTTTCCATCGCAATTGCTCGAGACGTTTTGATGACAAATTTCGAATCTTTTCCAGCCATGGGGAATCTGTGCAGGCATGCTGCTAAGCAGTTTAATAGATGGAGTGCACATGCACACGCCAAAGCTATTTTCAACACCCCATTTGCAGGTAATGACTATCCCAGAACATACGTGTTCCAAGAGAGGCATGCTGGGAGAGTTCACACTACCCAAAAAACACTGTGATAAAGATCAACCGCCTAGATAAAGTGCCTGTGACGTACGTCTCTCTGTGATAGACAGGGGTCTATTGGCAATGTTGTGTTGTTCTGAAATCTAAATGAATTGAACGTGCTGAAACAGCTGTTAACACCACAAAAAATCACTGGATACCAAAAATACTTGCTAAATTTTTTACTTTCCAGTGGTCTGTGTTTCAGGATTACAGGACAAGTCATTTCTTTGCGTAAGATGGAAAACAGATACCCATAGGAGGATTACAGCATGATTTGGGCATTAACAACTTATCAAGGCAACATTTCATTATATCATTTATGTTCACAGATACAATGTAGCAATTAATGTTAGGCAAGTTCACATATGCAGCAATAAACCGCTTTTTTTTAAATGTGGGATTTTTGTTAAAGCGAACCAAAAATTACATTTCTTCATCGTATTAAACATTAGCTAAGTGAGTATGGTACCTTTGTTGCATCACTTTGAACTATTTGCCATTCATGTAGTACACAGAAAATCTGAATTTTATTCTTGATGCGGTTTACTGTTGCACATCTGAACGAGCCGCTATGGACCTAATACACATTCCTATTGGATATCTGCAAATAAGCCATGTTTACAAGTGTGAACAAGACAAGCTATCCTATATTGCTCCAGCCACATCTTGCATTCCTCAAGAGCAGCTCTGAGTAAGTACAAACAATAAACATTGTATCATGTCTCTTCACATGGCCTAATGCTCCATTAAGCTTCGTGCTGGTGTTCATATCTAACATCGATGCCCCCTTCAAAGAGCACTTGATATGAACATGCCACATTCTCTCCCCCCCCCCCCCCCCTCTCCTCCGACAGCTCTGAGAAAGCACAAGCAATAAACAATGTATCACGTCTCGTTACATGGTCTTATGCTCCAGTAAGCAATTGCTGGTGTTACACTACATGCTATGAGGAAATTGATTCTCAGCGCATAATATGAATATACCCCTTTGCAACCCCACCCCATCACCCCTTAATGTTTATGGATATCAATTATTTCCCTTATCAGATCTAAGTACATGTCAGTACAGGCAATAAACAATATTATGACTCTTTTCATGCCTTGACACACTAGCAAGATATTATTCATTTATAATGCTACCACCAAAATGTCACGTAATATTAATATCTACTTCCCAATATCCTCTTCCCAGCTCCCCCCCCCCTCCCAAAAAAGAGAAAAGCTCCACATAAAAGAACCCCGGCCCCTTCCCCTACCCCCTTTCCCCTTCCTAAACCCTACAAGATCTGGGTAAATAGATGCAATAAACAATGTACCATGCCTCTTTTCATGGCCCCATGCTTCACTGAGCTCTAGCTTGCTGGTGATTAACTGTGTTAGAATCAAATTGATAATATCCACCCCAATTCCCCCCCCCCCCCCCCCAAATAGAAAAGCTCCATATAAAAGTCCTCCATCCCTCTCCCCCATCCCTCCCCCTCCTCAAACCCTAAAAGATCTGGATAAGTAGATGCAATAAACAATGTACCATGCCTCTTTTCATGGCCTCATGCTTCACTGAGCTCTAGCTTGCTGGTGCTTAACTGTGTTAGCATCAAATTGATAATATCCACCCCAATTGTTCTCTCTCTCCCCCCCCCCCCCCCCCCCCCCCCGGAGTGACTCATAAACTTTAAGTGATTGGCAACAAGAGAATGTAATTTAGCTGCAGAGAGGCTTAATTTAATCTTAATAGATGGGATATAACATTCAGACTTCTCAGATAGTATGCTATCATCAATGATCTACACCTGATGTTAAACTACTATTTGCAAATCAATGGAGGTGTGAAAGTTTTCACAATACATTAATGCGAAAGGAATGAAAGTAATCTATATATCAAAATGATCAATTTCCAACTTGCAGATTAACCAAAGGTCAGTGACCTTGATAAGTTCATGAATACCATATTCACTTTCAAACTTTCAATCTCAAATCTACACAATGACAACCATAAACAGTCAAAATGAAGCATACCTAGTACTTTTCAATAGTAGGAAATACTTTGCTTTCAAAGCTTGTGATTTTCATAAGATACCTTCAGTGATTTGATGTTCATATACACTGTACATGTAAGCAGAAGGCACAAGATTTTCATTCATTTTCTATCTCCTAATTTACTGTGCATTATTAAAAAGTAATTTCCATAGTGCTTGTTTCAAGTACTAATTGCTGTAAATATGTTTCAGCTCTTATGAAGATTATTCTATATGAAATATGCATAGTGCTGGCAAAAAAATAATAATAATAATAACTCATCAATTTAATCGAATTTTCATTTAGAACAGGAAAATTGAAAAGTGATCCATGAAAACTAATTCTCAAAAATCTTAACAGAAGGTTCCACTTTAAACATGCCAGATCAGTTACTTACTAGTACTTTATTAAAATCAACACAAATTAGCCATCTTATGATAGGAAACATCATTGAGTTATGGGGGAAAAATGCTACAGAAACATACATGTACACCAATTAAGTAATAAAATCAGTATGTACTATGCAGAAATGCAATCATGAAGAACTTTATCCAGTCTCCAAGTGAGCTGCATGTGGGACAAAAATGATGCAGTGACACTAACCAAATGGCATTTTGCCAAACGAAGATTGATTTTCAGCAACCAAATAAAGCACAAGCCACAGGAGTCATAAATCTAGCTACAGGTGCATTATGGCAAAAAAGGAGAGACAAACTGAAGTACAGGTGCCCTTTTTAGGCAAAAAAAAAGAAGAAGAAAATGGTATTAAGAGGACAGGACAGGGGAAGGATAAAAGCTCAGGTTTGGTTTTTACCTCAACCATTTTGTAGATGGAGCGTGATTATCCTCAAGTAAAAACCCAGTGGGGTAGAAATATCCTGACAAGAGTGCTTAAACTGACGTTGTTGATCCTTGCATGTGGTTGTTGACGAGTAAGGTGCAAGCGTCCTTGTCAAGGACTCGTAACATTCATAACATGTAGGAAGAAAGTAAGCGTTTTTCCTGCTTTCACAAGATGATGCCACGCTTGGACTGCATTTATCCTGCGTACAATGTGTGTCCTCTCTCTCTCTCTATCTTATCAGGCTATCGCTGCTTTAAGTCCGTTTGGATAGCTGCCTGGTGCATCGAAGAGCCGACACACCCTTGTGCGAGCGCAGAATCCTCAGTCTCGTGTTGCATTCCCAGTAAAGCAAGCGTGGGATATTAACTGTGGCAATGCATGCGGATGGGATCGGCTTGGGTTGGGGTCTAAGCTTGGGTTGTATTCAATGCATGTGTGTGTGGATGTGTGCGCCATCTTCTCTAATACAATGCACCAAAATGCCAAGGGGTGTGTGTACGAGTGTGTATGGAACTCCATAGTAACATCACTGGGGAATGCATATGGGATGCATGCATTGTGATCAGAGTGTGTCTTATCTCTTATCTCCCTACACACACACACACACCAACATGTATACATGGGACTGCGGTAGGATGGTGGATATTAGAGAACAGCTCCCTTGAATGAGCCTGCTCCATTTCTCTCATAAAAAATGAGAGGGAGAGAGCGCCAAAGAGAAAAGGGGGGAGATCTAAAAGAGATGCAACACCACTCTGAATAAATACTGACTGGCGTCCTGCTTCTCCAAGCTGAAAAACCTGGCAGTAATTCATGTGGAATTAGGCCAGCGTTGCTGGGGATGAATTTAAGTTTGATGTATGGTGCCTTTATCATGGCGTACCCTTAACCAGATGGGGTATGCATTCAATTTTATAGTACAGCTAAATCACTTTGGACTGCATTACCAATACAAACTGTTGAGTTGAATGTGATTTGTTATTTTGCTTTACACACACTTTCTGACCTAACCACAGCATTGCATCATCTACATATCATAGCAGAAATTCATCTACGGAGAGTGCCTTTCATCTCATACTTAATAAATCATTTTCTTTAATTTACCCACCCACCCACCCCCTTCCCCCCCCCAAAAAAATACATAAGATGAATGCATTTGCAGCCTAATTAATCAAAATCACTGCAAAGTGTGAAAATGACCTTCAGACATTTATTACAAATAATAGCAGCATTTCCATAATATGTTTTTCCATCTGAATAAACATCTGGCATGCATAACTGATCTCTATTCACTACCATTTTGAGCGAGCAAGCAAACAAAAGATTCATGAATCAACAATACAAGAATAATAGTATACAAATGATGTATGACTATATGAGAATGAGTTCAATATACATATATGATCTAACTGCATTCAAGTTGAGGCTGTTTGTATCTATCTTATAAAGCCATCAGGCTTAGTATGATAGGATTATATGGACAGCCTCTATGAGAGTGCATATACATGTAGATCGCATTAGCAAATGCAGTCATGGCATCATTTGTTTTTACCAACAAAACTCATAAATCCTTGTCATTTGATTTAAAGAGAGTCTTTTTAAGACTGTTCCATGTATACCACTTTCAATGACAAGTATAGGTGTACTGTAAAAGTGGACATTATAGCGCGATTAATAGTTTGTACTCGGCCGAGTTGAATACAATCGCGCAATCACGCACTAAAAAACTGAATCCCACATGACTGCATTCATCCAAATGCTTGATTAAGATCTAGGAATGAGTTGTATCCTATTTGGGAAAATTCATTCAAAATATGAATATTCTATGCTATCATGACAATTATATATTATTAACATACAATAATGTATTGTCTTTAGAGTTCTATAAATTTAATGCAGTAAAAACACTGCATATGAAGCATCTTTTAAATTTTCATTTATGGTATTTTATGATAAGAATTCTTCATGTTGTTTTTAATTTTGAGGCACAATACAGGTATATTACTATAATACCTTTATCCTATGAAAGTTATTGACAGTCTGGGGCCTGCAGTGAATCTTTTTTATCAACACAATGTATTCTCAAGACCCTTTTCATGTCACGCCATGATTTTACAAAAACAACATGACAAGACCTTTGAACTAAATTCTGTGTTCTCTTTATGGTAAATTTACCTAATCAAATACGTGCATGGGTTGACTGCATACAGTTAATCAAATTTCTCAATATATATCCAGTGACGTTTGTTTGGAAATTGAGTCCACCGTGACAGGGGAAATCAATAACTTTAATCGAATTGAGTAAATATCAAAATTTGGAGAGACAAACATTGGAAATCTTTCCCCACATTCAGGTTAACCATGAAGCCAATTTACTTTAACTCTTTGGTTCTCAAAAACAATGACAATCACTGCTCCCGTTTCTTTTTTATTTCAGTGTCAATGTTATGGCATGCAAAGCTATGAAACATTATTTTCAAACATTTTGTTTTTACTATCATTCAGAAAACCAAACTGCATTGAAAAACCAAAGGCCTTGTTTTAACCCAAAGTGTTAAAATTCAAAATTATTTATTTTCATTATGTTTGGGGGCCATGCTTTATAAGCATTTTGCTTTTTGTAGTCCAACCATATTTTGCTGTATGTAGATCTTGATTTATCAATATGTATATTTCTTTTGTAATATGTTTGCTTTTATGGTGAAATAAATTGAATAGAACTGAAAAAAAAAATGGCTGCTACCATATAGCCATTGTTTTCGTCTATTGACAGAAAAGGATCAGAAATTATCTAAAAGAAATCGTAATGTTAACAAAAACATTTGAAACCTTTTTAACTAGTAATAAAGCACATAAGATGAAATCTGGATATCAAAGCTATTTCAGTATAGGTTTAAAGTATAATACTTCAATGCTGCTTAAAATAATAACTGCTGACTGCACAGTGAAAGCATGCTTAAGCAAAGATCCTAACAAATATAATTGGTAGTTGAATTCCAGAAATCTTCTAGTACTTAAAGTGATTACCGGTACACAATGGTAAAAAGAAATTGATATATGATTGAGAATAGAATTCTAAGAAGAATAACATTAAAAATATGATAATTTTCAGTCAAAATCAATGCATTTTGGCTAATTATCTCACAAAAATTCAAGAGTCAACCAAAAATTTGAGTATGAGGCATTGCAGATGTGCTGCACGCTAGACTGTACAATATGTATTATACCTTGCGCGCATTTTGCTAGAATTGCGCGACAAGGTACCCACTTTGACGTCATTTTGACGTCAAAGTGGGTACCCAGTTGAAACTGGGTCACAGCTGAGAGGTCAAAAATATCCTGAAATCTGCCTGACTGTACAATGAAAGCATGCTTAAGCAAAGATCCTAACCAATATAATTGGTAGTTGAGTTCCAGAAATCTTCTAGTACTTAAGCTTATGTATAATAATCCAATTTTTTTCTGTTGTTCTTTTTAACTGGTAATAAAACACATACATGTAAGATGAATCTGGATATTAAAGCTACCTCCATGTTTAAAGTATAATATTTTAGAGCTACTTAAAAATAATGACTGCCCGACTGCACAGTGAAAGCATGCTTAAAACAAAGATCCTAACAAATATAAATGGTAGATGAATTCCAGAAATCTTCTAGTACTTAAGCCTACAGTATACAATAATCTAATTTATTTTGTTATTTGCAATAAACAAAGGAAGATACCACGGGAAGAAACAAGATTACATGAATGACCTACAAGTGCATCATGCATGGTATACTGCGTGCACCACTCACTAGAAGAAAATCAACATGATAGCACTTAGAGGTTTAATAAAATTACAAAGCGTTCTGCATCAGCCTCTGTTTAGCTTTCGAAGATCTGCGGCTGCACATCAATGACATTCCCTGACACTGTCTAACGTGTCAGAAACGAAAGCGCGAATGCCTCACCCAACAGTCAGCAAAGAGGCAGCCCGATGATTCCCCCCACTTGGCCGCTCGGCATATAGCGTTCACGTGCAGGTGGGCCCCTGCACATAAATAACGCTTAAGGACATGGGAGGCCATTCAAATATTGATTGTGTTTCCTGCTGCAACAAGGGTTAGGTACTGTACATTGTGTGATTGGTGCTTTCTAAATACAAATTGGCAAGGGAAAACATTACTTAACATTAAATGAAATCCTCCTGCAATTCATGACGTCAGCTGGATATCAGCATCTTCCTTTTTATGTTTGATCCAGACTTTGTCGCCAAATTTACAAAATTTGGCAAGATAAAGAAAATGCCATAGTTTGGTCCCCAAAAAGGAATTTGAAGTTACATGTATCAATATCATCTCCTGAAATCACAAGGTTAAATGAGGCATTTCGCCTTTACACACGAAGCCAATTTTCTGGGGGGTTTTCACATATATTCATGCAATCATTTAAACCCTAATCAGTCTCGACTTACTCATAAAATGGCAATGCACAAAAGCTTAATTCATGAATAATGAGCTTGCTCCATTACACATGCTACACATAGGATCAGATAATAAACAAGGTCATGGAATATAGGTAATAACTAATAACTCTAATCTGCTGGGAGTCAGCAGGACATTTAATCATACACGACATCAATCCTCTGGACACAGCATATATTCAAATATTCACTAGATAGGGGTGAGCTGTAGGTCCCCTATGTTATTTATCTTCTACAAGAGATGTGATGGAGCGATATGTGCAAGTTCGCATATGAAGCAGCAACTCCCTGGGGTTTGTTTTTAGGTACACGTCTTAAAGTGAATGATATGAGGTGGAAAAAAAAAAAGAATGTCGAGGCAAAAATATATCTTTTGCCTCTTGCCTGCAAAAAGGACGGGACCAATCACATTCTTATAAAGTCAGTGGAAAATATGATGTCCAAAATTTGTCTGCATTACTTTTAGCAAAACTGCTTTTAGTTGAGCATTGACATGTTAACCCATAGAGGTACAGTGTCTCCTTTAGGAGATGCTTTTGCAGTATCTGTTGGTCCAGAATGCTGGGCATTACACATTAAACATGAGCAGAAAGAGAAAAATTCATTGAAAAATTTGAGTCCATTTCCCATGCTGTATAGTGTGGCATTCTCAAATTGTAACTAATCATTAAACTTTCTAAGTTGGCAATGCAGTGCATATTATATAATCCCTCTTTCAGCATTCAAATTGGCAATTTTACATTACATTTTACAATTACATGTATAATTCATTTTGGTTCATGTTATATCTATATAATTTTTTTAAAACTATGTAAGAGTGGAAAAAAAATAATAGTTTTTGTGCCAATTTGAGGACTGAAGATGATTAATTTAGACCTCAGGATAGCTCTGTACTTCTATGGGTTAATGCACATGTGATAGTCATAAGTGGTTAGCCGCACCACATGTGAACACTACAAAAAAACGTAGTTTGCCGCTAGATATCTGAATGAGCCTTAAAAGAGCAGTAGACTTGTAGAGCATGTGATGTCCCTGGATTGAAACAAAGTAAACAGACACCACACTCTTTGGTTAAGGCAGTAGTAGTGCAATACAAGGCTCCTAGGACAGCATTCAAAGCTGTAGGTCAAATGATTGCTCATAACTGCTTTCATTGCAGCTGGATAAATCAAAATCATATCATATTCTAATTTAAATAAAAATGATCAAACTTACTGGCCACAGTTTTGAATAGTTATTTAAATTAATGGAGTCAATGGGTTCACATCTGCAGTAGACAACAATTATGCTAGAATATGAACAAAAGGAAGATGTGAGTATATAAAATAAACTTACAACATGGAGAAGCAGAAAAAACCATATGATTTCAAGAAAACATACCAATTTTTTTTATTGGAAATTATGCCTTTTAAATCTTATACAGCTTTTAGACAGTATAGCTACATGTATATGTATGACAATTTGTCTGATGAGGCATTAGACCACATTGTGTTACAGTTTGTCTCCTATTAGTCCTTACATCACTCTGTCTGCTGAGGGATTTATAGCCTTCTGGCTCTCAGTAGTGGGTACATGCATCTTTAGTTTCTCATGGTTATCAAAATCTGATGATTTTCAGAAGACCATAGTTCATTTAACCCATTCATGACAGGAATTATTTAAAACTTAATTTGATCAGCTTTTATTCTTCAAATTGGCAACACCAACGTTTTTTTTTTTTTGCTACATTTTTCTTATAAAACGTTGTGTATCTAAAATGAATATAAATTAACAGAAATTATGAGAAGCCAAAAGCTGCCAATTTGCAGGGGAAAATGGTGATTTTAAACTTTCTATCACATTGCCAATTTAAGGATTTTAATGCTTATTTTCCATTAAAAATTTTTCAGCATCAAACAACGAATACTGACGCAACCAAAATGGGCACAGTTTGTGTAGAATTTTTTGCTCTTTCTGCTCATGTATTTGGTATGATTTTTAGGGCTTTGCATCAAAAGATATTAGGCCAAACCACAAAATGTGGACCTCTGTCACAAATGGGTTAAATAATTAGGGTCAATATGTTTACATCTATGGTAGACAGCAGTTTAAACTGAAGAAACTACAAAGCAAAATGGACTTGTTAATAATTTTTGCATGAACAAACATTTTTGAGAGTTTTAACATGAAAAGATGCATGTTTGGAGCCAGAAGGGCGTTACACTTGTTTAAAGTTATAGGAGTTAATGCCCTTTTGGCTCTGAACAGACGATAGAGTCCAAAATAAGGCCCAAATTCCCAGAAGTCTATTTCAAACCAAGGTTTAGACCATTGTTTATGTATATAAAATAAGCGTTAACAGGAATAAATGAGTGTATAAAAGCATATTACTGGCTGTCCCCTGGACAAGAGGACATGCATATGTTGCACTTTTGAAAGTTTAAACCATATAAACCTCATTTGTGAATTCAAGCCTATGTGTTCATCCTGGATTTATCTTCCTGAGCAGAAGAACATTAACACATTGCCTATGGGTCAATGTATTAATTCTATGAGAATGAGCAAATTTGATAGCCAGTGGTTTAAGAGTGCAACCCACATTACACATTCCACTTCTAAAGCCCTTTTTGCAGTCTACATGACAATCTCATTATATAGGGATCTTATTCCCACTCACATGTGGGTGTTAGGGATTTTGTATATGAGACTGATTTCAGTGACCTTATCTCCAATAAGACTATCCTTCTTTAAACTGTAACATGCAAGAAATGGTGGGTTCCTGTGTGAAACCTATGGGCAGGGCTTGACACTAAGGGGCACCTGGGACATGGGCCTATGAAATTATGGTCCACCACTCCCTCCCCCCCCCCCCCATTTTGAAAATCTTAGCATGGGGCTAGTTCATATCCTAAAAATTCAATCCAGAGCCCTAACAAAAAGAGATGGTGTTGAGCATTGTGATGGGATGGGCAGAATTTTATATTCAATGGATTAAAAATGTCCCATTTTAGACCAAACAACTCAAAGCCTTTCTCCCACACAGATATATTTTCTTCAGAATCCTCTCAAAGGATTATGTATGAAAATGTCAAATGAATATATTTTCTTCAAAATAGGCTATTAAACTAGTCTGCTGAGGGTATTAATCTAATATCTTCGCAAAATTTCAAGACATATTGGATCTCTACTAACAATGTCTGATATTTGTTTTCCCCAATGTTAATGTGAACGAAGGAAAAATACATCGGAAAACAAAAATTTAGGAGGCCTGACACTTAACCCATAGAGGTACAGTATCTCCTTTAGGAGACGCTTTGGCAGTATCTGCTGATCCAGAATGCTGGGCATTACACACTTTACATGAGCAGAAAGAGAAAAATTCACTGAAAGTTTTGAGTCCATTCCCAATGCAGTATGTTGTTGCATTTTCGAATTAGAGCAGTTTAAATGTAACTAATCATTAAACTCTTTAAATTGACAACGCAGTGAATATTATATAATCACCATTTCTGTGTTCAAATTGGCAGTTACAGCTTAAATTTTGCAATCATAATTCATTTTGGTTCAAGTTATATCTATATTTATTTTTTTCAAATTATGTAAGAGTGGAAAAAAATAATATTTGTTGCCAATTTGAGGATTGAAGATGATTAATTTAGACCTCTAAAAAGCTCTGTACTTCTATGGGTTAAAGAAACTATCTCATTTATGGTTTCTTAATTTGTTTGGCAAATGTGCATTATTTGGTCTGCCAAGAGCCACTGAACTGGTAACTCATGTGCTTATACTTCAAGCTAATGCCTCTATGGCTGCATGTAACCAAATTACACCTTTCATTGAAAATGAAAATACATATATTTCAATACAGAGTTAATACCTTTTTGCTCTTACGATATACCCAAATATATACTGGATACACTAAACTCGTACATTTCCCTTCACTAAAGAAATTTATGACTGCATCCTCCCAGACCTAGAAAATGGATGAAATATAATCATTCTGATGGCAATATAATACCTCTATACTTTTTTCTACCTTCTGCTTGGTATTCATTTTCAACAATCCAGAACAAAATAATAATCTCAGGCAAGACAGCAATGAAACAGAATTACATCACGCTGCTTTATCATTTTTTTATTTCAGCACATTTACGTCATACATTCAGCTTATCATGATGACAAAAGCTATTTTGGGTTTTCACGGCTAAAAGCACACACTTGCTGTACTCTTTGAAAATTATCAACACCGTGCATTTAAATACAGACTGCTTTAAATAACAACTATTCTACACTGCATAGATTTGCACACGCATGTGTAAGCATCTAAAATGCTAAAATGCCATATTCCACTGAATTACATATTATGCGCAATTGAACAGAATCACAGAAAGTGTTATAAGAAACGAGGAATACAAGTAGTTTGTCAGTCTTGGGTTCTTTCACATTTGGCTGAATCTTCAAGCTGTTTCTCACTGTATGGTTTTCTCTAAAGGAAATAATACCCAAATGATCAGCTGTTTGCCTCTATGCCATGCATGTATTTTTTTCAAGTGCAACTGGAAATTTATCAAGGGCAAGCAAAAGTGGTAAAATGGCGCATAAAGTCACACTTAAATGTTTAAAAAATGCAATGGCAAGTTTCCTGAAAATGATATTTTTGTTTCTACTTTTGGTTAAAGAAAATAAGTTAGCCTCTTGAGTTAATAAAAACAATTCTAACATCAAATGCTAATGAAACTTTTAGACATTTTCAAATGATCTGCAAGTTTCTTTAAGTTTTCCATCTTCTTGCATTAAAATCAAACCCCAATCAACTTAAATAAATTGGCAGAATTTCAAAATCTAAGAATATTTTGAAAATAAAACTTCAGTTGAATAAAGTGAACGAAGCCACTAATTCTCCAAGGAGGGGCTTCCTGTCACAAGAAATAAACCCCTCGATTTGCAAACTGAGCTTATCCTCTGAAACATAGAACCTTTGTCGGTGGGGCACACTTATTAGCAGATGGCGCCAAAAATTGAGCGTTGCCATGGCGACCGGAGTGATGCGATCATTGGAGGCTTGCAGGCAGCACATTAAGAGGAGATCAAGTTGATTAGAAATGAGAGAAAAGAAAGACAGAGAGAGAAAAGAGAAGGGGAGAGACAGGGAGAGAAGGAGAGAGGGGGGAAGAGCAATAGCCAGGGGAATCAGTTACATCATTATAGAAGGTGGAAGAAGCTTGAATTATAAGGCATTGTTTACATGAGAATCTACAAAGGGTAAGATATTATGATTAAGATATACACTGTAATACAGTACTGCTATGTTTTTTCTTCTCAAAAGCAGTATACAACATACTACACATTATGCGAGCTCGTCCTGTTTTCCAAAGCCGTTATCTTCAGCAGAAAATATTGAGTACTGGAGGAAATTTAACCGTATCAAATGAAACAAGCCAATAACCACAAAGGCTTATATACTGTGATTGATAGAGAAAGACATTTCTCTGCTCAAAGAACATATATCATGTACACCATTAGAAACCTTGTTCAAACATTTAGTATTTCTAATAATCTCCTATGAAGTTCCAGAAAGGATTTAACTTTGTGTCAATTTCAAATACTGGTAAAAACAAGTCGATGCCCAAAAGCCTCAGATTCTGTGATGAACATAACACAATGTTTTTCTTCTGAACACAAAATTTCAGTCAAGAAAGATACATGTATTATTCATTCGGTCCAAGTTCAATAATGACAAAGATATAATTCAAAATCTGAACTTACTGTTGATACTTACTGCATCCCATCAAAACGTAACAGAATCCAACCAACAGTAAGTTTGGATTTTGAATTATAACTTAGTCATTATACAAAATTTCAATATTTTAAAAGATGTAATCTTTTGGCAATATCAAATGAGTGGAAAAGGGAAGCAACTCCAAGTTAAATACAATGAGTCAATACCCTTTCCTATCTAAAGGATGCAATATCGCATGAGTTAAAGCACTCTTGACAGACAATACTCAGGACTGTCCTTTGTTCAAAGATGATATCTCTCTCTCAGACAACGTCATTTGCCAAGTGCCAGACATGACTTTGGGCTCCTGGCGCCAGGGTCTCACTTTATCCTTTACTTTCTCCATTCTCCTTTAAAACTTTTTCTGCTGAACTCATTTTTAGGGAATAATAATGACAATTGTTATTTCTTATATTTTCTTGAAATTCTGATATCCTTTGTATAGTTATTAATGATGATAATTATTCTAAAGATGTTGTTCAGGTATCCCAGCCGTTCTCATGTTCCCTGCCTGGTACACTCGTAAAGGAGAAAACTAACTACTGGTAATTACATGTATGACAATAATTGTTTAATTTAATTGTACAATTTTTACAATATTCGACAGTAGTTGGCAAAAGGTTAAACTGTCAGAATGTAAGGAAAGTGTTATAGAGGGTTGATTTAATAAATACCAGCACAACATAATATGTTTTTCTCTGTTAATATTGACCTTTGCTAACAGCCAGTGGGAGAAGATAGATATGTCCGTTTTGCCAATAATCAAATATACATTTGCGAGTCTAAATTGTTCACTGTGCGGCAAATTGACCCCAGAATATATTTATACGATGAAAGTTTTTCCAGAGGACACTACGGATGTTACTGAATTATCTACAGAATTATACAAAATTTGACATTTGAGGCATTTGGAGGTTTCCCAGTTTCCTCAAATATTTATTGATCTCTGCATTTCTTCATTTCCATCTCTCTGTCTCTGTGTTTTTTCATTTCCTTATGTCTGTCTTCCCCTTTTTCTCCCCCAATAAATCTCTTGAGTCATACATTTCTACTACTTCCCCCCCCCCCCCCCATATATCTCTCCTTTCCCTTCTCTCTTGCTCTCTCTCTATTTCTTTTCCTTTCCCTCTCATTTCCTATCATTCCCTTTCCATCTCTGTCTCTCTCTTCTCCTTTCACCTCACAACTCCTTCCTAACTGTATCTCTTACTTTCTCTTTAATCCTTCATCTCTTCACCATATTAAAAATGTATATGATTCTATAAAAATATAATTCTATTTTTTTAACATTGGAGGCAATTTGTCTTTTTCTACTGTCTAATAGAGTATCTATAACAGTTATCCATTCCCTTTTCTCTCATTTATTATTCCCCCTTCCATCTCTCTCTCTCTCTCTCTCTCTCTCTCTCTCTCTTCTCTTCTCTTCTCTTCTCTCTCACCTCACAACCCCCTCCTATGTGTATCTCTTACTTTCTATTTAACCCTTAATCTCTTCATCCATTTACAATGTATATAATTCTATAAAAACTATTTCTTTTTTTAACATTTACCTTAGGCAATTCGTCTCTTTCTAAGTCTAATACAGTATCCATAATACATCTATCCATTGTATCTAGGCTGAAAAGAGAGTGAATACTATGAAACATAGTTCCAACCACCCGATTTCTGGTGACTCATACACATGTTTATCACTGCTCTGGGATTAAACTATGATTGTGAACGGAGGTTTGGGACATATCCTTCCTCATGAAAGTGTTCTTTGATTAAAAATTCAATTAATCATTGGCCCCCCCTGGCCTGAAAATCTGTGTAAGTCGATACGAAAAGTGCTGTAGCTCCCGCCATGAGATGAAATATACAAAGACCGTCATACAAACAATATATTCAGGACTAGTATCGTTGACATCTTCTACTCTGGGGCAGACAATACGTGACCCACATGAACAGTGAGATTTGTATAATGTATCTTTGGTATGTATTCCCTTCGTACTGCACACAATGATAATGTGATGTGTGAGAATACATAACAAAGACAACCCACTTACTACAAGAATGTCTTATCCAGGGTTGTGAATCCATACAAAATATTAAATTTTCATTTCTTTTCAACTTATTCCATCATACATTAAGTACAATTAAAGATCAACCCAGTTTACACCAGACTATTTAATCCAGGGTTGTGAATCCATACAAGAAAACTTTCTTTCTTGCAACTCCAAATATGCCCATAATCTAAACACACAGATTAACTCCATTCACACAAGACTACTCAATTCAGGGTTGCAAATCCCTAAAATTGCAATGAATTTTAAGAGCTCTTTGACTCCCTTTTACTCAATCACCAAACCTGTTCACACAATATTAATCTAAGATTATGAATCCATGCAACCACATTGCCTGGGTTAAATCTACAATGTAGTCCCATCTTGTACACCCAAGCAGCCAGTAACTATACATAGCACTTCATGCCATACGTACATACTAAAAGAATGAATTTATCTGTAATTAAATAATAGTTTTTCAAGGAGATGGTAATGCCTTGGAATAGCATGAGATTTATTTCTACCTTGCCCTTTGGATTACATTACTTTAAATACACTATACAATACATACAGTACACTGATCAATTCAAAATCCTTGACGGTAAGTAAGCTAGCCACTGCTACCTAAAATGTCTTCTACCCCCATCCCAACTATCCACTCCAATACCTACCCCCTCCCCCCCCCCCCCTCCCCACCAACCCCATAAACCCAGACACACACACTCACACACACTCACACACACGCACACACAACAGCCTATCGACCTATGAAAAATTCATGATGTCTGCAGCATCATGCTCCAACTTCAAAATGGCATTCTCCTATTTCAGTAATCTTAATGACAAATAAAACAGTCATTTCTATCCCTTGCAGGCATCAACGAATACATTTGACACTTGATAGCAGACATCTTACATTTGCATTTCAGACTGATATAACTGAATTGTAACCAATTTATTTCTTGATATGATAAAATGGATGAATTAGGCCTACATTATTAGAAATTGCTTTTTCTATACTCAAAGTTAACATGCCTTTATGTCGTCGTCAATTTTATGAACTGGTGAATCCGTGCACATGCACAGAAACATGCAATGGAGAAAGAAAATTGTACAAACGATCAAATAGTGTTTGAATGGCCATTGCTTTCTTATTCTGTAATAATATATATGGTAATATAAACCATTTCAAAATTAAATTTTTCTTTTAATGTATGTATTTCGATACTTGATATTATGCAAAGAAAGAAAACTCTGTTATCTAACAACACCTAAATCTATAGGTTCAAGTTTCTGCACACCGCACATGGATTCATCGTTCGTAAAAACCGCGAAGAAAGATGCATGTAAAACCAAAGGAAAGCTTTTGCATAAGTTTTCACATCATGATATTCCCTTCAGAGCTTTTTTTTTCTAGTTTTTAACTAGCTCTTTTTTTTTTTTTTTTTTTGCTTTCCTGAGCTAAATCCCTCGCATCTCCCATGTATTATTGTCACCAAATCCCACCATCATCCACAATAGTCCCATAAGTTGTCATGGCTACCCCTCCTCGGGTGAACATCCTCCCGACCCATCCACCCACATACCTACACCTCCACTCTCAATCTCCTCCGAGTCGTCTCGGAATAGACGGTGATCCCAGGGAAAGCAATATCAAAATGGGCACAATCCTGTAAAGCCGTTTGGAAATGAGATCAGAAATCTGCCTTTCTTTTAAATCTTTTTTTTTTCCCATCAGAGGCTTTTTACAGAAGTCACTGACCTGGTTCAATTCGGCTTTTCATCTGCATCATCTGCTTGTGTCTGCAATTGGACAATTTGGTTAGTTTGTTTATTTGTCTGTTTCTTTCTGTCCTTCTGGGCAAGAAGCCTATGAAACGATAAAGATGTGCCTATCCTGTCCTTGCAAGCTTGCAACCTCTTCATGATCATAATATACTTTCTCCCCCCCCCCCCCCCCGCCCATATCCCTTCCTCCCTCTCTCCCTCCCCTTCATCTTTTCTCTCTCTCTTTATCTCTCTCTATCTCTCTATCCCTCTCTCTCTCCCTCTCCCTCTCTCCCTCTCCGATGTCTATTTA
The DNA here is from genome assembly GCA_029962745.1 of Echinometra lucunter. Lineage (NCBI taxonomy): Eukaryota > Metazoa > Echinodermata > Echinoidea > Camarodonta > Echinometridae > Echinometra > Echinometra lucunter. The sequence continues at coordinate 20,266,958 of CM057170.1, forward strand.
TCATTTCTCTCCCTCCCTCTCCTCTTCCTCCTCATCTCTCTCTCTCTCTCTCTCTCTCTCTCTTAATCTTAGTGGTTGTTTTTCACATTTCACATTATATTTTGCACCTTTAGTTCAAATGCTGAGCATGTATCTGAATGCAATATCAATACATTAGAAGATCTATCCATTTTTCACAAGAATGATTCAATATTATGAAATGCAAAATATTTCAAGTCAATATTAAATACAATTTTCAATACCATAATGAAACATTTCTTAAATGATGACACTGCAAGCCAAATCACTCACAAAATATTTATCATTAAGCCAATTTTAATAGCCTTTTTTTACTTAATCACATCTTATCAAAACATAAAGCAGTACAAACACATGACACAGTCATTTGGTACAAAAGCCACAAAAAAAATCTTCATGTTAATCACCTCACATCTCCAAAAATGGAGTATTGATCTGAGACTAGGGCTAAATCTCATGTCTATTTATTCAAGCTCTGAGTACATGACTCATGTTGAAATACGCTCCCAACAAAGAAAGATCGACCACAAATCTTGCACGGAGACGTGCGATCCAACAGTTTTCAGGAGAGAGTTCTAGACGAGGAGAGGGAATTACCCCGGGGCATCGACGACGAGGGAATATGACCCGCCGCACTCGGTGGTTGCATAAAATGCAGCCATTATTAGCATCCGTCAAAAGGAGCTTGCTCAGATCGGTATGGGTGGGACTGAGGAATTAGTCATAGATGACTTGAGCACAAAGGGATCATTTCTGAAGGGCGATTGTGAGAAATTTGAGGGAAATTTGAGGGTAATTTGATGATTTACGACAGTGAGAAGATATATGGCAGTACATGAGAGATAACTGTACTTCCAGATGGGGGAATCATGCCAATTGTTGATAAGAAGGAGCACATCACAAAGATAATAAAGTTAATGTATGCAGTTCTCAAATCAACAAATGAGTCACAGTCTAGCATATGCCTGCTTGTTCATTCTACATTAATATCTTACAAAATGCCCAAGATATCAAAATAATGGATATCTTGTACAACTTTGTTCTCTCATCCACTGTACTGATGTAAGAAACAGCTGGTATAATAGTGTAATCATACTTTATGAGTAACAAACTTAATGAGTAAGATAATATGTTCAAATTAGTCAAAGATGACGATATTTTTAGTGATACTACTGCTCTATTCACCAAATATGAGCCAATTCTTCAACATCTTCTTTAGATATCTCAACTTCACAGCAGTGATGCCCTTCAGACATTAGGGACAAAAATTATGATTTTATTTTCTTTGTCTAAAAATCACTTATCCTTTTTCATCCTTTATCATTCAGTTCTCTTCTTTTTCTTTTTCTTTTCAATAGATTATGTTTCTATCCATCTCCCTCTGTTGCTTTTTCAATTTCTCTCTAGACTGCTCTTTTTCATTCTCTTCCTATCTGTTCTTTTTGAAACATGTTCACTTGTTCATGTATCTATCTGTCTCTCCAACTCTGTGTATCTCTCTCTCTCTTTCTCTCACTCTCTCACTTTCCCTCCTTCCCTCCCTCCTTCCCTCCTCTCCTCCTTCTCTCCCTCTCTCCCTCACTTTCTGTCCCTCCTCATCTCCTTTTCCACCCTTCCTCCTCCTCTTCTTCTTCTTCTTCTTCTTCTTCTTCTTCTTCTTCTTCTAGCTCTTCTTCTTTTATTCCCCTTCCTCCTCCTCCGCCTCTTCCTCCTCTTCCTCCCACTCCCTTTCTCTAATGCTCTCTTTCATGTCTTCTTTCTTCCTTAAACACACATATCTCCTGTGGCTCCTTGGACTTAAGGGATTGAAGCTTGACTCTACTAATGCAATGGACCATTCCTTCAGGGGCCGAAGAAAGAAAATCTCTAAACACTTAGCAATAGAACGCTTTCGCGCTAAAGTACATTACAGTTGAAGCTACCTAGCAATAAACATTTACAACGTAGAAGCTAAAATGAAATGACCTTTAAGAATAAACTTCTCCCCATTTTCTTACTTACAAAGAATCATAAACTCTTTCCGATGAACCACTTTTCATTGATCGAAGCAGACCCCTTGCATAAATACACAATAGCATACAGTAATGTACTCTAATATCTGTAAGTTGAGTTGGCAAAGATATCTTTTAAACACTGGAACTAAAATACACATGTGCCTACATAATCAAACATTCTTTTTTTCCTAAATGCTTTCCAAAAAAAAAAAATTCCTATCATAATAAAGATCTTAGCTATTTTGGTGAAAGTTTTCAGGACATCACAAGGCTCAAATTGAAAATATATATATATTACATATATATACTAGTATATATATATATATATATCACAAATAAACAAACCATTTCATTGAGACAAAAGCTAAGGTAGTAACTAACTTTTGAATCTCTCTTTCAGCATTTGTGAATAGGGCTTCTTAAATAAAGAGAAAAAAAACAATGTAGAAGTGAATAAATGAGGATTTAGGTTTGATCTTACAATCAGCAAAGGATCATTTTTGCAATCTAGATGGAATTATACTCATGTATCTTTATCATAGTACAGTACATACATAATTCTTTTTTCTTTTTTTTTTCTTTTTTGATGGGGGAAAGTACTTTGGCCTTACATTACAAGATATTTTTGCGATCGTTCTGGCAAGGTTAACTGTTGAATAACATCATCAGACAAATGTCCGAGTAGATCTTCATCAAACACGAGGCTGTACTATATGTTTGCTGAGCCACAGTGATGGATTCTAGTATAAGGGGGTGCTTTCAGAAGCATGAGGTTTAACCCGTAGGAGTACAGTGTCTCCTTTTAGAGATACTTTTGCAGTATCTTCTGATCCAGATTGCTAGGACTAATAACAAATTACACATATACAGAAAGACCTAACAAATCATAGGGAATTTAAAACCTATTTCCAAAGGGGTATGTTGTACCATTTAGGAATAAGAACCATTTAATTGCAGCTACTCACTGCACTTGCTGAATTGGCAATGCAGAGTAAAATATAGGATCACAATTTTCAGGTGCAATTTGACAACTTTCTTGTTAAAATTTGCAATTTTTATTCATATTAGTTCATATTATATACATTTTTTTTTTTCAAAATCATGTTGAAGTGAAATATAAAAACAATTGGTGCCAATTTGAGGAAGGGAAAGCTGATTAAAGGAATATGAAACCCTGGGGAAAAATCAATAATAAACAGAGAGGATACAGAGAAGCAATTTTTTAATATTCCATCAAAATTGGTTACGAATTGAGAAAGTTATGAAACTATGAAAAGTCTCAATTTACTTTCTATGGCTATCCTCGGATTGGCAATGTTGCTTCAAAATGGCAGGTTTTGGACAACTGTCAATATGTTTTGTACACAAAATTTCACATTTTCTCCATTAAATTTAAAGATGGTGCTTGTCTCTTTAGAGCTATAGAAGGGTTACATTCTCCTTTAAATAAGACCGTTAAAAAAATTTTCTAATGCTATGGGTTAAAAGGGAACAATCAACCCATTTTTTTTCTCTGTACCCTGTAACTACCCTCTAAAAGAGTAATTACTGGTGTACATGTGTAACTTCCCTCAATATTCACTCAGCATCCACTCCTAAACACTGACATGACTCACAGGGGAGTGAAGATAAGCTGTGAAGATGTAGAGAACTAGAGATGCATTTTGATAACAAATAAATCATTAACCGGTGTTCGGTTCCGTGCAACAATTTCTTTTTTTTTTTTAATACTGAAGAAAAATACCATGCAAGATGATCTCCATAATCCATGGATCACTCATAATCTATTCCTATTGCTGTGTTAAAGTACAGGATTTTATCAGAGTGGTCTAATTAGGGTAAGCTGTAATGGGAGCAGAATAATACTTAACATAATATGTTTGCAAATATAGGTTGTTTCTATGACAACTAAAGACTTTCTAAAAGAGCCATCAGTTATTTCTATTCATCACTGCCTAGAAATATGTATTATTTAGCTTTCAACCTTTCCTATCTCATCCTGTAGATCTAGGCATTTATCATCCTCCTTATTTTCATGAATGTAATTGACATTTATATTGAACTTGTAGTACAATCATGTCACTTGATAGATATCACTTACAACTGCAGGGTAAACCTTTTGTATAACATAAAAATTCAGCAGCAGTCTTCTTACAGGAAGTTGTTAAAGTTCAGTGTTGCAAATCAAGTCACGGTAGGAAAGTTATATGATTTGTAGTGAATGCACAATTCACAAAAGGAAGTCTTTTGATTTCATTAGGCGATAATTCTTCTCTCCCAAACATGTACAGTCAACAATATTAACATAAAATCTATACCAAACAAAATTTATTTAAAATGCACTAAGAACCATTCAGGTGGTACCATAACAAATTCACCCAATACAGTGGAAATGCATTATAAAGAGGTCTGATATACATGTAACAATATTCCTGATATAACAAGGTAATATCCTGGTCCCAGCTCTTTATATATTGTTTTTTTTCAATCTGTTATAACAAGATTCCTGCAATAACAAGGTAATTTTGATGGTCCCAAGGAACTTGTTATATCGAGTGTCCATTGCAACAAATAAAGCTATTTAGAAAAGCTCTATAGTCATGTAAGTTTACCAATGATAACCCATAGAGGTACAGTGTTACCTTTAGGAGATGCTTTTGCAGTATCTGTTGGTCCAGAATGTTGGGCAGTACGTATCATACATGAGCAGAAAGAGAAAAATGCACTGACAAATTTGAGCCCATTCCCATCACTGTATGGAGTGGCGTTCTCGAATTAGAGCAGTTTAAGTGTAACTAATCATTAAACTCTTTAAATTGGCAATGCAGTGAATAATATATAATCTCTATTTCCGTGTTCAAATTGGCAATTTCTGATTCAATTTTACAATTATATTTCATTTTGGTTTATGTAAACATGGGAAAAAAATGATTTGTATTGCCAATTTGAGGATTGAAGATGATTAATTTAGACCTCAAGAAAGCTCTGTACTGCTATGGGTTAATACTGTTTGGAGGTATCAGTTTCCACATTTTATCACATATGATTCATTCCTTTGTTTTCCATGTTTCTAAATAAAACAACTCTCATCTCCAAGAAGATATAAATGTACACATGTACTTGTCTACATCAACACATGACCAGTACTAATGCTACTTCCAGAACAATCCGACTAATAAGAAAAATCTTTATGACTCATCCCCCATCAAATTGGCAATCAACTGCTCCATCCTCTAAGAAAACAGCTCCCATTCTCCGTCAAGACATATGTGGTTCGATACTAAATGCCTTGACAGATAACCCAATTTAGCGCCAACAACACCCGTCTGCACCTAATATTAATGATTTGAGACGATATGGGATATGTTTCGAAAAACAAGCCGAGGCTGTGAAGAATGGTGGGAAGAATATATTCCTAGGACTGGATAAAATGGAAGAAAGAAGATACATTAGGGTTTGAAGTCATTCTTGATTTGACTTAAAACAAAAATTCCCACTGGCATAAATCCGTTTTTTAAGGAGTGGGGGGGGGGGGGATGATCACCTTTTTTTGCCGATTTTTTTTCCCATGAACTCACACTTAAGTATACACACACACACACACACCCTTATTTCACCCGCACAGACCCCCCACACACATTATATTATTATTTTGCAAGCGAGTGAAAAATGACTTTTATGGTTTTTAAGAGCGTTTCAAATAAAAATTCCACGATATGACCGTCATTTATGACATTTTTATAAAAAATTCACCAACTGATTAATTGCAATATCATTTTTTCCTCAAAATGAGGGGGGGTGTTTGTAAAAACCATACCCCCGTCTCGAAAAAGTGGGGGGATATATCACCCCCATCCCCCCCCCCCCAGGATTTACGCCAATGAAAATTCCCTTCCCCCCAAAAAAAAAAAAAAAAAATGATAATAATAATAATAAAAGCTGATGAAGTGAAGGATGAAGAGGAAAATATACTCATGATCAAACAAAATGGAGGATAGAATATGCTATCAGGCATGAAGTCTCTCTGGGTTTGAATAATGACTGGAACTGCCTCCTCCCCTCTTAATTTTTTCAAATAATAAAAATAAATAAATAAGTAAATGAATGAATAACTAAATATTATAAAATAGATAAAGAAAGAAGGCCACAAGATAGAAAGAAAGAAGAAGAAAAAAGGGATAAGAGAAAAAAGGAAAAAAGACAAAAGAAAGAAAGAAAAAGGAAAAAGGAAAGGAAGGAATAAAGAAAGAAAGAAAGAAAGAAGAAAGAAAGAAATGAATTAATGAATTGTAAATAGCTCAGAAAGTGAAGGGAAATGTTTTCTCCTGACTGGATAAAATGGAAGATAGAGGATGTTCTCTAGGGACTGATGTCTTTCTTGCTTTGACTAACGACTCAAATCCTGAGGATGAATGGGTTTTAGATCTGATTCAAGACGCTGATGAGGTAATTGATCCCGCATGTGACGTTATCCAATTCAAAAGCGATTACTGAAATTATCCTCTAATGAGACTTTCAAGGCATCTTCATACCCCTTTTCTCCATCAACACGCCACAAATAAACCTTCCCTTTTTCATTCTTGATGCTCTCCTAAGATTATCGTTTCAAACAAACTTCTGAATAATTGCTCTTTCCATTTACTTGATGATCCCATCTTCAGCTAACTTTCACACCATTTAGAATCCTACATTGTTCCCCTTTGCGCAACCAAGTTTAAAAAAATATATACCGGTGTCTTTTTCGGGGGTCTAATTGGAATACAGATTCTTTGCTTCAAAACTTTATAAACTGCCATAAATATCAGCAACTTCAATAGGTAAAAAGCTTTCAAGATACATTTCTAATTCAATTTCCTGTCTTGGGAACATTATTAAAGTAAAACCAACTTCATTCTCTATCTAAGCTAATTATTCTCAAATGCACTTTATCCCACTCGATTATTAGGCATGATTCGAGCCCATGACATAAAGGGATGAACTGTCCTAGTCTACAAAATTCAGAGTTCATCTTTTATCCTGACAAATACCAAAAAGGAGAAAAAAAACATCCTGCACATTTGCAAGAAATCTGCATTCTGCCTCAGTCTATAGACATAGAGAACAATATCGATCTCTGCTCTTTATGGACGAGGACGGGCACTTAGAGCGAGTTAATCTGTAGACCATATAGCATTTCATGTTAAATGTGAAAGCAAATCTGTAACCCCATACATGACATTTTATGTCCAGTATTAGGATGTTGACCTGTAGTCCCATGCATAGTATTTCTTGTTGTCAAGAAAGTCGATATGTAATCCCACACATGACATTTCACGATGTACACAAATGAACCTGAAAACTAAATCCTACCCTATAGCAGTTCTGTGGGCCCTGTTTCATAAAAAGTTGCTATGATAGCAACTTCTGCTGGAATGGTAACTACCATGGCAACAGTGAGAATTCTGCTTCCTGATTGGCTCTTATAATGAAAGTTGCCATTCCAGCAAGAGTTGCTATCATATCAACTTTTTATGAAATGGGGCCCTGGTTAGGTATTGAAGTTTAGTATGTAGTCCCACTAATAACATGCCATGCCTTCAATTTTTTTAATCTCGGCATACTCTGCACTTGTAGAATAAGTAATACATGTAATAATCTCTACCTTTTTTTCTTTTTCTCGTAGCTCATTTATCATTTTTGTTTGCTTCTCTTATCCAGTTGAACACACTAGGCTTGAGAAAACTCAGACTAGGACCTATGGAAATTGCAGGTTATACTGCAATCAAATCACACTGCACTGATTATGTAAATGGTGATAATAATATTAACAACATTTCTAAAAGGCAATATTCCATATATCCATAAAGAATTCATAGATAGGTGTATAGATGCTGCCTATGTTGTCCACTTTGCATTTATTATAATTGGAGGAGCCAGCATAAGACAAAAATCTCTTGCTCCAAGATTGAAGATGTACAAGTACAACTCCATGCACATGAAATTTGATCCTCAGTCCCACACCTGCCATCTCTTGTTATCAAATCAACTCACACCCACATACAAAACAGGGTTAAAGATATATCAAATTAAATATATCTAACATTTTGAAAGAAAGAAATATGTGTACAGTGGCTTAGTAGCTCTCTAGACATGTCTTCTGCTAGCCTCTAATGAACCAATCACAATAAAATGAATATAATAGAAAAAGAGATATTGAATCTTAGTTTGAATTGTTTAAAATCGTAAGTAACAGGCAAAGTGTCAAAAAATGTCAAGGAAAAAAGTATACAATACTTTATCATTGACAGTTTCTTATTCATTTGAGAAAAAAAATAAGGAATGAAACCAAATTGCAGGAAAATTCCTATATTTAAAAATTCATTCCATAAAGTAATAAGAAAACAGCTTTGATAACCTTGAGACTCATGCAGCCTTTCATTAAAGCCTTGACATTAATGTATCTAGCCATGGTAGGTGAGTGTAATTTGTTCCTAAGGTCATGGACAAATAACATTACAAGATGGAGAAGGAAGAACATTACCATGGCAACCCTCATCATTCACTTCATCATCACTTAAGCAAGGGTTGACCTGATCTAAGAGGCCTCATACTA